>JASSRZ010000007.1:6433562-6446341 GCA_032164315.1 Malacoctenus gilli
TGTGTGTGTGTGTGTGTGTGTGTGTGTGTGTGTGTGTGTGTGTGTGTGTGTGTGTGTGTGTGTGTGTGTGTTTGTCCCGCAGGCCAGCCCGACAGACACACTGTGAAGTCTTTCTGCCTTTCTTTCCCCACTTTTCTTTCTCCTCTCCTCCCTTTTTTTCGCCTTTCTTGCTCTCTTTCGCTTTCTTTTCTCTCCCTTGTTCACCCAATGGAAGAAAGGGGGGGGGTTGGTGGGGGGGGGGGCTTCCAGTTTCCCTATCTACACAGCACCCTCTCAATCTATCTGTCCACTCATCTGTCTATCCACCGGATCAATCTGTCCATAGCTATCCAGGCATAATAACAACAGCCAACCTCCATCCCCTCCTACCTTTTTCACTCCCCGTTTCCTGTAGATGGGTGGAAGAAAAATGGCTGAGGCAGGGGGATTTTTTTTTTTTTTCCATCAGATATTGTTGTCGAACGCACCCCGCCACCGTATGCACACATGTGCAAGGTGTTCTGAAACGGACTACCTTCACAGTTCCTCCTCTTCTGCCTCCGCCCGCCTCCTGCCTGTAACACCCCCTGAACCTCGCAGCACCCTGTCTCTCTCGGCCCCTGTCAGAGGCTAGATTAATGACACCGATCAGTGAGCAGCCCCCAGCTGAGGTTGCCTGCGGCTTAGGCAAAACCCTGCACTGTAAGCAGTACACACGCGCATGAACACCCATTGACATAATGGCCATGTATTTGCAACACACACACACACGCGCATATTCATAAACGCCAAGCCAAAGCAAATGCGCAAACCTTTTTTTACACAGTATTCCTGTTAGACTAACATACAAACGCCTACACGCTGTGCATATAAATCAACCTCCCAGTGCTCCTACAAAAGATATAACACACACACGCATACACACGCACGCACACACACACATAAACACACAGGAAAGAAATCAATAAAAAGGCCATGGTGAGGTTGGTATCTGTGCAGGAGGAAAATGGCTATGGAGCGACGTCGCGTTCCCCTTTTATAAGAGACATCATCACAACAGCAGAGCACAGGTCTGACTGTGACAATGACTGGGCTGTCATTTAACCCTTTCGTTGCCTCAGGACAATGTAAACAAAGCCCCCCACAGGGCACACCAGCCCCTGGGGACCAAATGACACACCGAGAGGCAAAAGTCATTCATTTTACTGTGACTGATTCCTCAGAATCATGAGGAGTTTCGGGGGGGGGGATTTTGAGGGGTTTTTTTCCACTCAGTTTGTATTTCAAATCACACTCAAGCAGATGGCCTGAAATAAATACCACAAATGAAGTTGCTCAGAGTCTAAACCACATCCATTTTTTTGCGGCAGCTGCACTTGTTAGGGTGTAGAGGAAATATACCCAGCCTTTTGAGCTCAGCTGTGCAGGACTATCCCAAGCAGAGATGTTCCAGAGGGGGAGGGGGGGCATAAAAGCCACAAAGACACTGCAGGTGCCATTACGGGCCCTTTTAATAGAGTGTCCGGTGTTACAGTAACTGATGAGGTAAGGTCTCGGAGGTATTTTCAGTCTCTCCGCTCCGCTGCAGAATATAAAAGCCGCAACAAACAGCCCGGCCACAGCTGATCGAGGCGTCTGACACGCGTCTGGTCCACTGCGGGCATTTGTTATGAGCCCTCATGTGGCTGTCAGAATATTCAATCGGAGCTCTTTGTATGCATGGCCGTGCGTACTGACTGAATACGGGATCCCATCCGGTCACACGCGGACAGCTACGCGGGGTACAAAGCATCCCAATCACAGGGAAACAGCCTAATCAAAATGCCGTGACGCACGGGGGGGTCAGCGGAGCATGGGACACTTTTCATCACATATTTCTGCGGTTGGCAAAAGTGACAACCGGGCTGCGCCTTTCACTTTTACTTTCCCGAGAGGGAGTCTTGGGGGTTTTCCTGCTTAGTAGTTCAGAGAAGTGGCCGACACAATGACTCACGCGCAAGAAGCTATAAAGCTCTCGGAAGGGCTCTTTGATTTGTCCGCTAAATGACGGGAGCCCTTCGCAGGACTGAATAAAACAAACACGTGCGGTTCGTCTCGGCGCGCTCCTCCGCGCGCCCGTCCGCTCTTCCTGGTGAGTCTCGGTGTTTCTACGAGCGCCGTCCCGCTCCTTTTTAGGAGACTTGGGCAAACTTGCACGGGGACGCCGCGGCACGCACGGCGAGGTAACCAAACACTCTTCCCATTCACATCACAGTCGTCCCGCCGCGCCGTCGGAGAGCCTTACCAGTGTTCACCAAGCAGGCGACAGTGATGATGGTGAGGGGGACGCAGTAGTTCCACACGGCCGCCAAAGCCATCGCTGGTATTCCCCTCAAATGCTCTGCCTGAGTATTCCTCTTCCTCGGAGAAATCAGAGTGACATGAACCCGCAGGTTCACTCTCCGACAGCGCCTTCAGTGTCTCTGGCCGTGAGAGAGGGAGGGAGTGCGAGGGAGTGCGCGTGTGACAGTGCGTGGACGAGGGTGTGTGCCAGAGAGTGTGTGTTATGATCGCACGTTCAGAGCGCACCAGCAGATTTTTACATAGTAAAGCTCTCGCTCATACACACCCACTTTCCCTTCCTGTGAATGCCCGACTGGGATGGTTTGGCCGGTTTTTCTTGGTTACTTTACATTGTAAATATATTTAAAGAAGGTTGCCAGTGGGGCGGGCCCGTGTGTCCCTCCGACCAATTGCGGAGAGTCGGAGCAGGTGGAGGGGAGTGCGGAGGAGAGCAAGGGGCTGGGCTAGAAAGAGGGGGAAATGGGATATACAGGAGGAGAAACAGCGAGGGAGGAAGGGCTGCATCTTCCAGTTAATTGAAATCAATTCGTCGCTAATGTGATTGATAACCGGCATTAATTTTGCGACACAAATAACCAATTTGTTTTTGAATTTCGCCGCACGGACTAACACGTGGTAGCCCATCATAAATACGAAAGTAGTAAAAAAAAAAACCCGGAGGTGATTTTGCGCTGTTTGAATTAAAAGTCAGCAATGCTGTATTTTAATAATTGCATTTTGAAGTCAAATGTGGAATGATTATGCAGATCAGAAAGGAATATTCTCAAAGGGTGGATACTTGTTTTCTATGTGTTGTGTTTGTCTCAGGTGAGCTCATCAGTGAAACTTAATGTTTATGCGGCTCCTCTGGTGGCAACAGCTACTTCCTGTCAGTTTGCGAGCACGTTCACTGTGTCTGCTGATCAACACCGGGAGGAAACTTTCCCACTGATGACCTCTTGCAGCAGCAGCAGCAGCAGCTTCTGTGGGGCGTTTTGGGGGATAGGTGGTCAGGTGCGTGAGCTGCTTTGTCTGCGGGCGTGCACGGGACTCATCACCGGGAGCGGGGAGGAACAGACCTGGCTGTATTCGGTTAAATCACCGTTCACAATGACGGTAATGGCCCAGAACAAAAACTTGTGCCGAGGATGAGCCTGCTCATCTGTAGTCAGGGCCTATTAGGTCTCGCTAAAGGGGCTCTTTAACTTTACCCGCATGCTGTGGCCACAGTTTGCCCATAATTGTGTGTTCCAGTCAGACAGCCCAGCTCCATTATGAAAATTGTTTCTCTTTTTCTTTCTTCCCCTCTTCTTTGCCTCTCTAATCTCGTGTCATGCCATGGACTTGAAGCCTGCGAGGCTTGCAGGCGTCTCTCTCTTTTTTGAAACTGTCTTTGGCGCCCCCCTCAGGTAACACCGGGGACGGCCAGACGTGTGTCTCAAATCTACGTTTTCCTCTCCCTCGTCTGTCACAAATCCTCCAGACATTTTGATCAGTTTGCTTTAAACAGTGAGGAAAGTTCAAACAGGCTGTAATGCATCAAAGCAGTCTATTAGCATGAATATTAATGCTCCTTCCCTTGACTTCCACAAAGTTGCTTTGAACTCTTGCCTCGTAACTGACCTCCACTGATGGATCCGCGTGTGATCTTAAAGTCTCAGCTTCAGGCTCTCGCTCCACCCGGTGATTTTATTTCTCGTCACAAGTTCTAACCTTGTTCCTGCGATGATAATACCCACCCCCACCGCCCACGCCACCCCACCCACCATGCCCCAAACTCCCACCCTGCTCCATTTTTCCCCTGTCAGCCACTCTGCGAGTGTTTGTTCCCGGGTTGGCAGGGAGTCGGTGGCAGCAGCTCCCCCGCACCAGATGGGGCATTGTCAGGAAGTAATGAGGGGAAAACACCTGCTTCTCCAGCGAACTCCACTCCTTCATGTTCAGCCATTTGACACAACATATGCAGGATGCACATACAAAACCAAGTGACCGTGACGAGAACAGCAGTAGGCAATGACATACAGTTACAAATGCCTGGCACCGCGGCGCGTTACTCATTGAGGTGTCATGTTCGGTATAACCCGCCGTTACATGTAGGTTTGTGCACTACGAGCTTCCTGGATCAGAAGTTGACACAAACTGCCTTGACATGACGCCACCCATCCATTTCCTGTTAGGGCTCTCCCGGCACCAAAGAAAACGTATGGGGCTGTTATTCATTCCCCGCGCAGCTCCTGTATCACCCGAAGCTGATGTCGAGTGGTTTATCCATGAAGCACTATCAAGGTCAAAATGTCACCGCACCCCCCACCCCCCTCCTCCCCCCTCCCAACCGGAGCCTCGTACCTCAGGGACAACCCCGCTGTGTGAAATTTCTGATACATAATCTTGTGTTTTTCTGGTCAAGCGGTTGAAGCCGCGGGACCAAAAACTCACTAAGGAGCTCGCCGCTTTTCACTCATGACTGACTCAAAGGCCAAAACAAAATGGTGCTCAGTGGCATTTAACATGCGGGAGGGCCTTTCGGATTTCCATTGAATTTTATTTTTTCCCCCGAAAAGCGTGACCGTTTTCTGATATTCTCTCTGTTTTGGCCACACTCTGCCTGTCGGTTGTTTTCAAATCCTTGAGCTTGACCTGAGCGATAAAGTAAGCAGATGTTTGTGGAGTTGGACGGGAAATACAGGGAGTCTGTAAAATGCCAAACAAAGGGTGGCTGCGGCAAAGCTGAGCTGTACAGGGGGCTTGAATAATCAGTTTAATAACATTATCCTGGCTGTGCTCTGTGGCGCATGCACCCGTTAATGGAGTGTCATTGTTAAACTGCCGCTTCGCCCATTATTAACAACGGCCTACGGTCAACCACACACCGATAATAAAACCACATAAAACCCAACATAACTTCTACAGACAAGCGTAATGAAATTCGCAGCATTATGAGCACAGTTATGGTAATAAGCGATGGTGGTGCGGTGCGGCGTTAAGGGTTACAAGGCAACAGAGGAGAAAATTAAAAAGATGAAGTTGTAGTCCATGATGGTTATTTTGGAGGCGATCACAGTAGACTACATCTAGTCCGGGGTAACTAGCTGTGGCTGGCTGCCCGCGCGTTTAACGGATGGGCAAAGTTTCAAGGTTACCCGACTTTACAGTTGTTCTCGCTGGGAGAGCCTTAATGTATGAATGCAGCTCGCAGCCTGTGGAGCTAAACTGTCTGAGGATGGGTTTGTGCTTACAGGCAGATGGGGAAAGAGACAGCACAGTGCTCCGTGTAAAGGTCATTGCTTCAGACTAAGGTCTTTCTGACTGAAGTGGGAGGTTGGTAAACAAGCTGATGCAAGCCCAAGATGGCACTGGATCAGGAGGATGTGTGGCCATGCGGACATGCATGTCCGGCTCTCAACACGTTGTCAATGCTTCACAGCCTCTTTTGTGCGTCGGCGAGGGAGCAAAATCAATGGCACACAAAGGATTGTAGTTTTCTTCCCGAAGCTTTTAATGTCAAAGAAATCAAATGTACAGTAGATTAAACATTGTGCTACAATGTGCTTGAGTGCGGATGCAGGGAAGAGTTCAGAAGAAAAACCTTGTCAAAGATGCTTTAAGAAGGTTTTACTTTCAAAATAAGAGTGAAAAAGAACAAATCAACAATATAAAACTATGTCCTGTTACCCAAATGTTTCAATCATAGTGCAGTTAAGCTGAGCAATCATGTTTGCAACATAACAGATGCGTATAAAATTGCATGTCAAGTGTTTACAGCTCTAGATACACGAGAGAGTCTTCACCGAAGAAGGTAGCTCGCCAATAACAACTCTGCAGAACACGAAAGGAACAAAAAAAATTAATTGCACACTTAACTTGCAGTCAACACCCACAAGTGACTGATTTTGAAAACAATCATCCATCATTTTTTTGGCCGTTTCTCGACACACTGCCTAAAAATAATTCTTGGTCCTTGAAAGTCTCCCAATACCCAAAGATGTGTCCCTCCGCCTGCAGTTCATCCCTTTTTCTGCGTGTGTCCTTTCTGGCTTCCCTTCCTTTTCTGTCCACCCACTCAATCTTTTTCATCCCTCACATCATCCTTCCCTCCGCTCTAAGCCCTCCACCTGCTCACGCGCTCACACCAGAGGCTGTTTGTCGCCGCAGGTGGAGGGTAGGGACTCCGCACTTGATCTGTAGATGGGCTTCACCTGAGAGCGGTCATCACTGGGGAGGAGAAGAGAGGGGAAAGACAGAGGAGCATGATTACCAGTATATATCGATCGTTCGGTATGCACTCGAAAACCATAAGTGAGGAAATTATAGACCGGACTCGAGCACTTAAAGCCACACCTGGCGTTTGATATGAAAGTTCATTATCCTCCTCTATGCAATTTGTATCTCTTTGTACACATAAGCTTGTATACACATGGCAGCCTTCCTTCGCGAGACGGAAAACCCTCCTTGGCAGAAGCACAGCGAGTTGCTGAATGAAGACGCTCATGTGGAAATTTAGTCTTTTGAAAATGAATTATTTTTAGTCCATATGGAAAAAGAACTTAATGGGCGAATCTGCATGAGGTCATGGTGCACATTAACATGCTGTCAGCTTGAGGGATTAATGGGACTTCCACTAATTTCCATATCAATGCTGCAGTATTTTCTATACTTTAGATACTATGAAGACAGTTTAACCTGCTGCTTAGCACAGGCTTCTCACAAGCTGGCAGTGCGTGGAAACACATGGGAGAGCAAGGAGCATGAACAGAGATCAAAGATGAGGTCGAGCAGGTCAGACCTGCTGAGATCAAATTTAATATTCAGTGTGGCTAATGCGTTTTCATACGCAGCCACTGGTCTGCACATGAGGAGCGATTTTTTCCAAGATTACTCAAACCGAAGTGTACGCCGAGGTGCACACTGACTCACACGAAAATACACACGCTGTTACTGAAATGGCCTTGGCTATATCACTCGAGACAGGATGAAAAATAGTAGCAATGGCCAGATCTTTGATGCAAAGTCAAACTGCGAGAGGAGAGATGGAGAGAAAGTTTGCCAAAAGGAGGAAGGTGAGCGCGGGTAAACGAACACGTTCACTCGTGTTCAAAAACAGGTTATCCATGTTAAGACTGAATGCGCTGCACCAACTCTTTGGGAAAAATGACTGGGCAGAGCTGAACAAACAGCCGATACTTACATGGGCCTCTTGCCGCCCTTGGCTCGCTTGGCCTGCTTGCCCCTGCGGCACAGGAATACGCTCAACGTGAGGATGAAGACCACGAGAGCTGAAGCCGCCGCCGAGGTCATCATGATGAGGCGGCCATCGCTGGTCTTGTACCACGGGGCATCCTCTGTGGGACAGATCAGTGAGACATGAAGGGAAACACGCAGCACATAGAATCAGAAATCAGCAAAACTATGCGCCTTCTGCCTGCAGGCAAATCTTCTGAAGGCAACCTCCTGTTTGTTTGAGTAAGAAAAGCACGCCTGTCTGCAGCTCAGACACTGACGGCCCTCCGCACGGCAGCGATGCTAAAGAAGCCTGCTTGTTAAAATTTTAAAAGGCATTTGATTATCCCCTTCGTGCGCCTGAAATTCCAATTTATATGTGACATTCGAAAAGGGGGGATTTTGCGAACTTGCTGTTCGGAGCTGTGGACAAAGTAAACACAGGGAAATTAGGGTTAAGAATATAAGACGCAGCAACAAACATGCTTTTTTTCTGTTCGTATACTGCCTTGCCATATGTTAAGAGGATTTCTTGGCAGCTGGTGTCACACAGGTTTAAAGCAGGAATGTTTGCATAGGCGTTATGAAGCTATTGTAGTGCACCTTCAAAGCGGAAGCGGCTCTGTGCAGTTTTCTCTCCATACACTCAACCTTGTTTCAGTCTGGAAATAATTACCAATTCGTTTATTAGATGTGTTCAAGAGAGGAAGCTGTCAAAGACTCTGCAGGAAACGGTGACTGATGAGTCAACTTTAACTGTAAGAGGGCAACTCGTCCATCAAGGAAATGCCTCTGCTTAATTGTATGTTGCGCGATGACGTGATCCCAGCTTGTGGAACCAGACAGAGTCTGAATCCCACTGGGTTAGAAAGTACCATTTGAAGCTACCCTTCATTAACAATGGTGATCATCACACAGGTCGAGATGATGAAAACAGATGGAGAATCATCAATTCAATTAGCAATAAAGACCTTATATTTGTATTAGAAGAAAGGGCAATTTGTTGGTTATAGAGATGCAAAGAAAAACCTTCCTGTTCCAATTCACATAAAAAAGCTTACGGACAGCTCATCTTTTATTAATTTTTATTGAACTTTTCCCCTATTCTTTGTTGCAAAATATCCTAGGGGTGTATCTATAGATATGTTTGTACTTGTCATGTTTAATCTGATTTACTCCCACTTTGTTGGGGTTAATAACTTCGCCAGTCTGAACGCTGGAGCGCACCAAACTCTGACACCAGGTCTTAGTCTACTGCCAGCTCTCGTATGATGTGATTGAAGTATAAACGCAGCAGGGATCAGAACTGCAAATGGACCAAACACAAATCACGACAGACTTAAAAAAAAATCATATTCTTGAGGTGGATGAAAATTGATGTGCACAATGGAGGAATTCCTGCTGCTGTTTAGAAGCTTTTCTACATTTCGTGAGCAGCGGGTGAGTTTTTAGCTGGTATAAATACCAACAGTGTAATCCAACAAGCATGGAAATGCATCAAGCTTACAGCAATGCTTTGTAATTACATTTATATATTTATAGAAAATGACCATGACCCTGTCTGTTTGCAGCTTTTCCTGAGACCACTGTTGATGGATACTGCCCACTTCAGAGCAGGAACACGACACATAAGCCACAGTTTTGAAGATCAAATCCTTACGCGTGTCCATTTTTTCGTGCTTCAAACACATCAAGTCCGGGCACAAAATGTTCCCCTTGCTACAGAACAGCATCTCTTTGTCAAGAACTTGTAAAGACACCGTCGGTCTAACTTACTTCACCTGCCAGTGGACATAATGTTCTGGCTGAATGGTGTACCTCACTATCAACGAACAGCGTGCGCTTGATGACGTTTTTTGATCCCATGTTTTCAAAAAAAGTGCGAGTGAGAGTGTACAGCAACCGTTTAAGGCTGTTACACATATAACCAAAATATCAGTAAGAACTTCACTGACACTATAGCTTCCGTTTAGCAGTGTTTACAGAGTTTTTTGGGTGAATTTACCTGCTTAAAAAAGTGAGTAAAGAGGTGTTACGTGACTTCGACACAAATCTTGAGTGAAGTTGCACAAAATTTAATCTCCTAACGAAATTATTCCAACACTTTTTGTTGTCTTTGGCCTGTTGTTTCCCCTCTGGTCAGACTGCTGCTCACTGGACTCCATCCAGCCACCGCGTGTCTCACTGAATCCACCACTGGCTCTCTCCAGTGATCAAGGCCAACTGTCAATACAGGCTAAGTGGCTAACTGTGTTGTGTTTTCAAGCTGGTGTGCGATGGTGCAGATCACTCCGGCTGACCAATGCGCAGCAATTCCAGAGAGTCCACGAGAACGAGAAGGAATAAAGTGTTTTCACTTCATAATATGCACATTTTTAAAACGATAATACGATTCTGTTATTCAATAACTGTGTTATCATCAACACCAGTTAACAACAACAGCCCAAATCTGGCTCTTTAATAAACAATGATGAAGTAGAATAAAATCAAGCATATTAAAATTACAAAACTTTGCAGGGTTTGTTTTCTAATGACTCATAAATATTCCTAACTCCTCACATGAGTGCAATTATGTTTGACTTGATATTTCTCTCAAGAAGAAAAAAAACTCCAAAGGTCAGTTAAAACCAAGGCTGTGTTTTATCTTATAATTATCCTCTTAACCTTTAAAGTTAGCGCAATTCTGTCATTGCCATTAATTTATGACATCCAAAATGTATTATTTCCGATGGTATGATCACCTTACCTGTTTGACATTTAGGAGGTAATTTCATTTGAGACTGTCTCCCTTTTTTATGTGAGGTGTTTGAAAAGATGTCCTTACCTTTATTTGGTGAAGCTTCAAAGTCTTTTTGGTCATTCTCTCAGCAGATCAATTAAACCCTCTTGGAGAAATTTCGGGTATTAAAGGTTGAACACTTGCAGTGGCTAACTTTTGCTTTTGGATGACGTAATGGTGACTATCTGACCTTTCTGCTGACATTTTAGCTGACAGCGGAGGAAATACGACACAATGTGATTTGTCGATGCTTAAGGGTTGCAGGCAGATAAAGTCCCAACAGTAACACAAAAATTCCAATCCATTCTTCAGAAAAATGAAATAGGATTTGAGACAAGTACATACAAAGCCTCAAGCGAGTGGCTCTATAGTCTTTCCTTACCAGGCAGGACGGTGATGCTGACGCTGCGTTTCTTGTTGAGGGACTCCACGGAGTGCTCGGCCGTGCAGGTGTACCGTCCTCCACTCTCCTCGGTTATCTTACTCAGCGTCAGTGTGGCAGACGGCAGGATCCAGTCGCTTCCCTGATAAGGAGGGGGGAAAAAAATGAGTGAGAATATGCAAGTGAAGTACACGGGAGGGGAGGGAGGGGGACAAAATGATTCAACTCTACAAATTAAAATGCAAGTTCAAAAATTTAATGCTATATCAAGATATAAGAAACAAAATAATTCAGTTTTAGCAAAATAGAACATTATTTGCTAATTTAGAGAAAATTAAAATAATAATATATTAATGACAATAACTTAAACGTTAACTGAGAGCACAAGAACGACGTCAATAGAACAATGCAAGTTGACACGTTGTTGAAAACAAAAACAATACAAAAACCGACACAAACGGTACAAAAACAGGAGACAGAATATGACAGAAATAGGGCAGAATTATCACTTGGACATTGGGGAAAAGTGACACAGAGACAATAGGCAGAGACAGAGGGACTTGTGGTAGGACAACGGGACAATGACAGAAATACCCACTGGTGTGCGGTCTCCAAAGTCCAAAATGAAGTGTATTTACCTGAGTGGTAATCCCAATGAATGAACACACATCAACACCAGTCAATAACCCAGATAACACCATCACCCACAAAGAATGATGCCGCAACAACACACTGTTAACATAACACATAATGAGATGGCAAGGGAGCAGGATGAATTGTTGACACAGAAATAGCAGCACTATTATGAGATAGAGCCCAACATGGGAGGAAACAAATAATAGGCCAAACACAAGGATTGGAAAACAAACGAACGCGGAGGAGGGGGTAAAAAAAAAAATTACACCATGCAAATGATTTGGCTCCTGGGAGCTGCAGTTCCTGCCAAGAAAGTCCATTTCAATTTGAATGGATCTGAATTAAGAGGATTTCCCATAAAGGCCAGGTCTGGCCAAAGCAGCATTTTGTATGCAAATCCACTGGCTCCCAGAGCAGTGGCCCGTTTCTGCCTCTGTCCTGCTGTCATTACCGGGGGGCCAATGTGCCCACGGCGGCTGTCTGTCAAATTGGGTCGTTCTGATGCCTCTGTCTTTCCCACATCCATTCCTGTCATACATACAGTGAGCGAACACACACACACACACACACACACACACACACACACACACACACACACACACGGCCTCTGTTACTTTCTTGTATGCCCCTCTCTCTCGCGCTGACCCATCTACATAAGTGCTCTTTTTATTTCACGGACAGAACGCCCACACTCTTTGCCTTCTTGCCCCCCAGGAAGTAAGATCACAGCTCATTTTAATGGTCTGACTGCATCCCAGAATAAACCCTGCAGCGAGATTCTCCCATTACATTACACCACCAAACTCTCTCTTTCTCTCCATTTCTTTCCTCCCCGCTGCTTCGCTTTTTCTCACCCTCTAATACACAGAGCACACGCATGCAAGCGTGCAAAGCCAATGCAGTTCCTTCCAGTTCTTAACGAGACAAAGAGCCATTGATTTAGCAAAGAGCACACAGAGTTAGAAGTGATCGATCTTGTTAAGCCCACGGACACACTCGCACAAGGACCGGTGGAGAAGGAATGTGAAATGAATGCAGACAAGACAAAAGAAAAGACGGTGGAGAGAGCAGGTTGGGAGGTTTGATCAGAGGATTTGGTCTCTTTATGTGGTCTGAGTGGCCGCGCTGGGTCGCCATCAGCGCGGCCCTGAAATATATCACACACTCCAACAGATCCAGATGAGGATCGCTCTGATCAAGTCGAGAAGGAGCAGGGGAGAGAGGGAGGAGTGATTAGGGAGAGAAACGGGTGGTGAAAAGGAGTGGGAGGGCTGAAGATGGAGGTAGTGATGTATGAAGTCCTGCAGAGATGGTGTGTGTCTGTGTGCAGTGGGGAATTTCATGGTTAGAGCGAGGTCTGCCTCTTCAGACAGGCACGCAAGAGCTCTGTGTGTGTGTGTGTGTGTGTGTGTGTGAGTGTGTGTGTGTGTGTGTGTGTGTGTGTGTGTGTGTGTGTGTGTGTGT
>JASSRZ010000007.1:6446441-6463895 GCA_032164315.1 Malacoctenus gilli
CACACACACACACACACACACACACACACACACACACACACACACACACACACACACACACACACACACACAGATAGGAAAATACACACACGCTCTGTCTCCGGGAAAAGAGATAAATGCTTCACTGTATCTTATCATTTCCTTGACTCTGTCACTTTTTTTTCGTCTGCAGGCGTAGTGTCGAGAAGTAAATGGAATATAAATGGTCCGACTAGTAAAACGTGAGTGCCGGCCAGGTCAGTTCAAACCCGTCAGTCACACTGACCGTATTTATCCATTTGTCCATAAAGTGATGGTGCAGTGTTCAACAAATTCAACAAAAGTTAAAGCACAATATACCATCATGGGAGGACAAACAGTATTAGTGGCATTCAATGACCACCCAATTGGATTTGGACGTGTAAGCCTATTTAAACCCGGATTAGCATTGACCCTTTAACAAGCATATTAACCCTGAGCCAACTTATCGGGAGGAATAACAAAGAGGAAACTCTGCGAGACTGTCTGCCCGTACCCCCCGATTTCTCCATCACCGTATAGCTTCATTAACCTTTTTATTTGCTTACTTAAATGTTGGCGGAAACTTTGTGGACACCTTGAAAGTGTAATAGCCTTTTCTCACCACAAGGGGTATGGCATGTCTCCCAACTCATCAACTCTCTCTTGTTCTACATACCAGCTGTCATTGTCGGGTTTTCACACCGAGGTATCTTAATTTCCCACGGGCGAGACTTTCTTACCTCCGCAAAGAGCCCAGTTGAATAATTCAATACTGGTTAACCAAACAGTGAAACAAAAAAAAAATCATTCGAAATCTATCCACATAATTGTTTTCGGGTTGACTGACTCTTGTCTAGACCTCATTAAACTATTAATCCTCTGTAAGTGGGCAAGCTGGAATCCCCAGCGAGCGGTGTGCCTAAGCCAACCGGTCACTTAAATACAGAGCACTCCTTTAGTGGAGGGGGGGGGGGGGTGAATGGACGACAGGCGGCGGGAAAGAAGTGGCAGGAGAAAGTCAGGGAGGGAACAAAAACATGCGCTAAAGGAAGACAAAAAATTAAGAGAATGCTTGAGCGAAGCCAAGAGGCCAATAGAGACCTGCTGAGAGCAAAAGAAGACGGTTAAAAAAAAGAAAGAGGTCACATCAAGAGCGAATGGGGGAAGGAGGCCGGGGGGGCAGAAAATGACAAGTTTCCAAAAGCATAATGAGGACATGGCCATCCATGCACTTGTCCCGAGGCTCTCTCACCTCTTTGTACCAGAAGTAGTTGGGCTCCTCCGACGAGCTGGCAGAGCACTTCAACACCACGTCGTCCCCGGCTCGCACGCTCAGCTCCTGAGGGACCCACAGGTAACTGGTGCGCCCCTTCCTGGTCACTGACAGCTCTCCCATGTCTAGAAGAGCGCAACGGGGGAACGCATGATCGGGCGTTAATGAAGCATTTAATTCAACGTACACCGAGGCAACTGCTCTGGAATGCCACTGGACATAGGTCCGAAATGGCCGCCGCTGATAAACATTCAGATATCTTAGGTATATTTGTGTCTATAGGCCTAAGTATGAATGCCTCCCGGCGGTACAGCCTGTATCAAGCAATCGATAATAATGATAATAGGCTTCATCTTATCGGAGTCTTTAGAGGGGCAATGTTGTGAATAATGACTCATTTTCTCTTCCATCTCAGTGGATGGCTCCCGTCCATCCAGGTCCTGGCTTCTCTCGCTCTCTCCTTCTGTCTCCTTCAGTCCCGTAGTCCATTCTAATCTTTTCCTCTTATTGATCCCCCCCATGAGGCTGAGGAGCCTATCAAACAGCATTACGGTCGATTTGATGGCCACTGGTAAGATAGAGGACACTGAAAATCTGACGAGCTATGCCACAGCTGACTGTTCGTACAACTGTTTGTTCTGCATCGGCAACTTCAAAACTCCGAGTTTCGCCGGGGGAACGCGGCCCTGTGGGGGGGGGGCAAGGACAAAACGACGATGGTCAACCTATCATTGGTAACAGTCTGCCTGCACTGCGTCTGTGCTTTGTGTTGTGTTTCTGTTATGTACCTTCTGAAGCAACATTGCGTTGGTATGTCTGGGGGTATTAATAATTCATGTGTTTTTCTATCTCTCACTGTGAATAAAGCTGTGTCCACGGTGTCTTAAAGACTACCTCCCGCTGGCTGAAAATATGGACTAAATTGGTTTCAGAGTCTCTGTCTTCAGTCGTCGTACTGAGACCGTTCACTCATGTTCATGCAGGTGTTTTGGAGCTTCTCTCTTCCTTCGTTTGATCAGTATTCTCAGAAATGCCCCCGCACTGCCTCTGTTTATTTGCAACTCAGATATTCATCTGGTTTATGTATAGCTGAACATTGTTTGATTACTGCGGGAAAGTCCGCTGGTTAATGATAAGTCAAACAGTAAAAATAGGTCATAAAGCAGTGTCGACCCAGGAACTCACAGTTGACTTTGAAGACGAATGGCAGGGAGGAGTTGTCTGCTTCGGTCACATTGGCGGCATCCGACACACAGCGGTAGGGGCCCTCGTAGTAGCGTCCGGCGTGGGGAATTGAAAGCAAGAGAGAGTTCTCGGTCTGCACGGTCTCCATCCGATCGTAGCAAAAATATCTCCGGGAGACTGGCAGCCAGCTCTGCATGTACTGTGGCAGAAAAAGGAAGAAGATAAAGACAAAACACTGTAAGTTAAAGACAGCGGGTTTTAATTTGCCTGCTGAGTGTTTGAAAGGGAAATTTACACCTGCAAGCAGTTTGTAGAGTTTATTAATGAGTCTTTGTTTCTGCAACACTTCTCATTGTGTCAACTGTTAGAAACCTACAGGTACGCTTTGTGTCAAAGTAAACAGACAGCAAATTGGTCAAAGCACAAGCCTATTTATTGAAATTAGGGGACTGCCCTTCTGGGAACTGTTCACAGCTCTACACAAACTGAACTCTTAAGATAGCACTTTTGTCTGCATCACACTTGTGCATTGTGGTCAGTATTGCAAACCACTGCAGTGTAGCAAACAAGGTCAAATAATGACGAAAGGTTCCTCCTGAACTTTTGAAATGCACCACTGCTTCCCCCTCTCTCTCTCACCCACCCACGCGTTTGTTGTTTTTTTTTTTTCTCCCCCGGCTCACCTTGGAGAAGTACTCGAAGTGGACCTGGCTGATGTTGAGGTCAGAGTCTGAGAGCAGACACTCCAGTGTGATCATCTCTCCCTCCAGAACTGGCTTGGTTGGCCCTCTAATGAGCAGCGCTGCTGTGTGTGGAGAGAGATTACAGATACGGGTTATTGATCATGACATGAAGAGACAGAGGGCTCAGGAGGGAGGATGTGTTGACCTGCGCGGGGCATCTAAGCAGCTGTTCTGGGCATTGCTTTGAAAACAGCCTCTCCCCCCTTGACTGACATTTGATTCAGGCCAGCCGTGGCAAAGCCGCCACAGGCACGTGACCGACAACAGGTTCTTCCACCTTTTTCTCCGGGCACCGCTGCCACACAGGGAAGTTGTGTTCCTCTTCGGGCATGACAAAAACCCGCACTTTCACAGCTATGAGCCGAACATGAGATTGGCCTCAGCACACAATATTTACATCACACATTTAATTGTTCATATTGTCAGTCCCTGGATAGTTCCCACCAACATTTTTCTGTTTGAGTCGGAGTCTTGTGCCCACTGGGGAAAACCCATCAATGTGACAGACGAGAAAACAAAGCATTTCCTCAAGAGAGCGCATCAGCTCAGAGACACACAGGCAAGACAAACAGGCAGGCACAAAGCACACACTGAGCCCAGGAGCAGCAAACTGTGCGAATATATTTGTGGAAGGAGAGAGACAGAGGGGGTAGGAAAAAACACCCCAGCCATACTTGAAGATTAAACCAATACCTCATTACCGAGGAGCAAATAAAATTAAGCTCTTTGAGACGATTGTAGAACAGACTGTGAGAAATATAAACCATATTTACCATAACTCCCGTGGATCAGGGCGATCACTGCGACAAGCAGAGAGGCTTTCATTGCTGCGAGTAACCTTTGCAATATCAGAGAGAAATTACCGCCGACTCCTGCGCAGTTTCTGTTCTGAGAAGAAACTTTGTTCACTATTTATTTGAAGCGGGGTGGGCGTGGCCTCGCCCTGTTTTGATTTCACTTTTCAGGAAGTGCGCAGGAGCGTCTTAGACTTTAAAAAAGCACCAAAACTTTGCACCTGTTCGCGTCATAAAGAGGGAACTGAGCCATTTATGCATGCAGAGTCTTGCTGATGTTTTTTTGCAGATAAACATTCACGCTTGAGATGTGAGAAATACAAACAGTGAAGGGAAACTGCCTCCGAGGTCGGTAATTCACCCGTGGAGCGTCACTTGTCTCTGGGGGAAAACGCGCCTCTCAGGTTTCATAGACTCGTGATTCAGCTCGGTGCTTTTCTGGAGAAGTTCATAAGAAACCGAAAGCATCCGTAGCAGGTTGCTGCAGCTACTTTCGCGTCGGTCCAGCGCAATTTGTAATGCAGAACAAGGCGATGTTTTTTTTTATGCTCCATTTCCTCTAACCTTTGGTTAAAAGGTTAACTGGAACCGAACTGGAGACAGAACAGCAAGTGTCGCACCGATTTGATCTGCTGGAGTCACCTCAGCGAATCGCCAACACTGACGTCGTTCTTTTGAATAGTTTGTCAAACACAACGCTCATTCATTGTTCAAAAGAAGCTTTTACACCCCCCCCCCCCACACACACACACACACACTTTATGAAATACTGACTCCAATTTTGAAAGTAGTGAGGCACTATGATCAATGCATCGATTGGCAAAAAAGAAAATACGTATGGATCAGTTCAATTCGCTGTCTCATCACCAGATCATAGTCGTCTACAAATCAACAAAAGTAGTTTTGACAGGGGTGATGTTTGTACACATTTGGAATTGGAAATGTATTTGAAGAATACAAGTCAATTTTTAACTTCTTGACAGCGTGTCCGTTTTTATGCATTCGTTTTCTTTTCTGAATGTTTAAAACACTGCTCATTGTTGCGCCAAATGTCATCAACTTCATTTTTTATGGAAACAAAGCTCTAGTACAATGAGTTCAAGTCAAGAAATGTGACTGGAATTTGTTTTACACTGGTTTAAAATTCTACATATTCGATCAAGAAACTAAAATTTCCAATTCAAACTTGAGATTTGCAGTTGGTGTAGTTCCGCCTACCTTCCATTTGGGGGCAGAGCAGAGACGACCCGTTGCCATAGGAAATACACTCCTACCCAACGGAAGTGCTGAAAATACCCGTCGCTGTTGTGTTGGTCTGACTAACTGCAAATCGAAGCGGTCTCTACGTAACAAGCTCGCACATTGTCGTGACAGCGACGCCGAAACATGGACAGATAGTGTTTGTTAAACAGGGTGAGTTTGTTATTTGAGGGGGGATTTTTCCGGGACGTAACGTTTTTGATCCTCCGCCTCCAGCTTAGCTGCTAGTGTTAGCATCTCCGGCTAACGTTGATAGCCGCTATTGTTTTTAGCACCAACCTTCGTGTCAGCGCCGATTTCTCACTTGATCGCTTTGCTTTGTTTCAACAGCACGAATGATTAGTAGTTACCTACGAAGTGGTGTTTGTTGAAGGTGTTTTTCTTCGATAAGTGTTGTTTTGCGATGGACATTATTCTAAGTAGATCCAGTCACCCACAGCTTTACATGGCGGCTGTTTTCTGTTAGTTGTGTGTATGTGTAAAATCGGGTTGCTTTCATCAACGCAGTGTATTTAGACTAAAACAACTCAACGAAAATAAATCAACTGAACGTAGATTGTGAAATAATTTGCTTTGCTGCATTTGCCGCTTAACAGGACGAGATTAAAGAACCTTGATCAAGGTTCACTATTGTCAGGTCGTTTTTTTTTCTGCGATGAAATCAAAGTTTACATAATGTTTTTGACTTTAGTTGGAAAAGTTCAAAAAAGCCTCACTTGTGTGTTTTAGTTTTGCAGTCTAATTTTGTGCGCTACTAAAATATGTGAATTATTGATCATTAAGGTTTCATATATTTCTGAAGTTTTATGCTACATACTATCATCCAGCCATCATTCAAATGGGGTTGAAGAAATGGTTCTTTTTGTTGCAACCTTCCTCTTGAGTTTGATAATTTAATAGATTTCTAAGTATTATTACTGATAACATGACGTCTCATATGCCATCTGCTGAGTTATCCATTTCACCCTCCCTAATGTTCTGAGGTGATGCTTTTTATTGACTAATTTCTCTTGATTCATCACAGATTTATGGTCGTGGTCCCTGGAAAAAAATAATTCATCTCGGACCGCCACTCAGGAGTCGAACCGTCATCGTTGGGCCACAATTCTTTTTTTTTTTTTCACCTTTGTAACTCCAAAGACACGTCTGCATTTCTCGTGGTCACCAGCATGGCTAACAGCACTGCAACAGTGGTGAAGGGTCTCCCATCAGGCCCCGCAGGCCGAAGTAGTCCAGAAGGCTCTCAGGTGAGTTTGCTCATCAGACTTAACACAGCCGATGAGCTGAGCAGCTGCTCCAGCATCTGTGTGATGTTCCCCTGGCTCAGTTTTATGACTGCGGGCCAAAGCTGTTAGGAGCCCTCTTTCTAAATGTGCCATGTAAAGGTCATCTCCATGAGCCTTGCAGGTAAATCTACAATAAGTTTGCTTTTTTTTTTAATTTGGAAGGTTCTGAGTAAGAAGAAACTGCAGGACCTGGTGAGAGAAATTGACCCCAATGAGCAGCTGGATGAAGATGTCGAGGAGGTCTGTCAGCAGTTATGAATGTCTTCTCAAATAACGGCCGTTTCATTGACTTGCATCAGTAAAGTGAGCCGCGCTGTGAAAGTAATATCGTTTTCATTTTGTTGCTGTAACGCTTTCCAAGCGTCCTTCTCCATCTGTCAGTTGTAAAGGAGAAAATGAAATGTTATTGTGGTGAAAGCCTTTCTGTGTGATAAATGGTGGGAGCAGCTGACAGCGTGTTTCTCAGGAAAAAGCAGGCGCATTGATGGATTTTTTTTAATGCCTTTTCTCTCAGATGCTGCTACAAATTGCAGACGACTTTATAGAAAGTGTGGTCACAGCTGCCTGTCAGCTGGCACGCCATCGCAAGTCCAACACCTTGGAGGTGAAAGATGTTCAGTTACATCTAGGTATGTTGCTGTTGAATTTTTGCAAAAATTGGTCGTGTTTGCTTGTTTTCAGGTTACAAAGCACACTTCGATTTTGACAAACACGCACATTGGTGAAATGTTACCATTAAAGTCGTGTGTCTTTTTAAGTTCATGGGGCTGAGTACATGTACGAGAAGTTTTGATGAGTTGTATGCTGAGACCTTTGTGTATTTGTATTCTCAGAGCGCCAGTGGAACATGTGGATTCCAGGTTATGGCTCAGACGAGATCCGGCCGTTTAAGAAAGCGTGCACCACAGAGGCTCACAAACAGGTGAGCACCCAGTCTTTGTTTTCACAAGTGTTGGATTATTAATGATAATCGTACACACCATGTCAACAGTGAAGCGCGCCCCGATGAGCTGCTGATTAATAATCTCTTTTGCCAAATTCGTGGATATGGTGTGTATCGTAACGAGCATATGGTGAGCCTAATTGCTTTAATTCATTTCTGTTTCAGAGAATGGCGCTGATCCGCAAGACAACCAAAAAGTAGCAAGACTGATTCGTTGTCCCCATTCTGTGTATTTCCCTTTGTTTGGCTGTTTTTCTTTTTGACTTGGATTATTTGGACTAATGATAAGGACATGGGTTTGCTAGGGATATTTTTTGTTTTTTGACATTAGTGTTGTTTTTTTTTGGTCTCCCCAAACTTTGATTGTTTTGCCAGAACCAACACTCAATAATGGTTTTTGTATGTTTGAATTCATTATGTTGGCCTTAGCGTAAGCCCTGCAGTACTTCACTGCATTTTGTCAATAAACAGCAACTGGAATACTTCCCTTTGATTGTCACTATTACTGCATCCTGTCAACTTTGGACACTCAGTATCTGGCTTTGAGTTTGAGAAACTCTTAAAAACTTGAACATTGATCTTTAATCACATCTTGAAAAAAAATTCTTAACATAGTCAAATTTTTTCCCAATTTTGCTCAGACTTCTCTTTGGTGTTTTTGCCATTCATGTTATTTAACAGGAAGTCGTAATACAAACTTCCAACTTGTAATGGTGGTCACAAATGTAGTCGATTCTTTTGTCTATGTTTTTCTAATGTACATGCTGTCCTGTGTTTATACTGGTATTGTAATGATTTTCTTGAGAATAACACTCATTTTAGTCATTGTACCTTTTTTAATTTGGTCTCCATTGGCAAATTGCATCAGATGGGAAGGAAATCGTGTAGGCTTTCACATGGATAGATTTAAAATAAATGGTTGATATTAAAAAATAGAAAAAAGATCAAGTCTTCATGGAATATATGTTGCCAGACTTAAACGGGACCCACGAGTTTTTCTATTCAGAGCAATATATAAAAAAACAAACAGGTTACATCCGAGTGTGGAGGGAGTTCCTTTCCTTCGGGAACTTCGGGTGTTGTGGTTTATTCGGTAGTGATTAAATCTGTGATGATGAATCACTTCTCACTTTCAATCGTGAGACTCCCTGGTGGATTCGGGATGCACAATACACAAAGGTAAAAACATTCGGAATCAATAAATGTAATCAATTCGCTTGCTGCGCGCTCGCAGCCAACCAAGGACACCAGACTGATAAGCAGAAACAGCAGCTGACCCGTCATGTCTTTGGGCAAAATAAATGGTCCACATTTTGTTTGCATGGACGCAGAGGAGACTGCGCCGTCAGCCCGATGAACTGTAATTGCTGTAGAAACCTCTCAAAACATTTCAGGAGCACAATATCCAAAGGTACCCGAGAGAGTTTGATTAATTGCCTTCCAGTCCTGCACCTGAAAACTCGCCCCTCGCTCACACGATACAGCGCAATTACTGGGGACAACAACAGATTTTTTCTCTTACGACCATTTAAACCCAGAAAGACTAAATGGCTTCAAGGCAGTAAGGCTGAATCCTGGTTCTGGAGGGCCATCATGCTGCATGTTTTGATCCCTCATCTCGCACACTTGAATCGATGAATGCTTCATCGCCAAGCCCTTTGCAAAGCTTGGTAATGAGCCACTCATTACAATCAGGCGTGGAGAGGCAATTCTTTCACGACATGCAGTATCAAGTCAGAATCAAGGAAGCCCGTACCGTGGATTAGAGTTGTCAAACGTGTGGCTCTCGGGACAAGAAAAGGTCCACCAGAGGGTCAGATCCAGCCCATCACGCTGCAAAGCAAAAAGATCAGGCTATACCTGTATTGTCCACAAGGGGTCACACTGTTTTTAGTAGACAACTAAAAGAAGATGCTGCAGTGAAAGCTAACTTCTATTAATTAGCGAACCAGCATCAGCAACAAAGGCAGTCGATGAAGGCGAGTTTGTGAAAACAAGTATCCAAATAAAAAGGATATTTTTTCTCATCATGAGATGACAGAGATACCAAGTATAAAAGAAACGTTTACCTGTTATGTATGGCGGTCTCTTCACTCAGGCTGAGTAGCTACAGTAATTTTCCAGTATAAAGGTCCTGAGGTACAGAAATAAATCGCAGAATATGTATGTGATCGTCGACCCACCTTTGGATTCAGGGTGGCTCAGACGTGGTCACATTTTGAACAGCTATTATACTGATTAAATTAAAGTACAAACTGCTGGATGTCATGACTGCAATTCTTGCTCCCTCTAAACTGTGGTAAATTACAACCTCATTAGTGTGATACGCTGTGTGCCTTGCCCCTCGCTAGAGAGGGAATGAACCTTAAAGGAACATAAAAATCTGGAGGTTTGGCTAACAAAAGTCTACAGCAGGCGTGGGCAATCTTGTACCTGGTTGGCCCTGCTTTTTTTTCAGTGTGTTCCTGCTCCAACACACCTGAATGTCACTGGTCTCATCCTGCAGCTCTGCAGCAGAGCAGCTTATTGTAATCAGGTGTGTTGAGGCTGGGACACATTGAAAACCTGCATGGTTGCAGCCCTCCAGGACCAGGATTGCCCACCGCTGGTCTACAGGCCTGATCAGCATGCATGCTGGACATAACACAGTAGGATGAGGAGCAGCACTGGTTTGACAGGAGTCTGGACATTTAAGTATAAACCGAGGTGGAAATTTGACCTGATTTTGGAAAAAAAAGCGAGAAAAACATTATACTCCAAAAAAAACCCCAAGAATAAAAAGTCTGGGTGTGTATTAAAGATGATCAAAAACTCTTATATGTTGATTCTGTGTAAAAGTAACTCTTTACCCATTTCTGTTGATACAAATTCCAAAAAAGCACCAGCAGCTTCCCCCCCTCAATAGTTTGATGCAAAAACAAAGACTCAGAGCAGGTTGTTTTTTTTGATGGTCATGAACATGGCAAAGGTTTCCAGAGGCCCACTTGGGTTCTGCAGTAACAGGCTCGCACATGAGTGACTGTCAGCAGTCCACGGTCTAACCACAGCACTTCTTTTTGTCCTTGGATTCTGTGCTGGGCTGCGATATGCTGGCTCTCTGCTGCTGCAGCGCCTGCGGGGCAGTGCACTTGACTCCGTCCCAGCCCTCTTGCAGCTCGACCTCCCCACTCAACAGGCCCTGGTAGATCCGCCGGGTGAGGAGCTCGAAGCACTCCTTCACATTCTGTCCCGTCTTGGCAGAGGCCTCCACGTAGGGCATCCCCATCTGTCCGGCCATTTTCTCCGCCTCCTCCCGGCTCACCGCCCTCTCCTTGTGAGCGGCATGGTCGCTTTTGTGACCCACCAGGATGAACAGAACCTTATACGGCTGCACCCGCTCGCACACCTCAGCGTGCCACTCCTTAATATGGTCAAAGGAGGCCCGGTTGGTCATGTCGAACACCAGCAGCCCTCCGACCGAGTTGCGGTAATAGGAACGGGTCACTGACCTGTGGAAAGAAGTGGAGCGAGGAAGAGAGAGAGAGGGACTTTTTCAATTTCAACGCACAAAAACACCTCCAAAAACCCCACGTGAGAGGCCAGGAGATAAACTTTGCCTTTTTATTTCCTGTTCCAATGAGAAACAACAGCCGCACTGTATTGGTTGAGCTTTTCCAGATAAGCAGATTGACATAGAATCCGTCTCTGTGTGACAAACCGATAACCCCTGTCGAGACATTTCTAAAGGTATGCGAGTCCCCCATGACTCATTTATTCTTTGAACCAAAAAGGGGCTTGATAAGGGGTTTCCCTGGCAAGCACTGACTAAAACTTCCTTTTAACTGGAATACTTCTCATTGGCAGCTAACTTAATTCTGCTGAGCGCTTTGGTTGGCCGGTGGGATTATAGATACCATGCAGAGCAGAGGTGAATACAAACAGGCGTAGCTTGCAATTTGCTACAGTTCATTCAACTGGAGAACTGAAATAATGAATCAAGAGGCAGAATAAAACATGTTGCTCGGGGTTCCTTCATTGAATATGCTGAGCATGAAAAATAATGCCACTTCAAACATCTGACATTTCAACTTGAACCATTATCTGCATTGTGTTTCTGCACACACTGCACACTGATCTTGGGAGGGTGACAGGGTGGATACACAACTCTTAGCTAAAAGCAAACAGTGTCCAACACCTCAGATGTGAATGGAATAAACCAGCAGCAGATTATCTGGATGGTGCATTTGCATGCACAACAAAGTGGCTCTGAAAACTCCAATTTTGATTCATTGTGTTATTTCATTGTGTTATTATTATTTACAGAACTGCAAGTCAACGTTTGTGATGTTAAAACAACCTATGGTGCAAAAAATCCCAAGATGAGTCAGAGGTGAGTTCAGACAGTGTTTTTTCTATTCTTTTAGAAGATGAACGTTTCCTCACCTGAAGCGTTCCTGTCCGGCCGTGTCCCAGAACTGCAGTTTGATGCGAATCCCCGGCTCCACCTCCAGGAAGTGCACATAGAAGTCGACTCCTACTGTCTCGTTGATCGTCTCCAGGAAGGAGTCTTCAGTGTATCGCTTGAGCAGTGAAGACTTGCCCACAGTGGAGTCCCCCAGCATGATGATCCTGAACTGGTACTGCCACAGAGTCAGGTCCATTGTGGTTGAGAACCGCGGGGAGCGAGGAAGGATTGTTTTTATGGATTCGAAGGCAGCTGTGAGAAAGTGAAACAAAGACAGACCATAAAATCAGCAGTGGAACAGCAGAGGGCAAAGATGAGGAATATCCCAGCCAGTTTAAATGGTGTCATTAACACCGAGGAAACATGTGAGAGACAAACAAGTTCATACCAGTTTCCTACTTCTGATACTCCAAATGTTGTGAAACCACACCGCCACTCCTTAAAAATCTCACAACCTGTAACGCAGCCATCCCAAAAACCTGAGCGGTGCACAGCTGCTGCTCAAGCCTCTCAGTGTCGTTCCCATGGTGGCACTCCAGGTCCTGGCAAAAAGAAGCAGAAGGAAATCAATCCTGTAAAAATGATCCCAGTGTCGTCACAGGTCACATCCACTCCACTGATCCTGCTGCATGTGTGGAAGTGCGGCACCAGAGGGGTGTGGATTTTCAAAGTTTGCCTGTTGCTACTTGACAGAAGGAGGGGCGAGAGAACTTGGCCTGATGGGAGGGACACAAGCGGAAGGAGGAAAGCCTATAAGGAAGTGCTGCTCGTATTAAATACCGAATCGAGGTAAACTGGGCCATTTCCTGTTGTCACAGAAAATGAAGGTGACTGGTACTTTGAACAGTCTGCGGCTTTTATCACTTTAACATGATGCAGTCTGGAGCGTGAACTTTGCCTGGTAAAAAGGGAAGTTGACAACAATACTGCACAACTCCCTAAGGTAAAGATTCAGGATATGGAATCATGCTCCCCACAATAGGTCTGCTGGGAAGTGGCAATGTTGTTTATATTCGGACAGTATAGAGATGACCACATCCTTGCTTGTTTGCACATCGTGACGACAGATAACATTTCCAAGGCAAAACGTAAACAAAAGTAAATTGTTCAAATGAGGTTCTGCTACTCACAGCCAGAAGTTCCAGGTTCATTTCCTGTTTGCGGTCTTTCCATGGAAGTTGTCTTATTGTAGCTGTTTTTTCTGGACTTTCCCAGCTGCCTTTATCAGTCCAAGGAAACATGTTAGGTTAGTTTGTGACTTGATTCTGCTTTCGTGAACGTGCGTCTGTTTGTGTCTTGGCTTTGGGATGGCGTGGCAACCTGTTTATTTGTACGCTGTCGTTTGCCCACTTTTGCGGGAATAGGCTGTGGCTCACTGCAACACTAACTTGGATGAAAACAGAGGCAGAAGATTGATGAATGAGGTCCTGCTGCTGCTCCACTCTCTTCCCTCTTTAATAATGTGACTTTTATTAGTCTCCTGTGATGAATAAGCAACAATCGCAGACTTCTTTTGCCAACACGTTGCGATTTTACCATGTTCCACATGTGCTTCTGCTTGTTAGTTGGTTTCAATGGGCCAAGTCCTAATAAATCAACTATTCTGCATCCAAGTTTCAAAGTTAAACAGAAATCCCAACAGATAAGTAATTTACTACGAGAAAAGTGATAAACAATAGATGTATGTGATTATTTGCAGAGAATCAGCTCTCAGGTCAGTATTTTTAGCAGTTGAATGAAGTGGATAATATTAAGAATCATAACCAGTCCATCATTTGAAAGGAATAAACCTTTATTCAAAATAAACGCACACATCACACATGCACGTCAACTTTATCAATACAAAAGTATCGCATCTTTAGACTTTCGAGTGACCAAAAGACAGAAGAAAGGCAGCTGCAGTTTAACCATCCAGGCTAACTAGGCCTGGGGATGCATCTTGGGAGTTTGACCTCTGTGATTCACAGCTGACTGCTTCAGCTGTTGAGAGATCAAGTGCAGCTCTCACTTTTATGATGTCGCTTCCCAATTTTCTAAACCTTCCGTTTCATTCCAGCTGCAGCAGCAGCTTAAGGGTCACTTAAAGTTGGCTGGATTGTCAGGTAACTGTGCATCTGAGGGAGTTATGGGTCAGACGTGACCGTTGGGCGTAATGCAGTGAGAAACCATGTTTATGAGGTGGAGGCAAAGAGGGGTTTGCAAACATAAAAGCTGCACAACCTGAACTGGTCACTCTGGTAACAGGACATTAAAAATCTGATAACCTCTGAAAAGTGCACAAATCTGCATGCTGTGATTTTTGTGCAGAAAATAAAACCAACAGCCCATCATGTGACTGTTGCACTGATATTTAACACATGCGCACTCAATGATGACAGAATACTTCAGTCCCCCCCCCCCCACACACACAGAAATGATTGCAAAAAGATCATTTCAAACCAAAGTTGTTGCTAACAACATAAGATATCTCATAAAATAAAAAAGACAAGAGACAATACAAGCATTCTCTGAGGTAATCTCATCAATCTCATTTGCAAAGACAAACAGGGACACAACTGCATGACATCATGTTTCCTATCTTTGTTTTTCAACAATAAGTTGCATTACATTGCAGGATGGCGACCACACGTCCTCCACCTCATTTCAAACCTTCTATCACAGTTACCCGCCACAGTTCCTGAAAACATCCTGAGTACTATTGAGCTGGTCACAACGATGTGTGTTGTTTTCACATGCATTTTGATATTCATGGCTGTGCACACTTGTTTCTTGACTTTAAAAGCAACTAGATGTAAAATTTCAATTCTTGAAGTTGCCCTTTGAGTACCAGAGACAGGGGCGACTTCCTACCATCAAAACTGCCTTTTGCCATCGTTTTTTAGTAATCTTAATCCACTGCCATTTTGAACACACCAGAGTAAAAGCAGCTTAATTTATATTTCAGTTTTGCTGCAACACCTGAGGGCATACAGAATACTCCCTGTGACATGCATGTACCTGCATTATTTATAGCAACAGAAATGCAACTACAGAGAAGGGAACTTCAGCTCAGCAATGTCCACTTCAGGAGAACTGCTTCCGCTGAGGTCACTGTAAGTGTCCCTGAAAAGACAGTTGGTGAAAAGAATATTATGGTGCGAACACATGACTGGAATTGCTTTACTGTGACTGCAGGTGCAATAATGATAGAACAGCGTCACTATAAACCTTGCCAATATTCCTCCTGGGTCTTGATATAATTATAATGCATAAAAATCACCCACAAAATTCAATGAAATGACTTCTGCAGCTGTTGTAATTATTAAAACGTTAAGTCGGCCCAAGACTTAAGGCAAATAAAAGTAATATCACCCTAGACAGACATAAATAGAATGAAAAGTCAGGATATTTAAACTTTAGTTAATTGTGTTTTCAAGCCAGAGAGAAACAGGCTATGTTTTAAATCACAGAATAGCAGCCAGAGCAGAAAAAGCCCCTTCTGAAACACTGGGTGATCATTTAGCGCGATAAAATACTGAACTGAGAAGTGGACTGAAACAGAGAACTGAGAAAAGTTACTGCTGCTGCTCTTGTGAACTTGCGGATTATCTGCTTTATAGGAGCTCCATCTGCTCATTGCTTTCAGATAATCCATCAGTGGCCTGTTGGAGTTTACCGTGGAGAGAGGCGGCAGCCTTTGGCCAGGTAGCTCTGGAGTTTTCCCGCGGCTGCCAGGAGGAGACCGAAGTATGGCGGGGAAGGTTTGATGGGTCTGGAGGTGAACTCCGGGTGGTACTGCACTCCCACAAAGTAACAATGGTCTGAAAAGGACGGGAGCGGGATGAGTGCAGCTGCTGCGACCCCACGGCAACCGATCTCATTA
Organism: Malacoctenus gilli; assembly: GCA_032164315.1. Lineage (NCBI taxonomy): Eukaryota > Metazoa > Chordata > Actinopteri > Blenniiformes > Labrisomidae > Malacoctenus > Malacoctenus gilli. The sequence continues at coordinate 6,462,232 of JASSRZ010000007.1, forward strand.
ACCACATGGCGAAAATATTCTTACATCATGACAAAGTAGGACACGTCAAGGTTGCGTCATTTCAGCGTCGTGTTTATTAATAGCGGTACACAGACGCCTGGTCTGAAAACCATTTCCCACTCACCCTCCAACTCGATGACCTCCATCCTCTCTCCTTCCACATCCTGGCCAACGAAATGAAGTCCCCTTTTTTCAAAGTGGTGCTTCAGTTCAGGATTGACCTAAAATGAGACAAACATTCATTATTTATCTTTTTAATGATCCTCCGCTCCTTCAAAAGCAGCTAAGTGCTCAACAAAACAAAGTACAGATGGGTTAAAAGTTAAAAACCAGGAATGATGCAAATGTTTTTTTCCCTCCCAGTTTTCGTCTTGCGCTGATGAGCTAATTAGTGATTTATCTCTTGGTCGGTGCCAAAAAGTTGCTATTGAAAAATCATTATTACTCCAAAATGTTATTGGCGCATTTTCACATTGGATTCTCTCCTTGAAACAGGCTGCAAACTCTGTCTGAACTCTCCTTAGTGTCACTTATTATAATTTAAAAAATGAACTGTTTTGAAAAACATGAACAAAAAAGTTTTCTTTCAAAGTGCTTTTACCTTTTTAAAATGGAACAGAATCAGCCCTGAATGGAACCAATCGAGAAAACGTGGTGTAAAAATGGCAATAAAAATGTTAAAAAATGGCATTATATGCACAGTTGGTCTCATTATTTAAAGATAGAAGTTACTGTGTCATGAGTTGTGATGTTGTGAAGTGTTTGCTGTTTGTGAAAATGGGTCCTGAGGAAAATTGTTTGGAAAAGCCTTGTTCACCGTGTCCTCACCAAAATTACGCCTTTTTTTTCAGCAATAAAAAATGTTTTTCTTTTTAAAAAAAAAAAAAAAAAGTGGAGCAATTATGAAATATCTTTGTGGTCTGCGACAAAAATCTGTACCTCAAATCGATGTCTGTGCCGTTCTTCTACATACTCCACGTCTCCATACAGCTTTCCTATAGTAAAAAAAAAAAACACCAGGTAATTTAACCGTAGCAGCTGGCAAGAAGAAATAACGTGCTAAATCTGTTGGTTTGTGAGGAATCACTCACTCATCACACTGGAGCTGGAAGTGAAAATGGTCCGCCTCTTTCCAAGTCTCATTGTCCCTCCCATCTGGCCTGGGTTGTGCTCTGGCATGTCAATCACCTGTCAACATCAAATATGATGTTCAATTATCCCACCGACATTTTGTGTCACGAGCATGGTGGGAGACAAAGAGAGATAACCCACCACAGGGTGTTTGGATTCAGGATTAAACTCTGTGGAGTTGGCATCTGCGAGAGATAAGCCGAGACAGATCAAAGTTAAAATCGATCTCCCGACAGGTCTCGACTTCTTTCATCATTAAATTAGAAAACCACACGAATCTCACAAACGTTTCTCAGCGCTGTCCCAAGCCGACCTACGCAGTTACTCACCTTCCCATCCGAGAACGTTGCGGGCGAACTCGCACACTGCCAGCTGCATGCCTAAGCACACGCCTGCACGAAAAACAAGACCAGCCGGATTCTTATGTAATTAGAGCTATTGTTCAGACTACCAGGTAAAAAACACACACACACACACACACACACACACACACACACACACACACACACACACACACACACACACACACACAC
>JASSRZ010000007.1:6463995-6478706 GCA_032164315.1 Malacoctenus gilli
CACACACACACACACACACACACACACACACACACACACACACACACACACACACACACACACACACACATAACATGATTTGCCTCATGCAAACAACTTTCATGACTAACATTGCACTTTCCTTTCGCGTCACTCTCTCAGAGCTTCATGGCTAATTGTTTTCTAATCGTGAACGTTTTGATTGGAAGCAATTAGGTTGTTCTGTTATTTTTAAGTGAGAGAGAGATTCTTTAATGTGAAATAAGGGGCAGGTTTATACAAAGGCTCTAAACACTTTCTTATATGTGATATGTGATGGTTACTTCATCTCAGGAAAGGATAGGAATAGAAAGGATAACTTTCGAACCAACGCAAAACCTTTTCAACTGGTTGCATAATCACTGAAACTTTTAGCTCACAAATACTTTGAATAAAAAATAATATTTTTTAGGTTTGTGTTTGCCAGTTGTAGTCCCATGGACACCAAATTCATTAGCATTGTTTCAGTTGTGCAGAGATTTATTGTTGGGACAAGATGATTAAATGGGATGTTTGCAGGAAAAGAAAATTGTCATCGTGCCCTCTCCAACTTCTCCGGGTTTGTTGCGAGTGTTTCTGAGGCAAGGCGCAAATTGGAAATTCTCTGGGATGTGCTTCTATAATTATACACTCAGTGTTATTTGTTTTGATTTTAAAAGAGATGTTTTCGCTTCCAAGTTTCTGCAAACCTACCTCAAAAATAGTAACATCCACAGTTTTTGCCAAATAAAATTATAAAAAATAAATGGATGAAACTGCAGTTGCTACCTCATCTGCAAAATGCAAGTGCAGGGGTGGGTGGGGCCCCACAAATGACCCCCACAGTTCTCATTGACACTCTAAATATAGGGGGGAACCTATTTTATGCAAAGTCCTCGTCTGACTTTCTATTGCGCTAAAATCCTTCATGATAATTTGCTGAGAGGACACAGCTTGAGGTAACACAACATCATATCAGCCTTACCCAGGAATGGCTTATTCTGTTTCCTGGCCCAGTTAATGGCCATCATCTTGCCCTCCGTCCCTCTAACACCGAAACCTCCTGGCACCAACACGCCACTGTGGAAAGAAAAACAATCAAGTCTCATATGGCTTTTTTTTCTCTTTCCAAACCTTCTGTCAAACCTTCTCCAAGGCCAAAATACTGGTTTGCTCATATAAAAACTTTTAATTTGAAAACTCTAGAGCTCGAAGCTTCATTAGGAATTCACTGAGGACTTTCAAATCAAACAAAGTCATGTCTTCTTTATCAAAACAAATCCCAAACGCCATAAAGTCGTCGCAGTGCTTCTTGCTGAACATTTGCTGTCTTTAGTTTGCAACAGCCTGATTACTGCCTGTTTGAAAACAAACCACAGAGCCGGCGAAGTTTACTCTTTCATACATTACGTTTTACTGCCATCATGTGGCATGCGAGATAACCCCATATCATTACAGTGTAAAACTTTATATGGACAGCTGCTAATTTTCAAGCCCGTCCAAGCCCGCAGGCGCACACTCCCTCCCAGTTCTGTCTACTCACTGAGCGCTGCAGAGTTTCTGCCAGGCCTCGTGATATTTCACTGGCTCATCTTGCAGCCTTGTTGTCTCCAAGTCTGCAGAATCTATGTACTGCGAGAAGAACAAACAGTATCTTTCTGAAAGAGCTTCATCAACATCAGACCAACAGGCTAACTGCTGCATAGACATGAACTTATCCAAGACATGATTCAAGTTCAGCACGTCTTATGTGTCAACAGTCCAAGCTATAAATTACTACGGATGCTAAATTTGTTGTCTAGTAGACAAAAAAACCCCTGAAACAAAACATGGTAACAGTTCATGTACCTTAACTTCGAGGTTGTAATTAATGGCGAGTGCTGAGTGCTCCAAAGCCTTGATGACGGATGTATAGGAGTCAGACAACTTTGTGTATTTCCCCACCAGGGCGATAGAAACACGCTCCAGGAGTCGGTCAGACCTGGAATTAGAAGGAAATGATTGGGTTTCTTTTAGTGTCTGAAGGACCAGTTACACTACTCCTACCATCACCACAGCTGTTCAGTTGGACTGAGTCAGAAAAAAACGAGCGATAAATGCAGAAATCGTTACCTGTCGGCCATCTCCTTCCACTTTGTGAGCAGCTTTCTGGGCCTCTTCTCGACGGGCAGGTCCAACCGCTGACAGAAGTAGTCCACAACACCCTGATCCTCCAGCAGCAGGGGCACCCGGTACACCGAGGACACATCTTGAACACAGATCACCTGAAAAGGTGGGAAAACATGGTCCATCTTTTAAATGAGACGTGTGTTTTTATGCAACGAAATAACTGGACAGTACAGTGTCGTGACAGCTGCTTCATTGAGGTTGTTTATTGGGAAGAAACTGAAATACTATACTTGTGTGGGTTCCACATGACAAAACATCGAGATCTTCTCCTTGGCAGATGTTTCCAGGGTTGTTGCACAGCGGCAAATAACCTGTCAAAGGAGTAAGTCCATTAGTATGATGTGAATAAACAAAATAATTTTGAGGAAGGTACTGGCTTTGGCCAAGTAAACTCACTTCTGGATATTTGGGAGCAGGGGAGTGTGCCAAGTTTAAAAAGCAATTATAATCTGACTCACCAGATCTGGAGACAGGCCCAGACCTCTGAGCTCTCGTACACTGTTCTGGGTAGGTTTGGTTTTTTGCTCTCCTGTGGGGTTGGGCTGAGGACAGAAAAAAAAAAATCAGATATCAAGTCAAAGTGAAGCGTAAACGTTGATGCATTGTGAGCTCATTTGGGAATGTACCGGTCCATTTCCCTTTTAACGGACAGAAACACTATAAAAAGAAAATCAACAACAGAAAAACAACTCTCAAGAACACAGAAATAAAATTCTGATTGAACTTGTCAACCAATCTTTCATCCCACTTTTCCAGCTTAGCCGGATGCTGTGGCCGGCTTTAGCGTACACTGGATCAAGGCAGGGAACATCCTGGGCCAGAGAGGGGAAGTCCTGGTCCTCGAGGGCTGAACTCCTGCATGGTTTCAATGTGCTCCAGCTTCAGCAAACCTGATTGACCCCCTTTACTGTCTCTAAGAAAGTCTGTGGGCCCTCCTCTTCAATATTTGAATTGCCAAACAGTGGCGCTAAATACTGGCAATGAAACAACACTAAGCTACAGAGCAGCCTCAAAAGAAATCAAAGACATCCAATGAAACTGTAAAAAACATTTATCTTGTAGGTGCATTAACCCCAGAAAACTTCTACAAAACAAGCTTGCTTCCTGCAGTCAGAGTGAACTGTACCTGTGGTATCAAGCTGACATGGATGTTACAGAAGTTCTCCTTTTTGACCTTGAACTGGAACTGTCTGAAGGCCTCGATGAACGGCATGCTCTCAATGTCCCCGACTGTGCCGCCCAACTGTTGACACAAAACCCCAGCTTAAAGATAACAAAGCCGCACGTACAGAATGAACACACAGGTATCTTCTCAGCGCTCTACACACTCGGACTTGAAAAGGGCAGCATTTTTCAACATGGAGCCAATAATACTGTCAGAACTGGTTTGAAGAGCGCTGTGTGAGAAAACTGCTGGAGGCAGGATCATAATTTACCTTGGTTTATGAGGACTTGACTGCTTTCAGGTGCAAATTTAATAAATATGACATCATTTAGGAGTATATACTGTGAAACAAACACTTGATTTATATTGCTAAGATGTGGCACTTTTATTTTGCGACTAAATAAAACATACTGCATGCTTTACTTCAGAACACTGAGTCAGGCTCAGAGAGGAGGGCGGTTATACAGCCTTTCTCCCACAAATCCACCTTTGAAATCGCTTGATTTCTCAGTTTCTGAAAATTCGGTTTCTCTGCCTCGCTGACACTCCTCCTTGTGCAGGTTCAGTGATTCCTCATACTTCTTGTTGAACGGTGCCAATGTTTCCCACAGCTTCAAGCAAAGAAACTTGATTTCATTTACGATCGACTTCATCCATTTCTCCGGCTCACATGAAAACAACAATAACCTGGTTACAAATCATTTCGGAGCGACCCATGAGAGTAAAATATGCTGTTCAGTATCCATTTGCACTCGATGCAAAACTCATTCTGGCCGACAAAATGAAGCCCCGCTTGCTGAGAACGCCTCACCTCGATGACACAAACTTGAGGCTCCACGCCATCGTCGTCCACCGAGATCCTTGCTTGCTTCATTACCCACTCCTGAATGGCATCTGTGATGTGAGGCACCACTGGGAAAGACATAAAAACACACTTAGGAAGGAGAGGCACAAGAACACTGTTTTGCATCATTGCCTCACAGAAAAAGGGTGTCCGTACAATTCTGAGCATGGGGAGTTTTGCATGAGGCTCCAATGTTGTCCATGAGCATGATCGGATCATCCACGATCAAAAAACAACATGTCAATTAGTGTATTTCAAATCGTGTTAATACTTGAGTGATTCTCCCTCTTTTAAACTGCCAGATTTTCAACAAATGTTGGGCCGATTTGTCGGCAAGCTGCGAGCGTCTACACTCTACACACACACAGGCAGATTGGCCAGTTGATCCGAGGTGGTTCTATGTAAACAGAGCGAGCCGCCTTTCCGGCAAATTTGCCAATGAATTTGTCGATTACCAAGGGATGAGAACAAAGCAAGTGTCGCATAGCAGGGCCAAAGCTGGAATCTGCTCACATGCCTGGCTCTGCATTCAACACAGGGCTGTACAACCCAAAACACGAAGCCCCTTACCTTGTACGGTCTTGCCGAGGTAGTCTCCTCTCCGCTCCTTGTTGATTACAGACTGGTAGATTTTTCCCGTGGTGATGTTGTTGTCTTTGATGAGACGGATGTCGAGAAAACGCTCATAGTTCCCCAGGTCAAGATCCACCTCCCCGCCGTCGTCGAGGACAAACACTTCACCTGCAACGACATTACGTCTATTTCAGTGGATCGATGGGACGGCAGCTTGAAACGAGTCGAATTTCAGGGCATTATTTGCTGACACAAGTGTCTATTGTACAGACACAACGTGAATCCAAGGTGCTACATTTAGCTTTGAGGACATAACCAACACTCCCTTTGTCAGATAGCAACTGTAGGACCACACCACACAATCAAGTGAAACAGCAGATGACGTACGACCAAGGACAAAAATTCATCCTGTAAATTACTCACCATGTTCATACGGTGAAAAAGTGCCAGCATCAATATTAATATATGGGTCAATTTTAATGGCGGTGACGTGAAGGCCGCAGGACTTTAGGATCGTTCCAACGCTGCTGGCAATGATGCCCTTTCCGATGCCTGAGATCACACCGCCCGTAACCAGGATGTACTTCATAGTGACATGTGAAAACTAAACACACATAGAGAAAAAACACGCGTGTGAGAAAGAGTCTGTGAAAGTACTTCACACGTTCAGTACCAGTATCTTGTCAGACCTGCTCGACAAACACTGAAAACCAGGTGACCTACAATCAAACTCTGTCGATGAGCTGAAAATAATTTAGTGTACAACAAGCATTTGAAGCTGTGAGTGGTTACTTCTATTACTTTTTATCTTTTAGATGTTTTTTGCATGATTTGCAGTTGATGATAGGACATAGTCCCATATTCCTGGAAGTAAAGATAACATGATAATTGTAATTATGCCTTTCAAAAAAGAGTTACACAATGAGATGTTTGTAGATCATCTAGAAAAGGACTTATTTCTGGTTTTCGAACAGAGAGAAGTTCTTGTGCAGGAAATTATTCAATTTGAATATTTCTTCACACTTGCTTTTTATAAACTCCACTATTGGCAGATAACTGAGATAAGAAAGCAGCCAACAAGCACAATCGCGAAGCTTTATTAAGAAAACCTAAATGTGACTCCAAGTTGTTCTTGATTTAATTAGTTGACAGAAAGCACCATCCAACATGCTTGAAATTTAGCCACATTGTAGAGTTTGTGTTGCTAACTCCCACTCAGACAAACTTACTGCACTGCTTTGTGTCAGGGTTTCAGAAAGCTATCAATGTAGTAGAGATGATAATAAGACAATACTGATGCTGTTTGAGGAGAAATGGGGCTTTTGTTTACATTGCCTGTCAGACACAGCAGTGGTGCCAAACAAGCAACAACTCTATCAACAGAACCAGAATCTTTGAACTATCATTATAATGAAACACCACGTCAGATTTATGACTTTATAAGTACATGTGCAAAGCAAAAGGCGGGAAAACCCCACCCAGAATGTTAAGAGAAAACAAAAGAATAAACAGGTCGACAGAGAGGACTGACTTAAGTACTACCTTTGCACTTTTGACACTTTTATCAAAACGATGTAAAACAAAACAAATTCAGAGTTGTAACCAGAAACCAGCTGCTATGTCCGACAGATCTAAATTTAGTTCACCTTATTGTTCCTAGAACTGTTCTGACTCAAGATCAAGTGAACGCTGTTTCGGTTATATTTTGAAGGCAAAGAGTAAATTCGCGTTTATAAATTTTGGCGAGAAGTGTTGGTTAAGGAGCTACACACCTGCGAGCCAGAGTTCAATCAGAAAACAATTTAATTTTCTGTCCCAAAACAAACAACTCCTAGCAGGTATAACATGTTCATAAGTACCGGGACATCGGGATATGTAAAACAAACACTCACCGGACAGCGACAAAGAAATAAGAGCCTCTAGAAGGAGGTATTTATCCTCGGCAATTGTTTACTATTTACGAAAACATCGTGGCCCACGTTCCCTCTGCAGCACAAACACGTGCGGAGGGAGCTGACTGATCCACTTCGGCGCTGCTGCAGCTCGTTTCCTTCCGTTTCCCAACAACGGCTGGGTATTCCCAGTGCGCAGCCTCACAGGAAGACGTTATTCTGCGCGCGAGCGCGAGCCACCTCTCGCAAGGCTGCGTTCAAGATCGTTCCGGTCAAAATACGCTTGAGCGGTTTTGCTGTGAGAAATATGTTTGCAGAACCCCACACAGCTCTCAATAAACTGCTTACGGTGAGTAAAATTGGTTTTGGTGTAATTAGAACGAGAGGAAATGCCCAGGCTAGCAGAAGCAGTCATTAGATAGCCAGGATGTCCTGTCCTTGTTTCATTAAACAACGTCTTGTGTTTGCTTCACTGACATTGGTTATGTAATGAGATAAAGATGAAGACTGGGATATACTGTGAGCAATCGCTACTGGTCCCACGAAATGAAAACGACAAAGAAAAATATGCACAATGATATGAACAGGAAGCATGAAAATTAACAATGAAACCTTACAAAGTAAATGTGAGGACTTCAGGTAAAGTGACATGTATTTTTTCCTCTATAAAAAGAGGCCAAGTTGCCCAATGTATACAAACTGTAAACTGTTGGCAGATATGCAAATTGCATGAAAAAGCAGGAGTGGTAACAACACTCAGAATAATAAAAAAAAAAGTACTTTGTGTCGGCAATTTTCAATTAAAATAATAATGATAATACTTGTACTATTGATTCCAGTCCCCTCTACCTTCTATTTATTTTGGGGGAAAAGTAAGTACACACGTTATTTGATAAATGTAATAAAATAGAATATCCACAATTTATATTGTGTTACATACTTGTTCTTACAAAGAGTCCTACCACAAGGGGGCAGATGTGTTCCATTCTGCATCACCGAGCCTGTCGCCAGACTAAATTGAGCTTTTAACATGCACAGCATTACTCACATATAACGATCCCATTGACTTTGAAGAGAGAACTAAGCCATCAGTTGTGGTAACACAAAGATTAACATAGAGGAAAGCACTGATACCATCAGACATTCAGGTCTGGTCAAGTGAGGCACGGCAACAAAAGAGCCCTCGTCTCTCTTAAAAACCCAATTTACACCATAACACTGTCTGCGAGATATTAAAGTTTTCCTTCATGTGCTCACTGTCGTGCTGCTCCACTTTTGCTATGGGTAATGAGAGTGGTGGTTCAAATTCATTTCTGTCCATGATCTTGATCTAATTAAAGACCTCATCCCTGCCACCTCATTTTCATAAGCTGTTCCCTTCAATTACATCTGACAAGTGAGCACAGACACACATTAACCTCCTGCATGCAGAGGTACAGAGCTCCCTTCATCTCAGCGCAATCTTAAAATACCAGAGAGGGCCATTCAGAGGTAATTCCACCTCTCTGAATTCAACCTGTTTGCAAAACACATCTGGGGATGACAGTGCAGCCTAACGCCTACTGTCTGTTCCCGTTTTTCTCGGTACAGATGACAAAGACCAAGCGTGACCATGTGTTTTGCAATCTGTTGTGGTCAAACAGTGGCCAAAGTCAGCTGTGACAGCTCGCCCCTGCTTGTAAATAACTGACAAAACCAATAATAATGTTTTTGCTCCGCTGGGGAAAAAAAATCTGCATACTTCAGTCATTCCTCACGGACCCCGTTCGGAACGGATTGACCAACAAATTAAATGTAAAATCACATTCAGTACTGCAGACTTATGACAGCAACAATCCATCATGAGACACACACAGATTAGCAGTTTCCTGGACTGAAATGAGTTGCAGCGTTTGAACTCTCGGAGTTTGAGCTGTAAACACATTTTGTGAGAGGCTCTTTCCGTCCTGCAGCGTTTCAGTGGTTCATGCCGTTAGCTCACAAGAGGAGGCCTTCGGTTTGGATCCTCGAAGCGGGTCTTTTGGGATTTAGTTGGTGCGTTCCTCCTCTGCTTGCATGAGGTTCAGCAGAAACTCTACCTTCCTTTCACAGTTCGAAGACATGCGTGCCAGGTTATCTAGTGACTGAATTGGCTGAAGATGTGAATGTGTGCAGGGAAGATCATCTGTCTCTCCACATTTTGATGTTCGATCTCCATGTAATTTGAAGATGCTGAAACCTTGCAGAGTTGGAGTAGTTTCTCTATCTGCATTTCATTAAGTGACCAGACTTGCCAATGGATTTTTTCCAAAAAGCTCCCAAGTTAAAAAAAAGTTTCGTCCAAAAAATAAATAATTCCAAGAATCAATGACTGAAAAATCAAGTGTTGCCGTCCGTTTTCCCCCCGTTCAAACTCCAAAATAGAACTAATTATTTGTGGGGTTTTTTTTTTAAAGTTCACGAAGTCAGAAATAAATTGCTTTTTCCTAGTTCTAATTTGTGGAAGTTTTAATAAATAACTCAAGAAGTATCATTCATCCAATTATTGTGCTTTGGGCTATTTCTGGGATTTAAAAAAAAGGCTTCTGTTGAAATGTGGAAAAAAGTGTAACTTTCCGGCAGCTGCGACGAGGACGAAAACAATCTACCAATGTCAGATATCAGTTTGTGTTGGCAATGCTCCCTTTCAGCTCCACCCTGTGAAGCTAGATCGCTCTGGGGTCAGATGTCACGGGCTGCTTCATTCTCCCAGACCTCCAGTGGGCAAGGAAAGGGCCGGCTCTCGGCTCAAACAAACACTTAGTAACAGTAGCCCACGCCCCCCTCGTCCCATCCACATTATTTATGAATGGGGAGCGGCGGTGTCTCTCCCCGTCCTCTTGTAGTTTTGGAATGTGCGAGCCTGGTCGATTTGAGACAGAAACACAGATGGCTCCGAAGGCTCGATGCGCTACACGACCACTCACTCAGAGGAAAAGTGAGCTCTTGGGCAATTAGTGTCATTATGGCTGCTCATGTGCTTGGTGGGCTGGATAAACAGTGGCTGTGGCGGCAAAGGGTTAGGCATGCGGGTAGCATGGCTAATGATGATCAGTGCCGTGCTGCAGCGAAGCCAAAACACACTTCACATTTGAACCAGGTGATAAACAGGATACAAAGGGCCTCCTCATTAGGCTAATGACGAAAATCAAACAACTACAAACATTAAGACCTCAGCAACCGTTAATCATTTGATGTTTTATTGATTAATAATTTGGTGCTCTCTCAAGCCGGAGGTGAGGTCATTCTCCCACGAAAAAAGGTGCAGAGTTTGCTATCATCTGAAACGTGGGGGAAAAAAACCCAAACAATTCCCGTGGGGTCAGAAATTGTCTCTAAAGTATTTATTTCATCTCACTCCGCTTGAGGCGGTCACCAGCCAGTTCGAGCCAAATCAGAGGTTATTTTGAAGCTTCCCTGTTGACAAATAATCTACTAATTGGCTCAGCAATGGTCATACAGGTCAACAATTAGTGAGAAACATAACTATCAAAATAACGCCACGATACTGGTGTAAACAGGCTCACCCTCCGGCCAATGACACGATACGTTTATTCTTTTCGAAAATGACAAAAAACCCCAGTTTATTTTAGTAAACTTTAACCTCTTATGATACAAATTTGCTCGATTAACAAGTGTTGATTATTTCGATGCACCAGTGGATATTCACAACAACGCGCAGGTGCTTTGGTAACGCACACAAACACAAACTGACGTGTTCATTTCCTGACAGCTCCACATGTGACAACAAGGTCAGGTGGCGATTGTAAACAGCAGCCGAAGGTGAACAATAGTTTCTCTGAGAACTTCAGCCCGGAGACCTCAGGGGAAGCTCACAGTTTGTTGTCATTGTCTTAAACCTGTTTAATGCTCTGCCTGTGCTGCGTGCGTGCACGTGACGGGTGTGAGTGTGTGCGTGCACGCGCAGCTCGGTGGGAGTGTGACATCTACCATTCTCCCTGCCTAAGCCACAAGTTATTGAGAAAACAAATGTCAGTTGAAGGGCGTTGTCCGCAGTGTCTGCACACAGAGTTAGTCTTTCCTCCCTCTAGTTGGAGCAAGCCTAATTCGATTAGAGAGAACCAGTGAAGAGAGACAGCGAGGGAGAGAAAGACTTTATTGGATAACGCGGGACCAAAGATGACAACAGAGAGATGAGAAGGAGGGAAATGGAGAGAAAGGGAAACAGGAATTGAGTGATTTGTGAGCGAGAAGGGGAGAGAGACAATGGAGCGAGTGAGAGAGAGAGAGAGAAACAGAGAGAGAGAGACTGTTCCCGAGGGGGCTGAGACCCTGGATCAGTGCCCGGTATGCCACTGCACTGTCATCTGTGAGCTGCCTTTGTACACGTATGGAGGCCAGCATATCCCATGATCCTCAGCTATCATCTCGACCCAACTCTTAGCATGGGGCCTGCTGCCGTCTCCTGCCTGGTCGCTTGTCTTCCTACTTACTCTTGAACCCGAATCTTTTGTCCCCACTCCAGTCCTCTTGTCCTTTAACTCACTCCCCCTTCATACCTTCATGTCACTCTTTCTTGCCTCTCTCTTCTCTCCTCCCCAGAGCGCAGCGAGGAGCTGGGCCACTGCCACCTCCATGAAAACAGATGACAATGTTTTGTTTTTCCTTTGCCCCTCCCTACTGCCGCAGACCCCCCTCCAGGAGAGGCCTGTCTGCGGAAGGAGGAGAGGGGGAAATGAGAGGGATTGATTGATTTAAAAAGCATGCGCTCCTCTTTTTTCTTGGCTGAGCCCTCCTTGAGGAGGACATGCGTGCTCAATAGAGAGACAGAGGAGGATTGCTGCAGCTCATTCATCAAGCTATGTATTCCATTATAAATAATGGGTGTAATGTGCAAACAAACTTGAGTACTCAAAGGTGTATCCTTTGACCTCTACCACTATTACATGTTCCGTTAAGAGTTGATGGAATGATATAAAGGAAGCCCAAGCAGTACTCTGCAAAAAGACAGAACATTACCAAGTACATTTTATTTATTTGACATCAGAAATATCTTATCACACGTGTTTCCTGCTGACTTCAAGGTCTCTTTGTGTATTTTCACTTGTTTTATGGGCAGATAGTTTTGTGAATCCCAAGACAAAAACGCTTGAAAAAACTGCTTTGTACTTGGAAAAAAGGCAAAAGGAAAAAAATCTTCCAAAAAACAAGTGACAATCGTTCTTGAAATTAGCAGGAAAAAATGCTCATGTTTCAGGTGACTATGTCTTATTTCAAGTCTGACAGAAACTGCTTGAATTGAAATAAGTAAACTCTCCAAGGTATGACTTTCATTTAATTGCTGTTGAAGTAGGCTTGTGTTGCTTTTAAAATACAAAAACCCTTTTTTCACGGAAAAAAACCAAATTCCGACTTTCACAGAAAAACAGCAGAGCGTGTGGTTGTTACGGTTTCTAAAACGTACTCTCAGGAGCCTTCTTTTAGTGTCGACGATGATGCCATCCATTCATTAGTGAAATAGTTTGTGGTTTTTCTCAAGCAAGAACACAAACAACCTTTTTCATTTTCAGCTCAATTGAGAGTTTCCACTCTTCAGCACTGCTCCATAAACTACCTGCAGAGACCTTAACGCCCCCCTTGGACACTGAGGGCTCAGTTTGATAACAGATCATACCAAAGACTGGGACAAGATGCACCATGATGCCTTGTGACCACGTGCATTAGCAGTTGTAGACCACATGTCATTCTCAAGTCAGATGCTAGGCTGGTCTGAACAAGCGGCCCTTTTTTATCACTAACGCAGTTATTCAATTATTTCAACCTCTTCGTGCGCTGAAGACAGTTCAGCTTGCTTAAACCACTTAGCTGTGACAACATGCTTTACAAGCAGGGGAGGTGTGACTGGCTGCTGATACTCTCGCTCCCCGTCAAGTTTGTAATAGTTTGTGGACGTTTATCGCGGCACCCTGGTGTCTTTGTTTCATGAATATTGTCACAGATCATTGTCCCTGCTGCCAATATTTTCTATCATTAGGGAAAAGATCCCCGATGTAGGTGGAAATTTACCCTGTTAAGAACAAGTTAGAATTCAAATTGGTGCTCACAGTTTTCTTTCAGTCATGTTTGTTTGTTGGTTTTAGCCCATTCACATTTTGTACATCTTATTTCGTCTTAATTAGGAGTAAGAACGAAAACATTTAAATCATTAGGAGCTTTGTAATTTATTATTCACAACTGCATTGTAGTCACACAAGAGTATTTCACCCAAAAATCGAAATGCTTCAAGCCGAATGGATTACAGTAGATGGCTTCCATCCATCTGGCTGAGCAGTGCGGTCTCATTCTTTTCATGTATCATGTTTGCCATTTAGGTGCTACAGAACTACTCCAAAATATAAAGCTTTCTGACTCTCAGTGTCCAATTTGCCTCACCTTGAATGGAGTTTTACTTGTGATGATTCACTAATCCTGTTTGAGACTTCATGGCACATTTTATTTTGCACTGATATTGGTTTCACTATTTAGTAGCAAACATGTTTGTAGTTTGTATTACAATTGTAAGCTGAAACAAGGTCTGACACAATGACAGGGGTGGTAATAACCTACCAGGTTTTCTCTACATTTCAAACCTTTTACAGTTATAATTCCTCATGCTTGAAAACGTATTTCCCTGAAAACCTACAGAGAGGATTGTCCAATTTCTAAAACAGACTGCTGAGCTTACCAGTGCACCATTCAGTACATGCTGTCATTTTAAGCACCAGCCCTCATTTGCATTGCTTTTCCGCGTCTGTTCTGCTCGGCATAATCCATAACCAAGCAATGTTCCCAATTCCTGGTACGTTTCATTTTTCTAACAATAACCCACTATCAGTGAAATGCCAGTTTCCATTCCTGTCCCATACCTCGTGTGTGTTTTCAAGGGCCCACAAAGGAGCCACAGTGTATTACAATGACGTGTTCTATTTTGGTGTCCTTATCAATAGAGGATCTGTCTCTGTCAGTATCTCAGCCCCCTGCTTGGTCTGTGAGAAGTCTTCATGAAGGAGTCCAAGGACAATGGACGACTTGATTGGAGGACATATCACTTCGGATCACATGTATGGAAGAATGCAGAAACATGACCCAGCCAGAACCGATGTGGCTCGGCCCTTGTGAATTGTGACCTGTTTTGTAACAGGCTTGTGTGTGACGGTGACTTAGCACAGCACAATCATTCATTTAGGTCCATCTCTAAACTTTACTTCAAAGGCTGCATGCGTCAGTGCAGTTTGTTATTTGCAAAACATCAACTTTTTAAAGACCTACTTGTACTAACTCACACATTGTACACATTCTTTTAACATGTGCGGCAGTCACAGTACATAATAGCTATCTACACAGAATATCACACTCTCATCTGTCCACTACGTTCTGTTTTTTGTATTTTCAGTCGCCTATGACTCTCCACAGGATAAACAGGAATTTAACTGTGCAAACACACACTGCATACTTATCTCTGGGCCAATGTTTATCAAGAAATCCTCAGTACTCACACCGAGATGGGGGTTAAATCTGCAAAGAAATAATCCACTTAAGATTGTTGATTCTAAGGCGATGGAATAGCTCAGCAGGTGCTTGCGAGTTTGAATCTGACTCATGACTTTTGCAGCATACCTCGGTCTCTGCTGTTTCCTCTTCCTCTCTTCATTGTCGACCAGCTAGTGAAGCATGGCTGCCATAAAAATAACCATTAAGGAGAGATTATCTCCCTCTCACCTCTCTCTCAATCTCTCTCCATCTCTCATTGAGTTTGGAATGCACCAATGCA
Source organism: Malacoctenus gilli (assembly GCA_032164315.1). Taxonomy (NCBI): domain Eukaryota; kingdom Metazoa; phylum Chordata; class Actinopteri; order Blenniiformes; family Labrisomidae; genus Malacoctenus; species Malacoctenus gilli. The sequence continues at coordinate 6,478,425 of JASSRZ010000007.1, forward strand.
ATCACCCCCACTGAGAATAACACTCATGTTGGGTAATTTTGTCTTACATAAGCAAGAGCATTGCACACAACAAGACATGTAAAAACAACATCAGGCAAGGCCAGAGGGAGAGAATGCAATCCTCAGCTATTTGTAATGGAGAACAGGGGAGGGGCAGCAGGGTGGAAGATGGATGTGATTTCACATTAATTGTGTGGGTTCACACGAGTGTGCGTGTGTGTGTGTGTGTGTGTGTGTGTGTGTGTGTGTGTGTGTGTGTGTGTGTGTGTGTGTGTGTGTGTG
>JASSRZ010000007.1:6483990-6503839 GCA_032164315.1 Malacoctenus gilli
GTGTGTGTGTGTGTGTGTGTGTGTGTGTGTGTGTGTGTGTGTGTGTGTGTGTGTGTGTGTGTGTGTGTGTAGTGGCCTGTGTGACGTCTGTTCTGTGCCCATGCGGCTGATGCTGCATTCATCTTTCAGTCACCCAAAAGCAGATGTCACCAGGACGATAGGGAGCGGCAGATTGCCGTGGCGACCGACCGGTGGCAGGTTGAAGGTGTCTCCGCCCCACCGTGCCCAGCAGATGGAAGCTGAGGTCATTATCTGCTGTTCTGTTCATCTCCTTACCCCCCAACTCCCAGCACCCCCCCCCCTTTACTGCGTCAGTACGCTGCAGTGATGATTGGCAATACATGTAAACACATTATGAAGCGCTTTACATCATGCAGTCACATTAGATGAGTTAAGCTATTTGTACTGCTAACAATTAAAATCATTACCAGGGTTTTTTTTCTCAGCACAGCGAGTTAAATGTTTCCTTATTTACAGAGTCCCATCTCCACAACCCTGATACCAGCAATGGAAAATATTCACAGAGTCCCAGCAGTAGGCCTAAGTGTTCTCATTCCCCATTTGAGGAACCACTCCATTTCCTCATAAAGAGCAAGGGAAGAAAAAAAAAATAACAGCGATAAGTGGCCATTCAGAACAAATAAAGCAAGTCAACAACTACGAGCAGAAAGTAGGGCAGCCTGGAAAGAAGCACACTGCCACAGCAGGCAGCCATTCCTTGTTTATTATGCTGCCAAGAGCCTTCTATAATAAGCGGTGCCGGCTGTATGGAGGACATGGGTAAACCCAGGTTTACATGCTTTGTGTCATGTCCTTTTTTGCATGCCATGCTTCAGACAGCTGTCAGGCAGCAAAGGGGTTCCCTGACCACTGCCATGTGGAATGGTCCTCTCTCAAGCTTCGGGCATCAGCAAACATGCTTCAAACTGCCACAGGCCACCGTATATTGTGCGAATCTCACTTCCTTTGTAGCCTACTGCTTGTGCAGTTCTGTGAGTCTGTTTTTGTTGGTCTCTTTTTTTTTCCAGACATAAGAAAAACAGTCTCCAGATGTGTGGTGATGAGCATTATTAGGGCCACAGAGTATTTTATTTGCATTTGCTCAATGATGTTTGCAGCCCTGGCACCTCTCCAAATGTGCAGAGTTACCCATGTTTGTTTACTCTCTCAGTTTGAAGCAGCATTGTAACAATTTAACTGCATATGGACAACTCCCGCTGCAAACGAGTGAGCTGGAAGCGTTGGTCTTTTTACAGCCCAAGCACACATGTGGCGCACAGACATGCTGAACACCAGGTTGCTGGTTCGTTGCTGTCTGGTAATAAGCGTTGCTTTATAGAGCTACCGAAGTGATCAAAGTGGAGAGTTTTGCTAGCAGGATTTAATTGTTGTTCCATCTCATTCATTCTCATTTACAACAGTGTAACATACCTGTTCATTTACCGCTGTCATCCGTACACTCAGTCTGTTGTGCACTTTGAATTTTTTCGAATTGTCTCAATGAAAACAGAGAAAAACACCATATTTTTTAAATTGATTTCTTGTGGTTCACGTGGACTCAGTGAAGTGAGATGCTTTTTTTCTGAATCACAATACTATCTTGGATTTTTTATTATTTCAGTCGATCGCAATACTTTTTTATTTCCTGAGGCTTCCACTTGGTTTCTTTGTCCTGAAGTCTCTCGATCAGCCATACATGTCTTTGTGAGTATCTTAGGCTGGAGACTTCACTTCGACATATGATACCTTTTGCCTGAGTTGGTTTATTTCAACCTAATTCCATTTTGCTGCATTTCCCATTGTCGGCCTGTAGCTCTTGATAGTTTGAAGTCTTCCAAACAGAAATGTAGCAAAACGTAATTTCTGACTCAAAGTGCTCACTGTTGCTCTTCCAAATTATACCTCACATTATTTTATTGTTATTATTCTTTGGGGGTTTTTTTCAGTCTGATCCAAGTTGACCACACTCATTACAAATTCAGAGCAGAGCTAACACTAACTAGCTCCAGTGAGTCGCACCAAGGTCAATTTGTCCGATTCTTCCAATCGAGTGGTTTGTTTACTTGCTAGACAACATAATTTTTTTCCTCCTGAATTCAGGTCAATTCTATATATTATTATCCACTTGAGTCCTGCCCACGTGGAGATGAAAACGTATTCATTTTCAAAAGCTAGCATATTCGCAAAAGGTTCCATGTTCACAAAGGTTTTAGAAAGGCCTTTTAGAGACACAGTAAAGTGCAACAAGACAACGAAAAAGAGGATGTGCTCCTCGGATGACTGACAGGTGGAACTTTCCCTTTTTTCAAACGTGACTCACCGATGCCCAAAAAAAAATCTCGAGCTCTAAATCATTGTTAATGCGATGATTACTGAACTGACAGGTTGGATTCACCCTGACAACGTTAAAAAAGAAAAGTGGTTTGATCACCACCAAAACAGCTCCAACCCATCCGACCAGCACTCGGCTCTCCATTAGAAAAAAGAAAGCTGCTGCCAGTAGCTGTTTGACCTGCAGGCAGCTGATGTCTTTGTTTACTTTTGATTGGGCTTGAAAGAAAAAAAAGCTTGACATAACTCCTGTAAGTGCGCTCTGTTTGTATATGAGAGCTTTGTGCTGTGGCCTCAGTGAATGATTCATTCAAACAACCAGATGAAAAACTCACCTGCCTATTCTGTTGTGACACTTAAATGTCAACCAACTGAAACAAACAAAGGCAACAATTTGCCCTTTTTTTGTTCTGGACTTCTTTATCAATAATTATTAGACTTCCCAGTAGAAAACAAACTAGTGTTGCACTTTAGTTTTGTTAAGCGTATCGCCTAAATTCTCTGTTTTTCCCAAAGGGCTGCACAGTGTTTATAAGCTCCATATCCTTGCTGACATAGCCTCTGCATATATCATTAGTAAATAATTCTGTTAGGGTGGAGACAGTTTGGTGTGCAGACGGAAGCTGGATCATTAACATTTCAGACTGTGAGGCACACTTCAGACTGTGGTGAGGCTGCATGGGTCATTCCCACCCTCGGCCCCTCCAGCGGTACATTGCAGGGAATCTTTTTCCCTTTTTTTTTGGCCCCTGTAGCATTTTAGTGAGTAATCATGGTGCTTTGGAGCTCTCAGGCCGCCATTTACATGTCAAAACCTCCCCAGGCTCTGGATGTAAAGGACCCAATTTAGAATGACAAAGCTCGGCCAGAGACAGCTGATCCACAAAGGAGGGCCTGGTTAAGTTCTTCCTCCCAGTCACCAGCTGCTCCACTGACCCACAGTGCCTTTATTCAGCAGAAAAAGGCAGGGTAATGCTGCCACGTGCAATTGCATTGTAACTGCCGAGAAAAAAAAGGCGAGAAAGGTGACTCATTTTCTAATAATTAAAAAGCCTTTTGAACACGTGAGAAGACAATCTTGTCTTGGAAATATTGGTAATCTTTATTTTCTATCTACTGATATAGATGCTCTTCTCTTGTTTACTGTTTCATTCTGAATATTTACCATCCTCGTTGTTGTTCTGCCTGTTCAGAAGCAGGTCAAACAAATGAATTCCTCAGTGATTGTATCTGTGGGGGGTTGGTGACATTACTGCCTACTGATGAGTACACGCAGTTTTTTCTTTCTCTTTTTTTTATTTCAGGCTCTGTTTATTTTAGTTATTTGTTGTTTGGGGGAACAATACACACAACATCAGGTGAACTGAACTGTCATTGATTTTTTTTTTCACACCGCCCAATGTTTGCAGCAGCATCTGTCACATGGAGTGCTGCTCTATTTGTGTCCACATCTGACACAAAGTGGCTTAGGGATTTGTCACCTCCCTCCCTGAATTGTGCGGTGGAATGACAGGATACTGGGCTGGAACCCGTAGGTCCCACCCTGTATGTTTATCTTGGAACTCAGCTTGTCATCCAAACATGTTGCTCCTTAGACCCGATTTTCCACTTTTCGCCCCGAGCACCTGACCTCTAACGACAAGAGCGGAGGGAAAAACACGGGCTTCACTCGGTGCGACAGCAACGACAGGAGACAACAGCAGGATCAGGCCCAGATGGTAAGGTACGGCCAGCTCCTGTTGATGCAGCGAAGAGATTACATAAGTAGATTTAAACCAGCGAAAAGGGGGACATGTTTCATTAGCGTCACTTGTGCCAGAGCTATATTTGGAGCTTGAGCCCACAGAAACAGACGTGCAGGGATGAAAATAGCCTTTAATAGCCCAGTTTGGGAGCTTTATTCCATTCCCCTCTCCTGCCACAAGGATAGTGACAGACGGAGCGCACTCTGCAGAGAGCGGCCCGGTTCACCCAATCACAGCGCTCCCTCGGGCAGGACAGGCAGGAGGAGTGTGGGAAAAAGGAGTGAGGTGGAGGAAAGGGAGAAGGGAGGGGGTGGAGGTGGACAAGATGTGGCGACAAGAACGAGCTCCGAGTTGTTTCGTCCATTGTTTGAGCAGCCATGTGGGGAAAACTGCAAAGAGCTGAGTAGCTCCACTGCCCAGCACCAAGAGGATGACACTGCTGGAACACATTTAGCAAATTGTTCTCCCACATTTAACTTCTTGTTAAAGCTAAAATGCAATAATTGTTTTCTCTGCTTTCCTCGATTTTCTAGCGAATGTGCAGCTATTTGCTCTAAAGGCGCTTGGGTGCAACAATGAAAGCTTCAAAGACGCAAAGCACAAACGTGGACGTTTAAAAAAAAAACAGTCACAGTCAATGCTGCTACAGATGTGTGGGTGGGGGGAGCAGAGAGGGAGTTGATGATAGAAACCCAATCTCCACGTATTGGGTGCCCATTTCCCCCCAGAGGGAACGCAAGAAACAAGAGGCCCAGCTGTCCTTAACAATGGACCTGCCCCTCACCAGCCAGCACTCAAAAGGCCTCATTCAGTCTGTGGGCTCTCCAAAGACTCCTTCCAGTGAGACCAGCCAGGACATGCTGACATTCACAGCAGACATGTCTGTATCTGTCGAGAACACATCTGCGTGTTTATGGCTTGTATGTACATATTGTTGCTCTCATGAGGCACGATGAAAATGACAGTTTGTGTTCAGATTTTGAACCAAACAGAGGGTTCGTGTCCAACTCTCAAAAGCCTCCTTCATCTGCTTGACTGTCATGTGATTTTATCAGCTTTCAAAATGAACAGTATTGAAAAACAAAGTGATCAGTCCCAGATTTGGATCGTGGCAGCAAAATTAGTCTCAGAAAAACACCCGGTGTTGTTTGTTGTTGCCTTGCTCTGCAACAAGTTTTCACCTGATGAACCATGTTGAATAAACAAACACATTTTTTCCGGTGTTCTCGCTTAAGCTCAACCTTCCTTACCTGAACTGACCCAGTTAATGATTTATGTCACGTAACCTTTCCTGGCATGCAACTCCTCCGAGACCGTGCGCGAACTTTGGGTCGCAACATATTCCCAACAAATTAACATCTCAGTCGCAGAGAAACCCTCGGTTGAATTCAGGTCTGAGCTCAAATGCCATCATACAAAGACAAAGATTTGCTTGCAACATTTCGTGTTCACCGACTCTGAGACATCTGCGGCTCTATTTCTGGAAGGTGGCTTGACTGTGAATTCTGATGAAGGAGGATGAATCTATGCGAGGCTGTTATGGGATCGTGCCCTTGTCACTGCGCCCGGCAAGTCCTACAGCCTGGCTGCTGCAAATGCAGAGAGGTGTTCGGACGAGCATTAAATCCGTGCTCCGCTTAAATGAATATCTGGCTGACTTCACAACACGCTCGATTGGCTGACCAGCTGATTAGCCTGCAAGCTAACGCGGACGGAGAAACAAGTTCCAAGGTTATCTCAACAGCATCGAGTTATTTGATATACAAAAAAAAGGCCAGAATTAAAACGGAATCTGCTCGGGTAACACAAACTCTGTTGTCCTTAGGTAACATTATTGACATGTGAAAAAACACTGCTCGAGTCTACGAAGCACATTTGAAATCTAATACATATATTTGTTAGTACAAGCTTTGCGCTTTGCTATCTTACCCTAAAGTACACAGGAGAAGAAAAGCTGCTTTCTAATCATGGAATTGGACGATTTTCACACAATTTCCAGAAGAAAAATCACCCAGACATTCCCAAAGTGCAACCCCCCCTCCAAAAAACAACAACAATCTGTCGGCTTTTGCAGTAAAATGTGCCACATCCTAACAATGTCTGGGACTCGTTTACAGCTTTTCGAAGTGTCAGCTCCCCGACAGTTGTGATTTGTAAAGTAAAAACAGTGTTCGCGTTGCTGTATTCATTCAGCCTCGCTCCATGTTTGGAGTCAGAATAATGTTTGACAGAGTCGCATTGTTAATATAGCCAGACAGGGAAGTTTTATGCTCTCAGCTTGGTAGAAAATGGTGTTGTTAGCAGTGTGATGCATGCATCAGCATTATGGCACGTTGCCTGTTCTGCATTTATTTTTCCCTTTTCACACATTGTATTACACAGGAAATACTGAGGTTTTCTGAGGCCAGCTCAGCCAAATCAAGATTAGATGCCATCTGTACTGTTGGTAGCGTTCAAACCCTGCACATCCTTTTAGACTTCACCTCATCATGGAGTCAGGGAGTAGAACTTGAACCTCCACTCATCTCAATTAATTGTGTGTTTCTTTTTCCTTGAGATGACACGTACATCTCGGCAGGCACCGAAGCTTTGTGACGTTCAAATTCTCATCTTTGCATCAAAAGATCAACCCACTGACGCACGAGACAAATTACCTGAAGTTGTTTACAGTGTAAAAATGAATAATTCCCACCGCAAGCGTCTCGAGGAGGAATGTTTTATTTATTTGTACATTCTCAATGATTGAATACACACAGCGTGTTTCTCATGATCACCCCCTGTCAGTATTTATTGTGCGGCAGCTCCTGATTGTTGATGCGTCAGTCGGAGGTGTGTGCATGAGTGCATGGAGTTTGAGTAAATACATTTGCGAGACGGACGTGTGGGTGAAACAAAGAGGGGGACAGCGCTGCGTGTGATGGTGTTTTGTGTAGGTGACGGTCTCTTGGGTATTCCAAGAGAGCAAGGTCTTTATTCCACGCAGCACAAACACAGCCGGCGCTCCACAGGGAAAAGCACCAGTCAGTCAGTTCGAAGGCTTAGAAGGGAAAACATCCCCTCCCCCATCGTGGAGATGATCCTCGCACACACACACACACACATACACGCGGACATGGGCATGCAAGCGAGCTACACGTATGCTCAAAGGCATACAGGAGAGTGCTTCCACACACAAATGCACAGGCTGGGCCTCTTTCTCCTTCACACACTCGGTTGTCCTCGCTGCCCTCCCTCTGTTTGTTCATGCCGACCCCTGCGCTGATACCATCTCATCCTATCTCAATTACATCAGCCAACTCCCTAAACTCCGAAGCAAGAACTGTTTTTCTTCTGCTTCTGCGCCCGCTCTAGCACCATATGTCAGTATTTCCTCCGACTGGTTGAACTGGCGCATGTGGCTATGCAAAAAAAACAAAACAAAAAGAAACAAAAGGGGAACCATATCCTGATAAGTGAAGGAAAAAAAGGGAACTAGAAATAAACACAAGTAATTGGCACATGTCAGAAGGCTTCAGGCAGGAGCGTGATGGTTTTACAGCGGAGACAACAACATAAAAAAAAAAGTGGATCCAAAACAAATACAAAGAAGGGTACAAAAGCGTGCTCCGTGGGAAATGATTGGGCTGTTGCCTTCAGTTGCATCACCACTCTGGGTAAACCAAATAATAAGCCGTACTGGTCACACAATAGAAAGTCAAAGATTTGCAATTCACAACATGATGTAATTTGACAAACATCAGAAAAAAAACACAACAATGCTTGTGAAACGCGATTTAGCGCCGGTGCCCTCGTGTTAATCTTTATGTGCTCCTGTAATTATATGTCGTCTCCTTTTCCAGCTTCGGAAATCATTTCAAAAGCCCCCAAAAATTCCCAATTACTCCTTACCTGCTGAGGTATATCATTCTCCGTGACAGGAGAGTCATAAAGTGAAAGATTAGAGTGTTTGTGTCTCATAGATCACTTTTACACGTGTGATATTTAAGTCCCCGAAGCAGCAGGGGGGGTTTTTCTCAGCGTAACGGTGTCTTTTCTGATCACATTTCCATGTCACTGGTGTGTTGCAGCTGCAAACAATATCGCCACGTTGTTCAAACGGTTCTATTGCTAACCCCTCTGTGGAGTATTTCATCACAATTCTGATGTAAAATATCAAATAGCTTAATGATCCAGATTGTTCACGCCCCTGCTGCCTTTCATTACAATCCCCCAGCTACTTTCCCTGCTCTCTGGTCAAGTGTTTCAATTTTGTTTCCCTTGTAACGCGATACTTAATCAAATGCCTTTTGAAAACCAACCTGTAAAAAGGACCGTCAGTGAATGTATCATACTAAAATTAGCCGTAATGATAAAAGCTGCCGTGAGCAGCGCTGCCAAGTGTTTAAACCCCTCTGCTATGAATCCTGCTCGACAGAAATCATCAGTCTACTGCTGATTGAGAGACACATTGCACGCAAATTGGCCCTGATTGCTTTTATTGCGTACACTGTTGTTATAGTAACTGTTTAAAGGACAGTGTGCATATTTTTGTCTGTTGCCTCTTGGCCCGGCCGCTCACGTCTTTCTCGCCCCTTTTTCCTGAACGTGACACGTGAACCGTGCTGATTGTTCGCAACACCACAAGCGCAAAGAAAAATTGAAAGTATGCATTTGAACTGCAGCAAACGAGTGGCCATCCACTTCCTGTGAGAGACAATAACAGGAAGTGGTTAACAAGGTCCCAGACAGGCATCCCCAATATTCAAAAAGGCTTTCAGTTCCTTCCACAACACCATAACTGTTTCAAACTGTCACGGGCCGCGCCGCCACAACCACAGGATACTCGAGTAGAAATTATTTTCTCCTCAGAAAGGCAGGATATTGTGAACGGCAGGAAAAGGTGAGGTCGCTCTTTTGACAAGGTCCTCCATGTGACCAGCTCATACCAACACAAGGGGAGGTTTGCTTGGATAGATACACTTAGATGGATACTTGCAAAATCCCCTGAATTACATTTCAGGCAAATATCGATGAGTCTCAGAGGTTTGTCGTTCAGTGATGATTCAGTAATTATCAGTGTTCAGCAAACTACGTTTTTGGGGGATTATTGGCAAAACAGCGGGAGTGTCTCTGCTAATTTCACACAGATGGAGTCGTCATTTTATCCCATGGCACTGCACCTCCTCTGCTTATGTTAATGCGGGGTCAAGAGCACTCAGTGCACATAGTAAGACTCGAGTCAGTGGTGAAACTCTTTCTTTGTTACTTTATGGAGATATTTGTTTGTTGACCTTCCTATTTGAGTGGCCACCACCGTACGTACACTGTTTTTTTAAGGGGAGCTTCGAACAATGGCAGGAACTCTGTGTGTGTAAAGCATGGAGCAGGGCACCTTCATGAATTCACTTGACTTTAATATCTACTTATGAATGATCCCAGCTCTGACAGCCTGCTTTGGGCCACACACAATGTTGTGAAAGCACCCTTTTATACTTTTTGGCATGCCCTCTTAAAGGGCTAAGTGACTAATGTGGGCTTGTTGTAAGAGAATGAGCACGAGAACTAGTTGGTTCTGGGTTTGTTCCCTGCTATGAAGCAGGATAAAATCCCAAACTATTGACAAGGTGTGGGCGGTCGGCTGTCAGACGGACAGACATTCAGCCACCTATGCTCACAAAAACATTTAGACAGATCTGCATTCTGCCAGCTGCACAATACACAGTTCGACACAATGGATGCAAATGACGTGGAGCCAGCTTCGGTTGATTGTGGAAACACCAACTCGCGCGGCAAGATTCACATCTTAGGAACAATGTTTTCTTGCCTCAATCAAGGTCCTTGAAGGCCTGAACAGACATTTTAATTATGGTGATGTTGCTGCGAGCCGTTATTGTTTGGCGAGAGCAGATGTAGCCGAGGTAATCTAAAAATACTCTCAATGAGCATTTTGGGGAATTGTTTCCTAATTATGCCGCTAAAAAGTAATTTGGCATGTAATGCGTTCTTCCAATGAAATTCCTTGTCACACATCACTTTTTTTTATATGGATGTTTATTTTTAGAGAGTCTCGCACTGGGTAAAACTGACCGTTGTAGGAGAGCGTAGTTACCGACCTCGGTAATAGACTCGATGGAGCGTGGTGCAATGTGGCCGAAGGTTTGTTAGAATTAGCACGAGTCGGTTTAGTCTCTCTTTGCTCGTTCAATCTATTTGTTTTTCAGCCCTCTAATCTTCAGCCGAACGCAACAGAAAAAAAAAAACCTTTATCGTCAGGCGCCAATACGGCAAGCGAGGAAATCTTAATTAACAGAGTTAAGTCACCTACAAAGTGTAAACACAATGCCAGCTGTCATTTCTGGGTTTAAATCTCATCTCGTTTCATTCCCAGCCATTTTCAACCACTCATCCATAAGTGAGTATTTGTGCTTATTAAGCTTATTTAAACAATCAGGATATCATACACGTTCTTAAATGGTGCAGGAACAAGCATATTATCTAGCGTTCTTAATAAGCATTCATACGTGCAACTACCAGCAAAGTGTTGCTACTTCTTTCTCTCACTCAGTCTGTAATTAATGTTCTTCGGGGGATGTGTAAATATAGTTGCTCAGTCTTTTAGCCAATTACGCAGAACAAAGACGGCGGATGTCAGCAGAATCCTCAGCGCTCTGGGAGCTCCCAGCACAACCAGGACTGACCTTCAGGCTTTCACTTCTTTGCTGCTCCTTATCAGCGCGCTTTACTCTGTTATTGTCATCCAGGCTCACAGCAGTCTTCCAAGGACAGTTCGGGGTGTGAATCCTGCAAGAAACAAACTTTAATTTTGAAGTGTTTTCAACATAATTACTTGTGCCAAAAAAGTGTCTGTGCTCTATGAAAGCGATCGGTTAGTGCTTTAGGACCCCGGTTAAGTGCCTAATTGCCTTGTTGTAGCCAAGTCCAGTTTCATTTTCTCAAACGAGCTTCAGATTTTAAATTATGAATCTCAGTTTAGATGCTGTACGGTTTATACAGCATTCCTTCTTTGTCTTTATTTTCTTTACATTTTAGAGGAATTCTTGAAAAAAATGAAAAGAAATTAAAAACAGTAGCGCATGGAGATAATTCTTGTGTAAATTCACTCAATCGCAGATAAGTTTTATCTTTGTTTTATGCACACAAGCACAAAATAAAATGTTTCCTTGTTCTAATCTAAGCACAGAACAACTTCCTGTTTATGCTCTTACTTACACATTGATGCATTCACCGTCAAACTGCAGAATCAGAATGACCCAAATCTGACCGAATGAATGACAATTTGACAGACTTTTTTGTTTCTATTTTCTAACCAGTGAATTGATTCTGTTGATTTGACACATTTTGTCTGTCTTAGTTGATATTCACATTAAGACAATATACGTCATTGGTTCCTAAATAAAAAAATTTTTTCTCTCTTCTCGTTTGTTGTTTGAACCCCAAAAGTGTCCCGTGTCAGTTTCGGTCACTTGATTCTGAAAGGTTTCTGTAGACACAACAATACAAGGGGTTAACATTTTGTAGGGGAGCAAAGTTGAGTAATGGAGATACACTTTGGTGTCGCTCCAAGAGGCATGAAGTCAGTTTTTTGTCTTGTGTTGTTTCACACGTGGAACTAGCTGTTTAACTGCTTTACAGAGGCATTCGCTGCCAGTCCGGGCTTGTGTATGACTATTGAGCTCTCTCAGTCAAGCAATCACGATGCACACTTAAGCAGGATTTATCCTCTGTCCAAATTTCATGATGGATGGTTAGATATTGTCAGTTGTCAGAACCCCCCCCCCACACACACACACACACACACACACACACAACACACACACACACGCAATATAGTGGCAGTTGTTGATGCTTTATTAGTATCATTTGTGGCACTTTTCATATGTAAAATTGTTTTCAACACGATCAAGACCTCCCTGGAGGGGCTATTTATAAAAATGTGCCATTATCCCCATTTACACGTTGTTTTTTTCCCTTTTACTTTCAGGTGACAGCTGGTTTTCCACTCCTTCTGGCGCGATGACAACCATCTTTGAGTTTACTGATGAGGTCTTCAGAGCCCCTGTGAACAGACAATGACTTGGACTGTACATCAAGTGGCTGAGCAAAAAGATCAAGCTGTTTTCCTGTTTTTCCTGCACATTGTGCCACTTCTGGCTGGCTTCCATTTTTACTGTTCACCCAGCAGTGCGCAAAAAAATAACGAGCCTCTCCTCCGTTTACCGGCTCTCTCCCTCCAGAAATACAGTCTCAGAGAGTGACAGTGAGCATTTTTCTTGGTCTCGTAAGATCATCCGAACTTACTCCACACATTCTCTACATCACAAGATCCTCCGACTTTACATTGTGCAAATTGGTCAATTTGCTGTGAGTGGGTGGTCAACTAGAAATGTCCTTAGGCCTCTGTTAAAAGTTCTGATACACTCTTTCTCATCCGTTCATACAATCCACAATATTTACCAAGTAAGAAAAAATAACCATTCTGCAAATTTGCTTGCAGAATGTGAGCTTGGACATCAAAATGAGCAGCACAGACAGCTACAAGTTTGTGTTTTGTTTTTGTTGTCTTATTTGTCTTGTTTTGTCAGTAATGCGACTGCTCAAACAAAAACTAACACAAGATCTTGAAAAGCATTTAGGCTTTGCATCGCTGGGAAGTGTGTTTGTGTTTGCTTTATAGGGAGTGTGCGCATAAGCTGGCACGAGTTCCACAAGTTAGTGCGAAACATGGCGGGCCAGCATGATCTAACAATGCTCCAAAGAGCCTCAGGTGATGTGAGGAATGCTCGCCTTTTTCCAGGTTGCAAGTTACCCCATAAATGTTCAGAGGGGGAGAGGTCAGATGGCCGAAAAGGAAAGTCCAGACAGCCGGGAGGCCTTCTTTGGTCTTAAAGCGTTTCTCGCAGTGCTGTGGGGATCGTTAGAGGTCCTTGCTGCTCTCTGTAGCAAAGCCTGCTTTACACCAGAGTGGTGGTGCTGTTACATGTATTTTTCTTCAGGTACAGGGTGTATTTTAATTTGATGCAGGTTTCCAATTTCACAGGAACTAAGAGAAAATGAAATTTCCAAGAATGTTGTTAACATGTTTCTTTTTCTACACTGTCCTACTGCTCTCTTTCTTCACTTACCAAATTTTCTGAAGTCTCACATCAAAACTCAACTTGAAATTGCAAGACAGCTTTCGGTCCCCTCCATGCTGTACTTTGGAAAGCAGACCAAACCACCTCGAGAACTTTATGCAGTTCCAACAGGGAGTCATTTGGGATCCTATTGCCCGAAACGAGCACAGACCAGGGGGAAAAAAAAAAAACACATGGCGAAAAAGAAAATCCAGCTTGTCGAATCGCTGAGACCGAACTCAGGGAAGGGGAGAGACCACAATAGCTTGGGATGTTTTCATAAACAGGGATTCAAATATTGCATGTAGCCTCCTCTTTTTGGTCCACTTCAGGTTGTTGCTCCGGTAGATCGTCTGTTTGTCTTTCTCATGGTTATCAATGCTGTTTTGTGTCTTTGTGTGAGAGATCTTGTTCCCATGCATCCATATTACATTATTTACATTTAGTAACTGATGATTTTTCATAAAGAGGATTAATGCGCCCTTGTAACAAGCAGGAGCTTATCTTAATCTTAATTGTACACTTGTATTATTAGCTTTCCCTTTTATATCAAGAATTTAATAGATGCTAATTCCTGCAGTCTTTAATAGGTAAGAAACTCGGGATCTAACAAGGACCTCCATATGAGAGTGACATTGCATTGAAAAGGACACGAGGACCCCTCTCCTCCCGCTGCCTCTGCCTCACTCTGCATTGATCCATTTCCAATTTATCTTCATGACTAAAGATGATCCTGCCACAATGACAAAGAGTCAATGAGCACTAGAACAGCTTCACTTCGCAGTAGCCATAAAAATGTGCCGTGACCTGTGATGAAAAATCAGACGAGCCAGCCGGAGGTGTGGCTCACTGCCTACAGGATGTCGGGAAAATGGGTCACACGTGTGGCAGGATTGGGACTGATCCTTGTGTCTGAACTGAAGAAAATGGAGAGAGTTAGACTTGGTACAGTACACACAGAGATCCTGGCTACCTTCCTGCTGTTAGCATTGTGGGGGTAGGGAGCTTTGGTGGCCTGGTTTAATTAGATCTAGTCTTGGGTCGCATCTAACATGAGGGGGAGGTGAACGGCCTGCGCAAACAAAGTGGACATTCATCAGCGTTGCCAATCACACCGGACGTGATTAAGTTACACACACTGTGGCCGCCGTGCTGGGGCTAGCGTTACACCGGTCGCCAAGGCAAACACAACCACGCTGCACTCACAGACCAGGGAGGTCAAAAGGTGTCGGACCCTGTTTTTGCATGAACAGCCAAAGAGGTCACATTAACATCTAAGCATTACGCTCAGAGTAGATTATTATGACCAAGTGGCATGACCGAGTCTGTGTTAAATGGTGCAATGAGAAGACAGACAAGCGATGTAACGGCTGTGTGACAGAGGTAGATTTGTGAGTGTGTGTGTGTGTGCAAAGTTTCTCAGCACTTATTTGAGGATTCCACTTAAAAAAAAGATGATATATAACAGTTTGCAAGATTTTATTTGAGACCTAACAAAAACTGAAACTTAAAATTAATAAAATATTCAGCAACGTGTTTATTTTAGAAAGAACTGAACACATCCCTACAACAATTCCTATCTTTATATCAGACACTTTGGACAGAATAATAAATACAAATAGTTTTTATAGGTCCGACACAGTTTCATATTGTGACTTGAACACATACACTTGATACAAGCTGAGTTTTGTTCCAGTTTTCTTCTTTATTTTGGCGGCGTCTGGCCGTGCACGTCTTGAGGTAATTTGAGGAGCCAAGCCCAAACCAAGCAGTCTCCTCTCCTCTTCCAGTTGTATCAAGAGTAAACAGGAAGCATGTGGCATGCTACAAGAGGGGGAGGGGAGGACGAAGCTGGGAGGTTGTGCAGAGGAGAAAGAAAGAAAGAAAGAAAGAAAGAAAGAAAGAAAGAAAGAAAGAAAGAAAGAAAGAAAGAAAGAAAGAAAATCCTGCCAACATACTTCTCAGATAAGTTATTTGGATTTTTTTCTTAATAGTTCGAAGAAAATTATATTTGAAAGACAAAATAATGTCACCTGCTATTTTTTTTTCGTTCACAGCAATCTGCCACTCAGGAGTCTGACAATAATAGTGCTTAAAAATAAAAGGAAGAAGGAAGCATGATGAGCACATTTTTCCCGCTGGTTAGTCTGACATATGACACCGAAACAGCAGCCCACTTGGAGCAGTGTGCCCCACACATCAGCCACCTTCTGTATTGTTAAGTAAATTGGAAAGACGTGTGACAAAACCTGAGCTTGTCTCTCTTCAAGCACTCCATGAGTCACAGATCAGGTCCGACCTGCCGAGTTTCTTCATGAGACCTGTTGGTGACCACTTGAACAATCAGCAGCGCACGTTATGCAAATGAAAGGAGGGGGGAAAAAAAACCCAAAGAAGGAACCCGGGCTGCCAGCTTCTCATCACTTGGCACGGGCACGCCATGCAAATTTCATGACCACAGCATGTTCCTGCTGCCAATCCTTTGCTTTGAGTCAGATTCACGCGTACATCAACAAAAGCGAGCGACATTCATCTTTTATGACGCAGGTTTTTTTTGTCTCCACTTGATGAACTCAATAAAAGATTCAGGGAGATGTTTAATCCTGTTGGTCTACTCAGGTAGGCTCTGTTCGCGCTGCTGTTGTGGCGATGACACCGGCAGCGGAGGGATGGCGGGAGGCAGGGTGCAGACTGACAAGCAGACAGACAACCGTGGCTGCTAATATAGCAGAGAGGGAGGTGCTGATGGCCTGTTGCCAAGGTGACACGGGCCAGCCGGGTTCTGTCTCATTTGCAGATGCAAACGAGACCTCGCAGCTCCTACAGACGCATGCTAAGCCTCCTCTGGAGACTCAAAGTGAACCCCCCTCCTCCCGGGAGAACGGCTCCTGCATGCACCTGAGCTGAGGACGAGAGAGGATGCGCAACTATTTATTTGCTTTTCACGTTTGCTTGCGACGTGCCTCTTTTGTGCCCCGTCTGTTGTGGCTCCTCTGGGAAAGAGGGATTGCTTATAGTTTCTAAGTGTCCAACAACCCCCACATTGACATCTTTCCTCCTTGTCTGCTCTCCCATTCCATTGATTCTCTGTGTTGAATTGGCCTTTTCAGCGAGGGGGATGGATAGCAGCGTGCGCTGTTGAATAACAGCCCTCAGCCGACGCAGCACTCCACCCCAGCGACAACAAAAAGGCAGACTCCTTTGTTTGCCTGGAGGTAAACAGCTGGGAACAGATGATGCTGGCCGGGCTGATTTACGTGGTCGCAGCCACAGTGGTGTCAGGGTTTTGTTGTGATAGGGACAAATGGAAGAATGGAGAGGGAGGGAGAAGTGAAATGTAGAGCGGCAGACAGAGCGGGACAAGTGAAAAAGATTAAAGAAACACAAAAAAAAAAGCCCCTGAAATATAAAGAGCAATTTGGTAATTTGTTTGGGTCTGAAATCCCCCGAGGGAAGCGCTCCCTTGGAAATACCTGAGAAACACCTAACAATAGAGGCAGTATGATGTCATCTTGCTTTGAAGGGAGACATCCAGACATCGAAAGTGCCATGAATTCAAATGCAAAGGCAGGACAAAAACACACCCTACTGTCTTTCTTCCTCTTCTTCTCCTTGCCTGTGTTTTTCTCAGATTTTCTCTTGAATGACAACAAACAACTGGCCCGCAGAATCGTACCATTGTTTGCTGTGCTGTGGCAATCTAGAGATTCAGGATACAAAAAGCAGGAATAATTAAACTGCCATTAACAAGTGTGGCTGACACACACTTATGAGAAACACCGCATATGCTGCGCAGACCAAATCCTGAATGGTTAAATGGTCATGAATAATTAGGGCATTCTCTCACTGAGCAGATGTCTCTTTCTAGCAAGCGCTTCTCCCCACAAGAATGAACGGCAGGGCGAGATAAGCCTGGTGGAGAAACAGAGCGGGGGTCTCATTGGATAGATGAGGAGAAGGAAGGAGGATTGGATGCTGTGGCCTGCAACACAATACAACATGTGTGCACACTCACACACGCATGTATACGTAATGCCAAGTCTCACAATATGCACCGTATAAGCGCTGATCGATGCCTCCAGCCCCCGAGACCCTCCCCCAAAACACATAAGCACACGGCACACACAAGATTATTTACGAGCTTTCCCACTCAAAGCCCTGAAGTCTGGAGAGTCTACGCTGGCAACGCTTCCTTCGGCGTATCAGCGAGCACATAAATTACTCACCTTATCCTCCAAATATTGATAGGATAATCACTGTCCCCTCGGAATATAGAAGGATGATTTCTCACCACACCATTTGGCTAAAAAAAACAGAGTTTGCCAGGCGATTGCACCTCGCTCTGTAATACTTGTTCTCAGCAACAGTGATTGCTGTAAATGCTCATTAGCTTTGCATGTTTCCTCATATGTAAAATTGTTGCATCACACTGGTAAAAGTTTATCCCATTGTCTACCCACAAGAAGGGGGAGTTGCTCCAAAGAACTTTGAGAAAACAACAAAATGAAACGTCATCCCTGTCAGGGACGAACCCTCCCGCCAATCTTCAAATCTCAAACTGTTAAGGATATACTTAGAGAGTCTATCCGAACCAGATTTCATGCCTCCACCCAGTGAAAGCTGGAGGCTGGAAGCATTTTGTATTGGAATTATTCTCATTCACGGAAGATCTTCGGCGCATTTGATGGAACTGCTTTAAATTAGCTTTGCACGTTCAAAGAGATCAACCTGATAGGTGATGGCAACAATGACGTCTTGTTCGTTCCATCCTCCTGAAGGCAGGACCCGATTCAACAGGGTACCAAAGAGACCTGACTTGATTCTCGGCAGCATTCCTTCCTTTTGCGTTCGTCTGAACAGACATGAATGTCAGCTGCAGGTTCAGCGGTTGGCAGAGACAGACAACCGCAAGGCACTCGTTCTAGTCATGCTACGGCTAAGCTGATAGGCTTTAGCATGGTCTCATTTCACACCATGAAGGATGGAGTCTCACCGCTGATGGCTCAGACCTCCACATCTCCACGGTGCCGCGCGGCGTCTGACATTTGGCCGCGTCTTTTATCGTGCATTATGCGTGGTTACTCTGTCTCATCCTCTCCTGCAATTAGTTTGTCACAGCTAAACTAAACTGTTGTTCACATTTGTGTTGAACGGCCAGCTGCATTGCCGCCGTCATGGACCAGTGGTTTTATCGTGAATAAACAGCATCTAAAGGTCACGTCACGCCGGGCAGAAGGGGGCTGGATTCAGCGGTCTGGCACGCTGATTTGACGTGACTGTCTAAAAAGCTGTTAACAGTTATTTAGAGCTTACTGGCAACATGCAATCCCGATCGCGAGCAGGTATCTTCCCCCTCGTACATGTTTGTGTTGTCGACCTTCCACCTGCGAAGGTCTGCTAAGAAACACAAGTGTAACGTCAATATATGGATTTGTCTTGTTGTTATCAAATCAAAGCCAGCCAACTCAAACTCTGGGATTTGAAGCAGGAGAAACAATAATTGGTTGTTATTAGGCGGATTGAATGACAGAGATGTAGATTTTACACGATCGATGGTGAGCTAACAATTTAGCACTTGAAGCGTATTGATTTCTGCAGCTTCCCACACATGCAGGAGGGGTTTTGCAAAAGCCTTGATGGGTGGACGTATGGCTGTATCATGAGCGGGAAACTAGAAATGACTCAGAGGGAGACACCGATAAGGACTCACGCTGCTATAAAGAGTTTTCTCTCCTGCGTTGACCTCACTTGAATGGAGGAAGCTGCCAGCCTCTCCTATAGAAACTGAGTCATCTCGCTGTCTCGGAGATGAAGTGGTCTGACAGGGAAACCGCTTAATGTTAAACACACCGGTGTTTGTCACGGCAGGCCAGTGTGACCAGATAAAGAAGTGCTTCTTTACAGCTGCAGACCCCTTATTGTTTTTCTGTCAAATGCAACATTTCTGCCCTATCAGTCGAACCAAGCACCTGATGCTTTATCAGTCACATGGAGCCTGCTGTCTGAGTGAAAGAGCAACTCACATGTTCACTTGACTCTGCTGCCAAATAACTTACAGGGAGCTATAAATCCCGGCACGTCTGATTCGAGGCATTTTTCTTTCACTCATGTTCATGACTCACATACACTAGATCCAAAGTCAAACAGTCACAAGACAACCCATCGATAACTCGGGACACAGGCAATGCTCGCAAGGCAGAAACAACACATTATGGCCAAAACCACACTGTGTAAACTGTAAGTGGGAGGAAGTTAAGACCAAAGTAAAGCTTCCCTCAAATGTTCATGCGTGTATGATGGAGGAGGTTTACAATTTGTCAGTTTTTTATAATCTAAATGTCAATATCAGCTGAAGCGGAAACTTCATCTTGGCTTCAGTCCAGAAACCTGTATCCTTTTTTCGTATTTGTACACGATATCCTTGCCATGTTTTCATTCAGCTACTTCCTTGTGTCCTTTCTTTGTTTAGATTGGGTGAATTTTGTTTGCCCGCACCTCCTACAGGCCTGGCGGATGAACTACAACGTTTTCAGAGATGCTAGCAAGCAGAAAAGAAACTTTCCCTTATATGGTGTTAACTTTACCAGCAATGTTGTGAATACAGATGCTTTTTGGTTCTGTGCAAAGGGGTTCTTACTCATGGTCATGACTCACATGCAT
>JASSRZ010000007.1:6503939-6550841 GCA_032164315.1 Malacoctenus gilli
CCAGCAATGTTGTGAATACAGATGCTTTTTGGTTCTGTGCAAAGGGGTTCTTACTCATGGTCATGACTCACATGCATCAGCTAAACAGTAAAGTGGGATCCTTTCGATAACAGGCAGCAGAGTGGATCATCAGGCGAACTGAAGCAGAGTATGAGCCCAACAAAGTCTATGAGACAGACAGCAGTCGTGGAGCATGTGTGAGGAAGTGTGTTCTGGTCACCACATTGACAGGAAATCCCAGCAGGAGGCCGCGAGTGGCGCATCATTCCATTTCACTGATAATACAGCCATTGTACTATTGGTGAGGAATGGAAATTAGCTTTTGCTGTCACGGTTGGCTTCCTGTCATAGTCAAATAAGGATGTTTTTGTCCTCTCTGGATCACCCAATCTATTGTTGACACTCCTCCTTTCATAATGTGTACATAATGCTTTTTGCATGGCAGTGTGTTTATGAAACATTAAAAAAGAACAGCAGGATGATCGTGGTGGGGTTTTTTTCACAGCTAAAAACATTTCAAAGTTGATTTTGTTATCCTTCCAATAAACCAGCAGTTTTTTTGCTTCGTGTGGGTGTTTCAGTTAATCGTAGCAAAAGTGCAAAACACAAGGTAATTGCTGTGTCTCTTTACCAAATGTTGATAGTTACTGAAGTTGACTTGAGAATGTCTTGTACTTGTATCCTTCCTTCCAAACAAATTGTTGGTAAACTGACCTGAAGGCTGAATTTTTCAGTGAACTTCACACCTCCCAAAATACACAGGAAGGTGTGAAGTCATTTTATCTCCATCCCGTGTTTTTTTTTTTCTTCCTTTTTCTTCCTCTAACTGAGCCAGCTGGAACCAACAGTAAAACCTGAACATTTCGGAGAGGAAAGTCGATCAAGGCAGTTACTGATTGCAGCCCACTGTGACTAAGCGTTTCTTTGAACCAGAAATAGGAAAATTTTCAGTAGTTGTCTTACTGAATATCAAACTACTGATATAACTCTAAACGGTTTGAATATTAGTCACAATACTTATAACTTTTCTTTTTTAAATTCAACTTTTAAGGTCAGAAGGGCACGCTTCAAGTTTTACTCTTTGTTCTCAATGTGTTTTCATATTTGGTAGTTCATCCACATGTTGATTAAAGTTGTTGGAAGTTGCTTGAAGCTTCAGACTGAATTTGAAAATATATATAAAAACGCTTGTTGGTTAGAAAGCTTTAATCTCGCCTCTACTGAAATGAAAAATCAGAGACAGAAAAATCCACCAAATTCTGTCATTTTGCTGTTTTGTAAAAAGTGTGCTGTTGTTAAGTCAACCAGAGAACTACCGAGAGGTGTTTTTAGAGGTGTCACATGATTTTAACATGTGATTGCCAGATGGTCAAACCCCAGTTTGAAACACCCCTCCTCCATGCTTGTCCACCGCGTGAAGGAACCAACACCCTCTTCTTGCAGACACCAGTCAGGTATGCGGAGAGCTCCGTGGCCCTGCTCAGACCCTCATTAACATGACTTTGGAGCCTCTTGAAGTACACTTGTTTACATCTGCGGCTTGATTGACCACTTGTGATTGGATCACACATCTCTGCCTTGCATGCAAATAAACATGATCATCATTTCCATTTGCAAGGACGGAATAGGCTGTTGTTTTAAACTGAAGGGACTCCTCTACCAAATGGAAATCAGTTAGTGTTTGCACTTAATCCACAAGAGTCGTTGAGGAGTCCTCGTGTGCGTTTTGTTTGTTATGATGACACGCTGCCGGTGCTTGTTCCTTATGCGGAGGATGTCCGATAAGTAGTTCCTCAGTGTGGCCAAGGATACACTTGACTTCGCCAGCTGAAAAAATGTGCTCATCAGGGACCCATACAGTCTTTAAATGTGGACCAGGGAATTAGACTCCAATGTGTCCTCAAGGTTATTTGGATCCATTCATAACCTTCCTACTTGCGGCTGTCCTCTCGTGATGGGATCACCCAGGATGCACCCGGTGGAAGTGCAGCTTTCTCTCCTTCTCTCTTTCCACAACCATCACGGCGCCCAAAAGAAACGACTTTTTCTATACCGACTTTAAAAGATACAGCATTACATCGACACAGCGCGATACTCGAGTTCACACAGTACAAGCATTGTTCATGGAGTAGCCTTTACTGGCTATTGCACTGTATACCAAACTGAGGGATATCTATTATGCAATGTAGTCCTTCTGAAGGAACACAAAATGAAAGCTTCATGAAGTCTATTTTTCCACAGGACGAGCACACTGGAGATTGTTTTTAACAGTGTTCTCTTGTACTTGTTCCAGTCCCATGCTGTTTTCTCCCCTGACTAACACCGTGCAGCAGGGTGGAGGTCAAGACACAGGCTGCAGATAAGAGGAAGAGAAGAGAGGAGGGAGAATGGTGGAGGGAGAGGAGGGCGTACTCCCTGACCGCAGAGCACAATGTCTTATCTTGTCCTCTGTCCTCCCTGTCGTTATCTTCCGCACACGGACGTGGTGACCGTACACAGCTGACAGCAGAAATGGAAATAGGAGCGAGTGAGTGAATGTAATGTGCTACACAAATTAATGGAATGCATTGAAGAGTCAAAGAGGCACCGTTTGTGGAAAAGAACCTAATTTTCTACAAAGGTCAACCTACATTATGGCAGAAATGACTGAACTTCTATCTGCACTTATATAGAAATTAAGATATTGTGTAAATTACTGACTATTTGCTTAATTTCAGAATGCAAAAGTCTAACCACCACTAAGTATATATACTGTTAGATACTCAAACATACATTATCTAGCTACAAAGGTTTTAAGTCAAAGTAAACACTTTTTGTGTTACTGCAGTTCAGAAAGTGTTGTGGGGAGGTGCCTTGACATCCTCGTGCTGTGACTGAACAGTTTCTCGTGTCATTGCAAAAGAAAGAATTACACAAGAATATAGTGAGCTAATCAAACAACACTTGCCTGTTTAGAAAAAACAAGGACTGCAAAGTAGCTGGGCACACTAACTTTACCAGTATCAGAGGTGTTCTGTATGATACTCGATTTACAAGCTCATATGCATATCTTTCTCATTTGATTTTAGATTTTGCAAACTCGCCATTGAAACGCTGCCTGATAATTTCAGCATCGAGTTTGCATAATGGGTCATTTATCAGGCTGGGATCAGTGGCAGTTGGGTACACGATGCACACAAGTTCATGAGTCATGATGTGCTGAGCTAATGGTCAGTAGATTAGGAGCAACTTTGGAAAATATAAGCATGCTTCTACTTCAGCAAGAGTTTTAGGCACCTTTAACTGCTCTTTTTCCCCTCATTCTTGGTGTTTTTGAAGGTTTTGGTCCCTCTGCACATAGATTAGACACATGGAGGAATTTAAAGTTTCACAATTGCTCCGCATTCACTGCATGGAGGTGGGATTTAACAAGTTCCAGCCACTCGACACAAGAAAGACTTTCCTTTTTCTGAAGAATTCATATTTGAGATAGACAGATGGAAGTGGACAAGGCAAAATTGACAGGGGCATTTATTGTGGCGTCCTTGCCTTCAGTCGTCGGCACCGTGGAGACAGCTCGCAGTTGGTTCGGGGTGCAAAGTCACATCTTTCAAAGTTAAACTCCAAATCTTGGCTTTCTTCACTGATCACAGAGATTGTACTGAAATGAAATGTCACTTCTGCTCGCCGGCGCCTGGTGTGTACTAATGTAAACTTGAAAGATCTACAGTGATATTTGTTATGGAAAATGTTTGCCGTGGATATACGTTGGTATGAGTGTCACAGTTTCATGTGAGTTTTTGCTTGGTATCTTCTGTTCTTGATTCATGGTTTCAAACAGCAATATCCAGGGATGAGCCTAGAGTGGATCTTGGATAAGCCTCTAGCCCTTGGCTTAGGTCCCCACCCCCATCTCACTAGTGCTTGCTCTCATTCCCTTCTCCTCTCTCCCTCTGTCTTTCCCTCTTTCTCTCAAACACACATGCAGGGACTCCAAAAGCACTACAGATACTCTTTGCCAATTTAATAAAGAGAGACTTTGTCATGCGTATCTCTCCCACAGCTTCCTGGCCAGAGTGACAACAGTGTGGGTGAGTGGAAAAACAGGAAGAGGACAAGCGGACTACAGGCAGCTTTAGTGGGCAGTGCATTGGCCCGTGTGTGTTTGTGTGTGCGTGTGTGTGTTTGTGTGTGTGTGAGTGTGAGTAGACATGTTTGTGTCTGTGCTGCAGCCTCGTGCATGTGTAAATACGGCATATGTGTTAACCCGCTAAGACATGTGCTCACCAGGACATTGCTCAAGAGGCAATGATGGTGTAACGCAGATAGGCTTCCCGGTCAGGAAGGAGAACTTGTTGTTTCCTGACAGGGACGTCTAGCTGTCAGCGTCCTAGCAGGAGTGGGATACCACTCGGCCATTACCAGGCCTCATGATGGGAAGACCATTGAACAAAGGCCACAGGGAGAACTTCAGCCGGGCATAGAGCTTTTGGGGGAACTCAATAATGCATGATTTGTGTTTTCTTGGTAGTCCAGCATGATTCCTGAATGCCCCTCTGGAGGACGCATCTCTGGAAATGTACAGATCTCTCAACTATTATCAAATCCACTTTAAAAAAAAAACATACATTGCGCCTTTTAGAAATTGGTTGAACTTTTACCACCACTTCAGAGGTTAAAGGTAAGCCCCTCTGTGTTGTTTCGAGCGTCTATATTTCTCAAAACAAAACAAATAGAGCAATACAATTTCTGTTCACGTTCCCCTCTAATTATTTTGCTGCTGTCGGAGATGTTGTAACCAACTGCTTGAATACTAACTGTGCGTCCAAACAGATTTCTGCTGGGAGTGAGTCATTTGGTAAATATAGGGAATGACAGCACTGACTTTCAAATTTGGGCTCAGCTGTTTAGCAGTCGAGCTGGAAACACACAAACACATGAGCGGGACGACGAGAGCGCACACGCACAGCTGTCAGTGGTTTGGGTGTTCGCAGAAGACATTTGAATTCTGCACTGCGTACATGTAGGAGATGAAATTGCAGTGGGCAAACACAGCGTGTCACGAAACCTCAGCTTGAAAATAGGCCACGTTATAGGTTATACAATGTTTGAACTGCCTCAAGTATTATTACACCGATGTATCAATAGACGAGACCTGCTTTCGCTTGACAGCAAAAGAGGCTCCCCAGATGGTGAAGAGAGAAATGACATTATGCCCAGAACAACCCCGACTCTTAGTGTCCGCGAAACGGGGGTTTCGTTCCTGCTGTTTCTGCGAGGCTTAGCTACAGAGAAATCTGTCTTACCGCTCACTGTCATATTTATACCTGGAGATTTATTTTGGAGGAGTGAACAAAGCTCGCCCTCAATTCCCCTGCCTGACACAGAGACATATCTGTTTACCGAGGAGGTGTGTGTAAAAGAAACAGACGGTGAGGCCACAGGTAGCCTACCTGTGCTCGCAAGCATGCAGTCATGTAGACAATATCTCCCTGCGTGCATCTTCGTTAAGGGGGCCTTGTGTTTGTTTGTGGAGGGGGGAAAGTGTCAATGGGGGCTTCAGCCCCAGCGCAAACCCGACTCCTCCTGACATCTGTGAGTCAATTAGCTGACTGAAGAGAAAAAAACATCCCTCCCCCTCTCCCGCAGCCTCCTTACGCTCCACGCTCCCCCCCGCCTTCCTCCACCACGCAACTCCAACCAAACAACCAGCCAGCCCTGGCCAGTTTAGGTAGCATAGCTGCTCCTGTCTGCTCCGGCTGGTGCGAGGCGCTGGGGGAGGGGTGCTAGTCAGGGCCGGGGGTGGGAGGGTAGTGGGGGTGATGAGGTTGGATGTCAAGAATGTGGCTCATGGTCTGCTCTTTTGTGTGCTTTGTGCAAGATGAATAGGCCCATGGCAGGCTGGGGTGCTAGCCGGCCACAGTTCCCCCGTCGACTTGTGTGTTAGGAGAGCCTGAAGGCCCTGGCCTGCTCCTCTTCAGATGCAGATAATGATTGCTGCTGTGCGAACAGCTATATAAGCAATAACTACTTCAATGTGTAATTTCCTACATGGCTCATTCTTGTCATTATATCGCCTATAGCTTTATTATTTCACTTCTCTGTCTGTCGCTGGAGCTCCGTCCATTCCTCCCACAGCCCCCTATCAGGATAGTTATTGTTTGCTAAGCTGGTGTGGGGGCTGTTCTTTTTTTGTGCCTGGCGCATCCCATATTCCCTTCCCCACTCGTCCCCAGTGCCCTCCACGTCCTCGGGCTACTGCTATGGAAATATGCTTCAGTCACATTGCTAATTATTTAAGAGTCGTCACCTCATTAACAGTGCTGGGAGATAATGAATGATTAATAGGTCATTCTTCACATCATCACTCTGTTCTCCCACTTTCTCCCACTCCCTCTTTCCATAATAGCTACTTGTTTGACAGGTTGTGCTGGCTCTTGTTGTCCATTTAGTTTGCACACTCCCCTTCACACAGACACACACACACACACACACATGCTTTTTGCACTGTAGGTGCATGTTCCTGGAGGTAAGTGGAAACGTCACCAGTAGCTGTAAGGCAGGAAGTGCAGTGAAGGGGACATGATTAGTGTTTGTATCAACAATGATCCCTCAGGCTAGCAAATGCTGGAGAATGGTGTTGCTGGGGAATGCAGGCGCTGAGCTCGTGGTGCTGACTGTAAATGACTGACATTACTTGGTAATGAGCCAAGACTGGATACATGAAACCAGAGAGAAGGCCAGTCATATTTGCATAGCCTGCATTAAGTCATCACCAGAGCGTGCATTATCATGATTAGTAAGCTGGGAACTCTCAGCTTGTACTTTACGCATTCCTTGGCGGTGTCAGCTTCCTTGACTACAAAGTTTGATAACTCCCATCCCACATCTCAAAGGCCTCAGTTAGCTCAAGCAATGTCATATGACACGTTATCTCACCACATGTGAAGGCAAAAGTGTTTATACTCGTTCCAAATGGTCGCACCCGGAGTTGGAGGTGAAAAGACTGCTGCCACAGAGACGAGCAGGAACGAGGAATCGCAGAGAAAAGTGTCAGGGCAGCTTCTCGTCTCGAGCAAACACTGTGTTGCGTGCACAGAATCGGTACTCAACGGTGAAACAAACTGTCGGGGTCGTTGAAGAGAAGACATTTGTTCATCTTGAGAAAAAATGACACTCAAAAAAAATTGTAAACAATCATTAAAAAATATAAAACCTTAAGTAACATCAGAGTAATTAATCTTTGTCTGGGTTCATTTGCCAAACCAGAGTTCATTTTTGCTTGGAAGGTTCCCCTCATTTGGGCAAGACTCTGAATTCTGGAATTAACAATTTTGGAATACATTACTTTATTGTCGCTGACCTCTCCCACCAATGCGGCTCACCATTTAACACAAGACACCACCTTGTTGTGCCACCCTTTGGTAACTACTTCCTGAGTGGTACAAAAGAGAAGACACAGCCCCCATCCCCCATTATGTCTCGGCACCTTTCACGCAGACGGTGGAACGCATGAAATGCTTTAATATTCCTGAGAAAGAATGATCGGTGTGAAAGAGGCTTCTATGACATCTAACATCCATGAAGACATTCAGAACACTGCTGACTCACAGTTACACAAATATTATCAAACGAATGAACAGGGAAAGTACTTAAATCAGGTAAAATAACTGTCAATTCAACTAGTTTGGTCAGATTTCTGATACTTCTGAAAGATTGTGCATCATTAGTGTTAAAAAGTCTTTTCCTACTTTGATAATATCACCTTCAGGATTATTTTTAAGCAATCTTATCGAGATGCAAGAGCTCCTTGGAGCTAAATTGTGCTAAATCTTTCCCCGCTTAACTTTCAACCCAAGTAACACACACAAAAGTGTTTGGTCACTGCCTCTAATGTTGTTCCCCCTCACCTATTCATTACTTTCACCCCCCACTTGTGGCCTGGGGCTCATGCATGGCTGTTCCCCGCCATCCCTTTCCCTCCCGAGTCTCTCGCCCGCCTCTCCCCTACCTTGAGCTGGTGTCAGACCCTCCCCCACTGCTTCCCCCTTAGCCTTGACTCAGGCTTATTGCCCTCTCTCAGCTGCTCTTCTGAACAGCGACTGTTGATTGGTGGTTGAGACGGAGAAGGAAGCCTTGGGAGTATTTATAGAGACTCTCTCATTTACCAGAACAATAACAACCCTCCCCCACACCAAGCCAGAGAGAGGGTGGCAAACTGACTTTTGGTTTCAGATCTCGAGGGAAATGTACATACTAGGACACACTTTGTCCCGCTCTACGAGGTGACTGGCCTATTGTTCCTGGTGATGTGGCAAAAGCTAAATTATAAATCATACGTGAGCGAGGGCTAATAGATTGGACCCTGTATGCATCATTTATGTCTTCTTTTGCGTAAGCACACTTAAGGGCTGCATTCAAAAGTTTATTTTTCTCTTTCTTGTGTTTATGCTGCTCTGAATGACTCCAGTGGGCACCACAATTTAGAAGGCTTGAATTTACCGCCATTAGAAGCATCAGAAGTAACCGGCTTGTGATATTTATATTTCAGTTTAACACAGAAGACAACAGTACATTGCCCTTAAGCACCTCTTGGGTAATAAAGAGGTAGTAAAGCCGAGACAGTAAGTACACATTTCACTTGCACTTCATATCAGAAATGCTTTCCAATTACTTGCAGCAATCCAGTGATGCAAGTGAAACCAATTTATTTTAAGGATGTGGCAGCATTTCCTGAGTACTCAGTCGTACAGCTTGACCTCTATAAACCCAGAGACCTGTGACAAACATGAGGCTCTACACAATGCTAAGGTTGCCAGTCATTACTGGCAGACACTCTGCAAGCGGGGATTAGTCAGGTAGGTAGGATTGAGTCAGCTGGTCTTAGATCAGTGGCCATTAGTTGATGGTGACAGAGATTAAAGATGACTCGGGTGATTGGTTCAGCGTACACTATGACTGCCGTGGCTCCATACAAACTGTCAGTCTGTTCATCCGTCTTTGCAGCTCTGAAGTTACTCATCCTCGACTTGAAAAACGAGACAGGCTTTGAGTAATTGGTCTCCCTTTTTATATTTACACAAACGGTAAAAGTAAACAAGGGTGTAATGTGAGCAAACATCAGGCAATTATAAGTAAATATATTTAAAAAAACTACATTGACAATTTCCACAACATGGAAAGAATAAACTGCACATGTGAAACAAATGCTTATTTAAGATGAAAGCGATCTTATTCGAGATCATCGTATTCTCAGAATCCATACTTGGAATTTGAAACCTTTTGTCTAGTTTTAGAAGAAGGAACGTGGCCCCATTCATGTTTCATGTAGGAGCAACATATACTGCTCTCTTTCGAATCTTTGGCCCCTGTGATAGATGCAGTATGACTTCCATCGTTGCCTTGTTAAATATGCAGGGGCTGCTGTCTGAATAGGAGCAGATGTTTTAAAGCCTTCATACATTGATAGTGTCTTTCCATGTGTACGAACTGCAAACACTATCGCCGCTAATGCAACCATAAACTGTCAGAGCTCGTGGCCTCAAAGTTTTTTTCTTTCACGGCTGTTTTTTTGAAAAGAATTTCCAATTATATTTTGTCTCATCCCAGAAAAGTTTTGCAGCCTGTTGGTGTAATTTTGAATCGAAGGTTGGTGCACTTTTTATTTTTAACTGTGTTCAAATGAGGCTGCTTCTTCTGCTGCTGTGTTTCCAGACAGTGGTTTCTGGACATTTTTCTGAAGCATGCAGCAGTTTCCCTTGTAGTACACGTTTTACCCAAAGGAGCCACAGAAATGATATTGACAAAACCGAGCCTTGTCTCTTCTGCACAAACTTTGCTCCCCATTCCTTGAACTATTTGATGGTTATGTACTGTAGATAGCTGTGTCTTCACACTCCATATTTCTGAATTTGCTCCACATGCTCAGAAAGTCTGTTTTTTTTTGGGATGGGGCAGAAAGGTGAAGCTCCGCTGGGTAACCGTCTTCCCTTTTTTTTTTTTTTTTTTTAGAGATTCCAACTGTCTAAAATGCTTTTCTTTTTTTTACACAATGTCAAAATACAGACCTTTTGCCTTTTAGCTCAAACCTACTTTTGTCTCACCGTTGGAAGAGAAAAATCAGATTGAGTCATTTCCTGCTCTGAGCCTCCTTTTTTGCTCGTCACAATGTTAGAATGAGGGGATGAAGCGGACCAACGCATCCCAAACAAAATTGTATCACTGCGTCAGCCTCGCCCGCTTTTCCTCCAAAGGGACTGAGCAAATGCACGCATGTTGGCCGTGGAGCTCCAGCGTCGGTCTCTGCCCTTTTTTTTTTTTAAATAGTTTGCCTTGAGAGGGCTTGGACTTTGTGAGAACATATTTTGCTATAGGCCACGTTCACAACACGGACAAAGCTCTCCGTCTACAGCTGTGGAAATGACCCACAGATTACCAAGACAGATGATGCCCAAGAAATCTGAGCAAAGCCCTTCGCACACAGAACATGTCAAATTAACGGCTTTCCGGGTTGTTCGCCGACGGATTTGCGTCACTGAGAAATTTGTGACTTTTTACATCCACGTTTTTTATGACTCCATTCAGGCCTGACAGCCATATTTACAGAAAGAGCTGTACACTGGTGTGATATTTAGCACCTGGTGCACAAGAGAGAGCTGGGAGCAGAAGGAGAGACAGAGAGCGTGAAGAAGACTGTTTTCTGTTCGCTCTCACTCTGCACCGCTGACAGAATCCAAACGCCGGCATTGCCGCTGTAGCTTTATTGACCATGGAGAGCGAAACAGTAAAACTACTGATTCATTCTGACATCAATTCTACCCTTTGATGGTAAAAGCCACTGTCTATTTATTATAACAAACCCTGCACTAAATAACAGCTCGTTGGGTTGAAACTCGAACTGGATCTTGTTTCCTCCCAACAAACATGTCGTCAGATGATCGTTCAGTTGACTCCCTTCCACCTCATCAGGCTGTTTTAATACTCTTAAAGTGCCACTTTCAAAGCAGCTGAATTTCACTCCAAATTTTTACGCGAACAAGAAGAAGAAGCCCCGATCAAGTGACAAGAAGACCCCCCCCCTTAGCAACCGCTACTTCACGTGTTCTTATTCCAACGATAGTCGGTGGTATGTGGACACGTTCCACGAGAAAACCAAATGACCCTGACACAGAGAAGAAGAGCCTCTTTCTTCTTGTACATACATCACTGCATGCATGCAGTGCACAAAACAAGCATCCACTTCTTATTGCTGGCTCATGAACAGCGGCCCTGTGGACAGTCATGCAGTCTCACTTAATAATGAAAAGTGGTGCATGTCTGAGAGGGGCTTAGGTCAACTGCCACAACAAAGCGTTGGGTGGGTGAGGGGGGATATTGTGCAGTCTTCTCACAAAGCAATTATTGGTTACACAGTAAATTACGCAACAAAAATGCTGTGGTTGCAGGTTGACTTGATTCTCAAAGGGGGGGAAAAATAGTTGCATTGCAAATTTTCTGTAAGTCTGTATATGCTTTATTTTTTGAGCGCCACAGTCGTCCCCAAAGAGACTCCAGCATACGTTACTGACTCTTACGTAAAATAATGTGCATTGTGTTCAGGTGAAACAATAGAAGATAAAGACTGAAGTGACTTCAACTGAGCCTGATTGTAACAGAAAGAAAAGATGTCATTAACAAACAAACAGACGGAAAATGAAGGTCAATTCTGAATGGTTGTCCTCGTCCCACAATTCAACAATACACTGGTCTTTTGTTGGCCTCAATATATTTGTAAAACACTTGGAATCGCCTGAAAGGTGCAACACAAATAAAGATTGATTTGAGTGATTGATTGATGACGAGTGGCCGCGGGGGGGTTCAGGGCTCTTAGCAGCAGTGTGAGGTACATTTCTGGAGAGTATCAACCTGGACATACAATATAGGTTGTCAAGGCTTTAATGCCTATTCCCCTGACTGTTCAAAAACAGCCACACCAACACTATCTTTCACACGATTGTGTCGAAAAGCGGTCACAAATGTATATAAGTGAGTATCTCCAATATCATGGATGCATTGAGCTGAGGTGTTTGGCATGTCTGCTCCACAACCAGAGCTGTGAGTAAATCTGTATAAAAGAAAAACAACAACATTGAAAAGACTGCAGAAAACGCTCCATCTAATTACAACAATGCAAACCGCAGTGGTCACATAATTACAATGCACATCTTCCAACACAATCATTGTTGATTGGGATTTCATGCAAATGTCTCTGAAGCAGTGGTGTGATTGCCGGGCGCCAGGAACGGCACATTGTCTGTTCCTTCTAATCCAAATGACACCATTAGGATCTATTGGCCCTGGAAAAAAAAAAAGAGAGACTGATTTACTCTTGCTGAAGTTTGTTACGGCCTATTCGACAACGACTGCATCTCCCGGAACTTATCTGCATACAAAAACACGTGTCCATCGCAACACAACGCATTCTTTCACTGATTCTGCGATTTGTTTCAACTGACTTGCTGGGTGAGTTTCCGAACGTAAACACACCTAGGAGTGGCTCATTAACGTTAGCTCAAAGTTGCCGGATGTCAAACAATGACAAATGCCTGCCAGTGGTTGCCCATTTAGAGACAAGTTCCCCGGACAATAGATTGGCTCGTTCCCCTGAAGTGCTTCCATTCATTAGCAATTGCAGGCAAGAGGTCGTTGTACTGGAGTAGGCAATCGAGAGGCATGTGCATCTGAAGCCGTGTACGTGCATGCATGCACGCACGCACACAGACAGGCATACGTGCATCCTTAAGTCATGTAAACATGTAAACGAGGTGAAAGCGCTCTCCGGCTGCAGCAGTCGTTACGCTCCTGCTGCTGCTGCTGCTGCAGCCTGAGAATAGCACGCGGACCACATTCCTCTGCCCTCCCTCCACTGCCTCACGAAAAAGGCCAACACACAGCAGAGCGCCGGGTCACATGGACCGACAGTGATCTGAGTGATTTCAAAGACGATGTGTATCCGGGTAAAACTCTTCCCACATGGAGATAAGTGGCTGCAGACAAGTGAAAAACAAAGCTTGTAACCTAATTTGGGATCTGTTTGTGTCGCTTGTTTTCAGCTGATTTTTTTTGTACTCAAGTAACTTTGGACTCTTGCATGTTTGAGCCCTTACATGTGACTGCAAGACAGTCCACAGAAATGTTTACAAGCTAAAGTGCAAACTAATATCCAAACAAACGAATCAAAGTTACTTTTCAGCTGTTGAATGATTTGCATTAGGATTTTTTTTTTGTTGCCCTGCGTAGAGCAGTCATTTGACTTCAATCATTTAAAAAAAAACACACGATTTGAAAGACATTTCTCATACAAATAGTATTGTTTGGGAAAAAAACCCAATAGACAATTGGAATTTGGACTTAAAATGGAAAAAAGACAAAATTCAGGAAGCTTAGCTGTTAAAATGACAAAGTAAATGGTGATAAAAATGCAGATCAACAAGTTTGAATATCAAATCATTGAATACACATGGGATAAAAACACTCAGACCAGTAGGAATACACAAACTTTGCAATCAATCACAATCAATCTATCTATCTATCTATCTATCTATCTATCTATCTATCTATCTATCTATCTGTGTTCCCTGTATAAACACATCAGCAGCAGTTACTTGGACAAACAAGATGTCTAAATAATCTTTCAAAAAGAAACAGTGGGGAGGAGGAGGAGAAGGAGGAGGAGGAGGCTATTTAAATTGGCTACTGTGTCACAACTCTCCAACAGCCTCCTTTTTTCTACGCCCATGCACAATTATATTAAGTAGGGCCAATAGGAACAAAGAAGAGGCAGGACCGAGGCTCCACCTCTCCCCGACTGCCTTCCTCTGAGCTTTTTAGATGTACATAATCCCTGAGTTGACCCAGAAAATAGGCAGTCGTTTCAAGATCTGATGCGGCAGTCTTTGTGCACACCGTCCCCGCTTGAGCATGAAGCGTAACCCCGCGGAATACGTCCTGTAATTCAGAGGAGCTTCGCCGTGCGCAAGGGAGACCGTTTTTTTTTACACACGGAGCCGAGGCAAAGTCGCGCAACTTTGTGAAAACGGAGCGGATACGGGTAAGTGATTTTTATGGGATTCATTGGAGGGGGATTTTGGGGGGTTTGGGTCTGTGGTGATCTCCGGGGCTGCTGCTGCTGCTGCTGCCGCCGCCGCCGCCACCACCGCCGCCGCCGCCGCCGCTGCTGCTGCTCCATTGTTTGCATTCCCTTGTTTCAAAGTCGAGATTTGCCGAGCGGATTTTCTGAGGCATCCGCGCAGGTGGGAAATGATCGAATAGTAGCGTTTAAACCGATATGTCACCGTAATGGGAGAAAGCACGGAGCCAGCGTGTAATTTTACGCCTTGTTAGAAATGTGGTGATTCAGCTGTTGGGGAAGATGTTGCATGATGTCAGTGTTTCTTTGTTGCAACCTTACGTGCGTAAAATGTAACAGATTTTCCCTACATCAGCTGTCATGCAACATGGAAAAGGAATTAAGCCGTGCATTACGTGATGCACGCATTTTTCCTCTGTTTTGTCGATCCCGATCGTGCCTGAATAATCCGACAGGAGAAGAGAGGGAGAGAGGAGGGGGAGAAAAAAACCCCGTACCCAAACAATGTGTGTTAACCTGTAATTTCAACCTGGGCGTCCATTCCTTGGCACAAAGAGGGGAGGTTGGAGGAAGACTTAACACGCCAGGAAGGTTTTCAGTCTTCGCCAATAGGCTGAGCAACCTTGCAGATCCTTTATCCGGAAGCGTTTTTTCGCTGGTTTTAACTTGAGGTCGTTTTGTGACATTACAAGGAAGCGTGCATCTTTGTTTCTTGTCAGTAGGGAGTGTGATCACCGTAGAAGAAGTCAGTGGCGACTGTGTTCATTATTGGTTGGAGCCACAATCCTGCAGAAATGTCCAATTGTTACTTTAACCAATTAACACCATTCCTTTGCCTGAACCGGTTTGGTGGTAGCATATTTGGACCTTTGCACGCCCTGTCAGTAGTCACCTTGCTGCGATGCCTCCAGGACGATCTTGTGGTTCACACACACACACACCTTGTCTTGCCCTCTTGCATTGTCCTAACAGTGTTTCTTCTCTGCCTATAGACAGGAGGCATGGCAGATCATCTGATGATGCCCATGAATCACAACTCAGCAGGCGCCAGTCTCCACGGTTACAGGATGGGCATGAACGGCGGCCTGCAGGCAGGTCACCAGCAGCATGCCAACCAGCAGGGCATGCGGGCAATGCCCAATGGCCAGATGATGCACTACGGCGGCGCCCAGGCCAACATGGAGACGGCCATGAGGCAGCGTCAGGGCATGGTGGGCGGGCCCATGAACGGACAGCTAAACGGGGCCCAGATGGGTCATCACCAGATGACCTCTGGTAATATGATGTATAATGGGCAGCCCCAGCAGCAACAGCACCATCCTCAGCAGCAGCATCACATGCACCCACAACAACACCAGCAACAGGCCCAGCACCCACAGCAGCAGCAGCAGCAACAGCAACAGCAACAACAACAGCAGCAACAGCAACAACAGTTCATGAATGGAGGCTTAACATCCCAGCAACTCATGGCCAGCATGCAGCTGCAGAAACTTAACACGCAGTACCACGGACACCCACTGGGTCCTATGGGTGGGAACCATATGGGGCCAGCAGCCCAGTACCGCATGAACCCAGCACAACTGGCTAACATGCAGCACATGGCCGGGCCGGCCCTGGCCCTCAACGGCATGGATGCAGACATGATTGACGAGGATGTCCTGACCTCGCTGGTCATGGAGCTGGGCTTGGACCGGGTCCAGGAGCTGCCTGAACTCTTCCTGGGCCAAAACGAGTTTGACTTCATCTCAGACTTTGTCAGCAAACAGCAGCCGAGCACCGTCAGTTGCTGAGAGGACCTTTTACTTGCGAAGAGGCACAACACGGAGACAGACGCGGAGATGAGGATTGTCCAGGACGGAGGGAGAGCGCTCATCTCTTCACGTTTGTATTTTTTGCGTGCGCCTCCCCGCCCCGCACGACTGAACCCGGTTGCGGACGCAGGGTGCACAGAGAAGAACTCCGGACGTCCACAAGTGAACGCGCAGCGCTGAGTTTCACGTGTGCGAGTGGCCAGATGGTGGCTGGCTTCGAGGCCTAGTTCCACTTCTCCTATTTCCTGGACATGAATGTAATAAAGAAATGCTGGAGTTCTGAAAAAGCCACTCTGAACAATGCTATGACACTATGTAGCCTCCAAGTCTGGACTCCACGTCAGTTTACCAGTAAAAAGGTGTATTTATTTATTCCTCCCTGAGAAAACTGATATATAGAGCAAACACGTTCTTTGTTTTGGGATCCGAATGGTTTTAATCATCTTTTACTGAGAAAAAAAGGGTTCAAAACAAAAAGTAATTTATATTGCTCATGATTTTTTCTTTTTGGTCTTTTTTTTTTTTTTGCCCGGTTCTGTTTGGTGCAGGAGCAACCTGAGCTCGGATCACACTGTCTTCTAAAAGGAGCCTGGAATTTCTATTACTAAAGTACAAAATTGTCTCATGTGAATGAGGTATCATCCAGACTTCGAGATTGGTTCACTTTTGGTAAAGTGCTGCCTTTTTTAGATGTGCTGTACCCGAAATCTACTGCTTGTACTGTATGAAGCTGTATAACTCCAACATGTCCACACTGTTGTGTTCTATTGGAGATGTAGAACCGCCTTAATCACGCAGATTCTTATTTATTGGTTGTTTATATTGTCCCCCCCTCCCCTTTTTTTTGTGGTCAAGACGGGGGGATGGTCTTTGTGAAAAGGGGTTTTGAGGATCAATAAAAATGGCCTGGATAGATGTGTGGCCTGCTTTTCCATTCATTGCAAAGCTCTTCCCCCCCAGGCAGTGGAGAGCCAGCTAAGTGCTTGGGTCAACCTGTCGGTGAAGGCAAACCTCAGTTCAGGTCGGGGATGGAAATGTTTCAACAGCTACAATATTTATGCTTGTGGAGAGGGATATCCTCGCCGCTATCTCTCGGGCTCCCGGCTCTCTTTAAATCACCGTTTTTCTCTGCTGAAAACTCGCTGCAACCGATTACCAAAAACAAAAAAAAAAAGAAACGCGATTGACATTTGGTGATAATTACATTTATCTGCGATGCCGAACGAGGGGCTGTACAATGTCAGCGTGATGTCTGATGTGACATCTCGGGGACTGATCTGTAAATTGGATTCACTGTTTCACATTTCTTTTCCTGGTGATCATCAGCAAATGCCAGGGACATGACATGATAGGTGGTAAAGTCATTTCCATATGACAAAACATGGCTGAACATGTCCAAAATGAGCAATGCTCAAGACACGCCAGTGTCCCCGTCACACCTTGTTATCGAAAACGCTGCCTGTGAAAAGTGATTTAGCTGTGGGAGGCGGAAGTGACTGAAAACATTTACCTAATGTGGAGGTTTAGCTGACCAGCCAGCTGCCTGAAAAGCCTATTCAAAGGCGTGGCTTCTTTGGCTCCTTCGTCCTCTTCACACAAGAGGACGGTCAAAGGAAGCGACTGTGGACTGCAAAGTGTAACTGAGTAAATGGCTTATGCAACTTCAAAAGAGCCCCTCTCTGGTCTGCGCAGCAGCCAGCTGGAGGAGTAAAACAGTTTTCCTAATATAATTGCATTCATTATGAAGGGAGGGTGAAGAGATTCTCTGCGGTGGCTGAGTTTGTTGAATTGTTTTGCGCCTCCAGGCTATGCAAATGCTTGATCGAGGTCATGTTGGGAATGTCACCGCCACAGTTAGTGTTCACTTTGTCAACAAAAGCATCCTTCGCGGCGTCATGAGTAACTATTAGGGAATGAGAGCAGCGTTGTAAAAATAGCGTGCGCTGATTGCTCAATTTTCAAGTCAGCCAGCTTCCGTGCACCGCCGCCTCCCTCCCTCCCTCCCTGCCGCTCTCGTTCGTCCAGTCACGCTGGAGGATGATGTGCTCAATTTGAGCTCTGGTGTCACTGATGAAGTCAGCTGAAATTTCCAACCTGTAGACCCTGGTGTAAATGACGGAGCGGCCCCGGAGTGTGCATGTGTGGGTTTTTATTGGCTTGACAGTGACGGGCGAATGCCTTCAAGTAGGCCAGCAGCCTTGGCACCGTGCTTCGTAACGGTTGCAGGTCCTTTGCCCGGTGCCAATCTGTTGAGATGGTCTTCTGGTGTGTGGCACATGGGGCACGCTGGCACACTGTCAGAACTCTGTCGCCTCATATATCTCATAATTGTACGCCTCACTGTGAGCTCCTTGTTTTTACCCCAATTAAATGCAGAGGTTCTGCTGCTCGATTGCAGCTCCGCCGACGAATGGCTAACTACGTCAAACGGCCCTGTTTGCTCTCCCAATCCCTTGTTTTGACTGCCGCCTGCCTCATAGAGGCCAGTCTAGACGCAGGCTAAGCAGGGTGGGACGCTGCGAGACGTTTACGGTTACTTCTGTTTTTTTCTTCGCGCTCTCGTTTTCAGCCCACCCACAGCAACTGCTCAACAACGCCGCGTCTTCCTGTGGCAGAGAGATGTTTTTCTCAATCTAAGTCAGAGACCAAAAGCCACACTGTGATAGGCAGGCAGACAGCCAAACTGAAACAGACAAAAGATAAGAAGGGAGAGAGAGAATAGAATGATATTCTGAGTTCACAATTAGAAATTAGGTGGAGGGAATTTCTTCTTGTAGATCGTTGGGGGTTTTTTTCACTGGGTTTTCCCACAACACTTACACGATTCCTTTAACAAAACCCTCAAGAGAAGAAGAAGAAAAAAAGACACACACACCATGCAAGACATGCTGAATGCAATCCAGGCTGCATTCCTATCTTTAGCCCCAGATCTGTAAATTAACCCTATACGTCTTCACCGAGCGCTGTCTCGGTTTGCCTTTCCAGGCTGAGATCCAGCTGGTGCCAAGCCCGAGCTCATGTTAATCTCTGGCCCTAGCACCAATGACGGATAGGTGGTCATTTGCAGTTGTCACGCATGGCCAGACCTTCACATGCATGCAACCGCACATGCACACGCACACACACACGCACGCAGCATCCGCACACAGCCTGATCAAACAGGCAGGCAGGGATACCTCCATATCAGTGTGGGGCCAGGGGAAGATAAAGGGTTTATATCTCATCCCTGGTCATTGTGATCCTTACACCTTCACCTGCTGGCAGCATGTTAGCAGATTACAGTGAATCCATCAATGCTGTAAACGAGAAAATCCCTGCACTGAAAGAACATCCAAGAAAAGTAAATTAGGCTGTAATTTTGAACAAGTAGAACTCAACTCAAGCTTTACTCTCCTTTCCAGCTCCAGTTTTTGTCGGTTTTCTCTTGCTGAGTCAATGATTGTAAAGCAGAAATACAATAAATACATAACGAAAGTAGAAGGCAGAATTGCAAGTAAACTTGTATTTCCCAGATGACAGAAGGAGTTTTTATTGTCACCAGGGGGGGAGCGTTTGTGTGTATGCGCGTGTGAAAATTACGAGTCGGGGGCCACATGCTTGAACTTGTCTGCTTTACGAGAATTTTAAAGGTTTTTGGCATGCTATGTTTTAACCTTGTATGCGTGTGTGTGTGTCTGTGTGTGTATTGGCAGGGGGTAAATAAACAGCAGGTCCCTCAGGGCAGGGTTTATACGCTGGACATGTTGCTCAAGCCGCACTTCCTGATTTTCTAGCTGAACAATCACTTTGCGTCTCCTCTTGACATGCAGCCTTATTGGACACGACTCTTCCCTCCCTTAGATAAAATTTGACCCCACAAAAAAAGGGGGAAAAAGGGCGCTCACATATTACATGGATTGTAATGCAACAGGCCTCCTTTGGAAAGCATTAGCTGCTGCGCATTAAAGCTCAGCATCTCATGAGCAACAAAACCCTTCTTCTTTTCCACATGGGGGGAAAAGCAATATAATCACATCACGCTGTCTTTCCTGGAGCCGCATAGTTCGGCCGTGGCTCAGCACTTGTTTAGTTTTCCATATGAATCCTGCTGAAGAGGCTCTTAAATGTAGCCGTGTACCGCGCGCAGGCGGTCTCCAGAGGTGAGGAGCTGATTCTTGCATGTCGGGGCAGGTGACACACACACACAGGTTGCCTGGTGACTGGCAACTCCCCCCACCACCACCCCCCCAAATCTGGGGTTGAATGGTTTGCCAGCTCTTTGAAGTCAGGGGAGGGGGGTGTAAATAATTTATTTTCCTGCACACAGCTGACACTTCTCAGTCGAGCTAGCTCAAACACATCAAGGTGTCCCAACAATGTCTGAAGGTGGTAAATATTTAAGGGTTGTGTGATTTACACGGTTGACCCCAAACCGAGCGGGGATGCGGCTTTACCGCGGGAGGCAGGCATCGGTGTCGACGTGGATCCAGCCGCGCGGCATCAGTGATTTTCTGTGCTGATTGTTGTTTTGGTGCGTTAACGGCACAAATTAGAGAGATAGAGGCGTCTCTGACCATGTGATCCAAACACGCTTAGCCGTGGAAATAAGCTCAAATGAGCTTTGAAGCTTTATTGTTTAGCGCAACAAAGTGCAAAGGAAAAAAAAAAGGGGAGCGAAGAAGCGTGTGCTGGAAGAGCTAGACAAGAGACAGCGATAAATTAATGAATACGAATGATGCGAAATCTTGGGTGTTCCCAGTTTGTCTCACGATCAAAACACTTTGGACTGCACGCCTGAAAATTTTCAGCTTCACAGGAGCTGATTTTTTCCTTTTGATGAGAAGTTGTTTTTTTTTTTTAATTATGTAGCAGAGACGTTCACATTTTTAAACTCACTTTCCGCACTTGCAGTTTAACTGGACCTGTTTACTGTCAGCTTGGAAATGATTTGGACCGGCGCAGGAGAGTCGCAGACTCACAGGTTAGGTGAGAACGGAGGGGAGCCCTTTTAGCACAGTCTATGTACTGTACACAGTGTCTTTGTGAGCTGGGCTTTAAGCCTGCGTGCTAATCTGGTGACAGTGGCAAGCACATGCTCCCAAAGACCGAGTAACAGGCTATAGGCTGGGGGGTGGAATTACTACAACAGAGCAGCGCTTGTCGGGCTTGTCAAGTGTTATCCTGCGCGTGAAATCGCCTCATAATGCAGCATCAGTGTGCCGATTCCAAGAAGAAAGAAGAATGCATGTTTTGATCTTTTATGCCAAATTAATATAAGGAATGCGTCAATATTTTTCCCTCATATACTTGTTGAATCCGTTTATTCTTGCATTCACTGGAAGTCGACGTGTGATCTGGGCTTTAATCACACTCATGGAGAGATAATACCGACTCTGTCCTGTGGCCAACATTTTCCTCGCAGGGAAATCTGGCCTATGGATGATCGGCTCCATCTGTATAGGCAGGGTGCGTGTGCAGGCATTAAGATGGTCCGAATGGAGCTTTCAGCAGCTGTTTACTTATCAAGCGAAGGAAAACTATCCGTTTCAGTTTTTGCGTATTTGAATACAAGTCAGGCGTGAACACATTCTCTTTTTTTCATCCCCTGTAAGCTGGTTATATAAACCCTCAAAAATGTGGCTCTAAGACTGACCAGGCACCCACATTAGTGTCTAATATTGCCGACTGTTGTGTGGAATTTGTCAAATCCTCAATTTTTTGGGGGGGTGGGGGGTTATTGGAGGTGTTCAAGAGGAGTGTGTGCAAGGAAAATGTAAAAGAACGATGCAAAGACAAACAAAGAACTTGAAATAGATTCCGTTCTGACCGAGGCCATTTGGACGCTCACCAGGAACCTCGGCTTTCCCAACAGCATTTCAAAAACGGTCCCAAAAGTTGGCAGAGCTTCCAAATGGTGAGATGGTGGTAAATGTGAATAATTCAGGAGTTCTTTTTC
Organism: Malacoctenus gilli; assembly: GCA_032164315.1. NCBI lineage: Eukaryota > Metazoa > Chordata > Actinopteri > Blenniiformes > Labrisomidae > Malacoctenus > Malacoctenus gilli. Next base: position 6,525,793 of record JASSRZ010000007.1, read on the forward strand.
TCTTCTTCTTTTTTCTAACTACACAGCCCACGTTTGTTGGCACAGAGCAACACGTCAGGGTTTTTCTTCAAAACTTATGGCATTTCTGTGACATAGCGTGTCATCTGAAGCAAAGACCAGAGAAACTCTGTTTTTGTTCTCACAGTTGAGGATGAGCTGCAAGCCCACAAAACTTCCTTTCATACATACCGAAACTGTGTCTGCTGCTCTGTGTGGCGATGACAGTTTGGGCATTTACAGTGGAGGACCGAGGAGCTTTAAACAGCAATATAGGTCAGTTTTACAGGCCTGGTTATTAGGAAACTATCAGGGCTCGTCAAGGACTCAGCCAATCATATCAAACATATGGCAACGGAATGATAAAAGACCTCGTTCTGCTGTCCTGTTGGCAAAACCAGAATGGCACTCGATGAAATTCCCACTGTAGTGTTGGGAGCTTAAGTGAAAACTGACTTCACAACCTTCACAGGCACAATATGCGGCACAAGGAGTTGTTATTTCTATAAATAGCGCTGGCTTCATGCACAACACATTGGCTACTATTACACATCAACAAGCACAGGCTTCAGCCACGAGCTCTGAGCATGTCACATGCATACGAGCACGACACACAAACACAGCACAGATTGTGTGTGTCATATGCTCACACACAGGCACTGACACACACATACACACAGAGCCATGCATTCACATTCATCTGTGTCGCTCAGCGTAGTGGGTTTGGTCATTGTTTTCGACCATAAGTGATGTGCTTTCCTGTTTTCTCTGAGAGGATGTGGTTAGATTTGTCTGTGTTTGTGCCGAGTTGCTCCAGAGAAGGTTATTTGTCACCCAGATGCCTAAAAATCAAGTCATACTGACACGAGCGTGTCTATTTATCTGAAAAGAACAAACTGTATGCTTGATGCATAATCGCTTGAGAAAATCTTTGACTTTCACTTCCATCTTGAAGTATGTTTTGATCTCCCATCATGTTTTTGTTTTTGACTCTCATGGAGCAGAAAAAAATGAACACGTCTCACAGAGATGTCAGTTCAGTATCTCCAACGCTTTGTCAGAGGATGCAGGTGCAAAGTTCTGTCAACGTGCATGTTTACATTTAGCGATTTCACATGTTTGACCCGGATAAAAAAAAAAAGAGGTTAACCACTGAAAGACTGAGACACGTGAACGAAGGAGCAATTTTCTCCTGAGGGGTTACAAATACAATACACATCACGAAAACAAGCATTTACATGTTGTGCATCGACCAGGATCAACTTTTACGGTGGAGAACGTCACAGCAACATTGAATAATAGTGTTAAGTGTAGGGTTACCTCACTGCCTTGAGGGCTGGGCAGCTTGCAGTCTTTGAGTTACTCAATCCCTTCACGTTTCAACAACATGAGTGTGAAGATAGTGTGAGTTCATCGGTCCAAAAATGAACCTTTCATCCCAGTATTGACCAAAAGTTAGAAAATCTATCCAAAACAACCAAGAAAATGAAAGAAATGGTGAGTAAGTGCCTCATTACCTCAAATCCTAATGAGATATTTAAGTGTAGATCTTCATACACAGTGACCATGTTCATCTTTACAGACTGAAAACCAAACACCCGATGCCTCTTTGAGATTTAAAGAGTTCTCATCCAAGGCAGAAACCTCATGGATGGGTTTCAACCCCAAAACAGCGATCCAGATGCTCAGAATCCAAATCCTCAAGAACGCCTGTGAAATTGCGTTGAGGGCTGGCATCATCATTGCATGGAGGAAAAGCCTCAAACTTCTCACAACTAAAGAGAATTCGTGAGAAAGTTTGGTCAAAAAAGAAACAGAAGTCACTGCAGAGTAATGAGAGAGGGAGAGAAAACACTATTAAGAAGCTATTTCTGTGAGAGACGGCAATGCCAGCTTCTGAAGCCAACAGTGTAATCACCTTTTTTGGAAAACAGTCTCGAGATACTGTTTTAAAACTCACATTTTGATGTGTTCAGAAATGCATTAAAAAAAAAACAACACCAGCTTATGTGCCTCAATTTTCTCTTTATGCCTGAAGAGATTTTTCATCAAGTCTGGTTCAATTCTTCACTGAAAAACAGTCTAGCATTGATATGACATCCTGATGAACAGGAGACTCAGCACCTTGATAAAAACGCTCGCACAAGAGACAACCATCTCAGCTGGTCTTTATATAGCATAAAAATATCACAGGGATGATCCTGCTGAGTCTACCAGATGGAGCTCCGGCCACCCATGGTACTGCATGGCGGTGGATCTGAAGAAGCGATGACAAGACTTGGGTTGAACGATCAACCAGTAAACAGTTTTTTGCTGCCCTCTGTTGGTCGAAAGATGTCAACGAAAGAACTCGGGTGACCCAAAACAAGACCGTTCTGAATAAATCAGGAGTGAGAAAATTAAAATACAATTTAAACCAATGTGTCTTTAACAGTTTTGGATTCTCAAAGTTTGCTGTTCATGATAAATGACATCACTTACCGGCCTTAATATACTCGACTTATCTCAGCTCCATTAGCAAGCTGCATTTAATAAGGCTTTGTGAAAAGGTCAAGCAAATTAAAAACAGTGAAATGTTTTCATTAAATAAGTGAACAAATGAAATTGATGTGACAACACAAGTGTGTAAACAAGATCTAATTGCATTCGGTGTTGACGCAGCAGGAAAAATAAAGGCCCCTAAAAAACACAACTGCTGAATTATATATTTATTGAACAATGTTAGGTATGATAGGGCTCTCCATTTAGGAACTCTAATAATATAGTATAAAAAAATTAAAAAAGTACAAATAACAAAGACAAGACAAAGCATTGTAAACAACATCTAGAATAAGAGAAAAAACAGATTTCCTCATGGCAGTATTGTCAGAATAAAAGTCATTTAACATGGTTTTTTCGCCATCATTAATATTGTCATAAGTGTAAAAACATGCCTCAAACAGAGACGAATAAGAGTAATCCCCAACTCGTGGGATGTATGTAGTGTGTTCTTACTTTTAGCATATTCCAACACGAAACGTGTAAAACGGCAAAAATACAAGCTCATATATTCATGACGTACAAAATATGCAAAGTACAGATAAAATGTAACATAGGAAAAGCAGGCCAAAGAGCCTTAGACAGTTTGAATGGCCACATTTTGATTTTTCAAGTTATACTGAGATGCAAACCAGATGATGGACAAGTGGGTGATCCTACGTATCCCATGCTGCCTTAAGGCTGGATTGTGCTACACAACATAAACGTACCTCATTAGATGAGGTGGAGTCAGGTGGGGGTGTCGGGGTGGTACGATAAGTTGATCTGATTGGGACTGCTACATGAAACTCGTCAGTATCTGTTCTTTATGAAGTGCATGGTCCAAGGGGAGGGAGGAGGCGGGGCTGGAGACCCGTCCTTTGGAAGGCTGCGGCGGGTCGGCGGACCTCCTCAAGTCCGTTTGAGCTTATCGATGTGGAAGGTGAGTTTGAGCGCCGGGCCGAGTTTCAAGCCCATGTACTTCATCATCATGTCGCTGCGCAGCAACAGGAGGGCTTTGCCATCAATCTCCTGGAGACAAGAGAGGAAAAAACAGAGGGCTCATGATAGGAGACAGAGAGTTTTATGGAGCTTTGAAGTTTTTGAACCAGTGGATACGTACATGTTTCTTGAAAAGGTCTGCATGTGGAGCCAGCACCGGGTCGATGTCTCGGATGTATTGCATGACTTCCTCGACTGTCCACAGGTTGGGATCCTGGCCGCTGGGCCGGGGACTCTCGCGGAAACTGCCTGAGAAGCGAAACAAAATCAAGCAAAGCTCCCGTCCACTAATACGGTCATTTATTGAACGGCTCCCTCTGTTATTACTGTGACCAAACGCCGTCAGACAATTCTGCTCGTGAAACCAAAACTCAAAGAAAAGATCCAAAACATACTGATTAAATTACAGCTGGAAAACATGATTTATCTGTTATGCCAAAGCTAATGCTGCTTGTCACTGTCCAGTTTTAACACTACTTGACGGCATTTTGTAGTACCCGAGGTTTTCCATATGTGAGTGAGATCATCATAGCAACGCAATCTGCAAATCAAGTGATGCCACTTTTTAGTTCAGAGGAACCGACAAGACTTCATGTCTGCTGAAGCAACAGGGGGCGCCACGAAGATGACTAAAAGGCCGGCCAGTCAGTCACTTTGTTTACCTCATAACATTCTTTATCCGACTATTGTCAGATCATGACTGATGGCCTCTCCAATCAAATTCTTCCGTTCATTTAAGTCATGTTACATATCCCAGAACATCCTCGGAATAAATCACAACAATCTGCCACAAAAGATCCTGAACAACAGATCTAATCTTTGTAGAAATGACTGCAGATGTGGTCGTGATGCATTTTTGCTCTGTCGGATTCCAGCGTCGGCCTCGTCTTACCTGTCGAACTGTTGCTGTGCAGCAGTTTGGAGGGTGACCTGAGGGCAGGCGTCGCTCCTGTGGAGTTGGGAGAGAGGGGGCTCTTCTTTAAGTGCTCAGGAGCGGCTGCTGTGCTCTCGAAAGACTCATCTGAGGACACGGCGCAGGATTGAAAGGAAGATTACACAAATAAACAAATGCAAAGCCTGAATGAAAAGGAAAACACGACACCTCAGGAAGCATCAGAGAAAAATGTTACGACTGAAAAATGAAGTTAACCTTAACTCACTGTGTGTTTTATGGCTGCCTGAGAAAGTGCAGGAGCCCTTCAGGAGGGATATGTCCCCTTTCTATAAATCTCTACAAATATTCCATTAGATTAATTAAAACTGAAAGAAATTGAAGGATCATTAAATGATTAACCTTTAGACAATGAACCTCCTGCGTCTCACTCGTGAACAAAGAGCTCCTCTGTGCCACTACTTCTGTTTAAATGATTATATAAAGCTTCAGTGGACGAGTCCGAGCGTGAACATAATTGACATCAAATGTGGCGCAGCGCTTTAAGAGAGACATCAATAAAAGCTTCACAAGTGAATCAAAGCCTGAGCGAACCACTGGAACGGTTGGAAATATGAGAAAGAAAACAATACAGAAGAGCAGGAAAATATCAAGAAGGAAATTTGTGAATATGCGAGCTTACTGTCGGTGGCGTGCCGAGATATTTTTGCCTGTTTCTGTGATGCGGCACTGTTGAAGTCCTGAAGGAACCGCTTGCTTCCTCGGCCCGGACCTGCCGTCAGACTGTCGCCAAAATTTCTCCTTTCTGGATGCAGCCGAGACAGAAAAAAAGACAAAGCGTTGATCAAGCTGGAGGCTGCAGTGAGAGGTGAAATGAAATGGAAGCATTTGTGCAGAATAAAGCTACATTTCGGTGGTCATGACAAAGAAATGCTTTTTCAGTTCCGACGAAAATGCTAAATATATGTGAGAGTTGAGGAGAAGAGTAAAACATGTTGTGCAGACACTTCGGGGAAACAGATGGTGTCCTTCTTAAGTACTTGCAAGATTTGTGGCTTCGGTAATGCAAAATGAACAAGACGAGCAGACGTTTCTTTGCTCTTCTTTTTGAGCGCTCAAGAAGAACAAACCCGCCGTTTCTTTAAATGCTCCTTTTCAATATCCAGTCTTGTAGAAACAGTTCACACGTCTCTGGCAGAAGCACCGTGTTTAAAACTAGAAGTGACAGCGCTGTAAAAGGATCTACATGTTTGCAAGGAAAGACTCTGACCTGGAGCGAACGTGTGGCTGTCGTAGTGTAGACCCCCTTTGGCTACGGGCTGGCTGCCGAACAAAGGATCGCAGCGAAGGTTGTGGCAGAGTTTTTCCAGGAAACGGAGGACGTAGGTGACACTGCTGACGGTGGGCAGAGTCAGGGTGTGCTGCTGCTGATCAAAAAAGGCTAAGGGAGAAAGACAGCTAGTTAAACGCTTTGCAATCTACACACTGAATGTTCATTCATGACCGTCAAATCTGTGAGCGCCGCACCTGAGATGACCTCGCCCCCTTGTCCAGACTTGAGGCAGGAGAAGACGGTGCCCTGGTTGTGGGCGGAGTCAACGCACGCCTGGACACACTGCTGAAGCACCGAAGAGGCTCGGCCAGGGCCAAAGTGGTCCGGGAGCTGCTGGACACGCCGCTGGTCCAAGTAGGGTCCCACTTTCCCGTACTTGTTTAAGTACACGCAAACTAGAGGCCAGAAGAAGTTAAAGACCGATTCATAGATATATGTCCACTCTACTGGATATGTGCAGTGAGCTCAAGCTATTGAACTCTTTCAATGAAGTGTGTGTGGGATTCTTTTATAAATGCAACAGACTCAGTGGTCCTGTTTGCATGCACATAACAATGTGATCATTCACCGACATGAACTCCAACATCAAATCCAGTTATCACAGTTATCTGGTAGCGTCAGTTATCAGGTATTTTTTGGCCCAGAGACATGTCTGTGTAATATAATGGATCCCAAGCGAACTGTGCATCATTGTCAGCCAGAGGCGGCTGTGGTGTACCTGTGGGAGCCTGCAGTGCAGAGCTGGGAATGGTGGCATTGTCCAAAGGCACCGTGCTGGTGTCTGGCTCTGGAGTGCTGCTGGTGGGAGACGTGGGCGCTGGATTAGGGACCACTCGAGGTTTTCTCTGTATTCAAACAAAGCACACATTCAGAATTCATCACATTTGCTTCTTTGATGATGATCTGCCGTCAGTGCATTCGTTTTGAGCGACAATATATCATCAATTGTGGCTCTCTTGTTTTATTAACATCCTCCATATTTCACTAAATAAAAATGGCAGCAGCCAGTAAATGAAGCATGATGTCAAACCAGGAAACAAAACAGTGATCAAAGGGAATATGTATGTTTCTGCCAACTGTTTTCATTCATCTCCTCTCAGGACATAATTGGGAGTTGACGAGTGAAGCTACCTGCTTTGCCAGCGCACAAACTGGACGCTGCCAACATTTGTTGTGGACAATCACCGTTTGTTCCTTTGAAACAGAACCAGTCCCAATCTGCTTTGTACAATGTCAACACACAGGATGCTGCATATAAATTTTAATCCAAGACAACAATTTAAAAAAAAAAAAAGATGATTTCTACTCGCGTGAACCATTTCAGTTGTAGCAGATGTTCTATTGTACCAGAGAAGCAGGACCAACTGAAGTAGAGACAGACTGTGGCAGTTCAGTCAATAATTCTTTGACTTCAGTAAAATCAACATAGACTGGACAGCGTGTTGATAAATAGCTTACTAGACAGTCAATCATATTTCTCATTCAGCTGATGGATTTAGTTTGATGTTCAGTTATTCAATGTCATGATAATTTGGAAAAGGTACCAGAAACTGACAAAGTATAGTTCAATAATGGTTGGAAGCATCACGCCTGTTTTTAATGTACTTCTTTGTACTGTAAATTTAGATCTCACCGGATGACTAATTTTCACACTGAAATGGAACATCATTTTTGTTGCCATCGTGTTTGCTGGATCGATACCTTGCTGCCAGGTTTGGGTCCTCTTTTCTTTGGGATTTTGACAGGTTCCGCCTGAGTCTGGGCCTGCTGCAGGCCGATCCTCTGGGCCCAGTTAGCAGGCAATCTGCCCCTGGTCCGTCCTGGACCTGCGAGAGGCCGCCCTGGGCCAGCCATGGCATCCTCCAGCCAGCCAGCTCTTTTTGCCCACCCCAGCTGAAAAACAGGGAGCACAAGACACACAATCAAGTAGGCGCTTTGATAAGACGGCGCCAACAGAAAAACCAATTAGGGCTTGAACCAATCGAAATTACCGCTCTGGAACAGATTCACAAAAGCTGCTAACTCAACGTGTCTGCTTAATAACCCGGCAGGCAGTGATTTCACTCATTTAACCCACGTGGACTCGGAGCAGCCTTTACTTCTATCCTTACCGATGGTATCTTCCTTTCGACGTGCATTTTTATTGTTACCCTGGAACTATCAAGTTGTTTTCCAATTATATCTGACTAAAAAGCAGAATTGCCATGAAAAAAAATCCAAAACATCAAGCAAAAAAGCTGTTTCATCAACTGGGTGCCTGGCTTCAAAAGACAGAAACAGAGGATTTAACCACTGAAGACAAACGTCGGTCGCTGACTCTGACGGTTCACGCCCACCTTACTGCCTGGCTTGGGGCCTCTTTTTTTGGGTATCTTGATGGGCTCCAGGGCTTTTCCTGGCTGGACACCCTGCGGCCCCATCGCTGAGCCCTTCTGACTCCAGGGACCTGTCACTTTGGTTTTCCTGCGGCCTGGCTTACGTCCTCTCTGACCTGGAGGTCTGCCCACCGTTGGGGTGGGATGCATGGCCGAGTTATCCACGCTTCCGTCCGCCAGTGTACCAAGGCTCTTAGACAACACGACTGATCAAAGGAAAATAGACGGAGACAGAAAAATGGACAGATGAGTACAAAAGGCTGTCATCAACAATGAAAAGGCTAAAACATCAACTGCAGCTTTTCTTTCATTTGCACCTTTTGTTTTCAAAGAAGTGAGTCTAAATGAGCTTGATGGCTCACAAGTTCCAAAAGCCAATGTGCTGTTGGGTGAAATGCCCTGAAATGACTCCAGTTGCCATCAATTAGATGGCAAATTGAGTTGCGGCAAGTGCCACATCAGGTACGACTATCGCTCATCTCGATCATAAGCATATGTCAGTAGTGCTGCATAACAAGTAGTTTGTCAAGTTTCCTAGAAAAGTGCATTTACAGTGTGTTCAATGCATCACACACGATAGACTGCGAGTAACACCTGAAAATCTCAGCAGCACAACAGGGAAGGTCAAACGTTCACAGCACTGAGACACTTTTCCTCTCTTGAACCTCCTTTTTCAGTTGCTCAGACTGGAGTGTGCTTCACAGCGAGCAAGAACAGGAAGAAAAAAGGCAGAAGGGCAAAGGGTTACTTCAGAATGTGAACGCTTGGTTCCCTTTGTGAAACTGCTCACTTGGTGAATTTGAACCTTTCAGACAACTCAAAAGGTTCAGTCTTTTTGTTTCAGCACATAATCACAATCATATTATTGCAGTACATACTTGTGACTGACTGCATTCCAGTATAAGCACACAACTACTCAGAGCTTCATATTTACTTTCTTGTCAAAGAATGGTACAAGTTTGTTTGTGGTGCTCGTGAGCGATGAAATATTATATCCAAAAATATCAAGCGTCACATGACACTGGAGAAAGAGTTTGCATGACTCTGAATGATCCACACAACAAACCGTTCCTGTTTGCCAGAGCTCGAGAGGAAAGGGGAACCATAGATCTGCAACAAAACCTGAGCAAATAAACCCCAAAAAAGCGAATAAAAAAACTGAATTTATTGTGGCGTTGCATACCAACTTTTGAAAGAACTCCTTACTTGCATTCCTAAAGTATCAAACAAGAGGTGAATGGAAAATACCTACTCGAAAGGAATATAAACTAAAACTGTTTTCTTTGCTTTCCATTTGGGGATGTTTGCTTGGCTAGAAGAGGCAATGGCAAACACATGAAAGTCTAACGATTAATCACATCTAAGGCAGCTGACAGATGCAAAAAGAGCTGAAATTTGCCCCTCAAACTTCCAAAAACAAACAAACATTCCTCGTTTTTTGATTGGAAGATCACACGAACCACTGAGGGAGCCGGCAAAAGGGGGAGTCATGGAGAAACATCTTATCTTAGACACATAAAAACAACCAAGCAAACCATATACGGGACTCCACATAAGCCATCGCAGCTGGCAAAGCCTGACGAATTTGAGCATGACAGAAGAATTGCACAAAAAAATACACAACACAACAAATTCAGGGTATCTGGGTTAGAATGCACCTGCAAACATCCATGAACGAACACTGCACGAACTCCACTGCACTGTAATTCATCCTGGATCAACCCAGGACAGATTTACAAGCAGCGTGGTCACATTCATTAGCACAGGTCCCGGCCCGTGGGGCCGTATTTATTTAGCGTGCTTCCACGCGGGTACACCAATCAATGCAAAGCTCTGACTGCAGGCTACTGCTGCTACTGAAGGGAATCACCATAAAGAAAGGAAAAAACAAGACACCTGATTGATCCTCTACAGATTGGGCAAATCGCGCATAATATGTTTCAAGGTTTAAAGAGCTGGAGGTTGCAATCAATTGCAGCACTTGTAAATACGGGCAAACGGATGCATAACAACCCAACTGTTGTTTTTCCCTCTCCCGTGAGAGCACCGAGTTCACCGAGTTCAGAGCCACCGCTGCCAACTTCACTTCACAGCGACAAAACTCCTCCGGAACATTTCATCTCTTTCTCTATGTTCAGCGTTTTTGTAATTTCATTCATGTTACTCACCCTCTCACTCAAAGGAAAGTGAAAAGTGTGTGGTAGTCTGCACAGCTGTCCTCAGATTCACCCTCTCCTCTTGCCCTGTCCTTGTCTCCCCCTCTTCCTTTGCGTTGCTCCTCCCTTGCTCTTTTTTCCCTCCACTTCTCTTTTCCTCTCCTCCCACCATCTGCTAACAATGTAAACAATCAACCTTCTTTTACAGCACACGCCTGTCTTTTCTCTCTGCCACGATCCCCTTTCTGAACTTGATTCTTTCCAAGGTGTCTGATCAGACCGAGGCAGTCAGAGGGCTAATGGGAGGCCTGTGGAGGGGCACCCAGGCTTGTTTCAACCACGTCACGGCCCCTGGCGCTGCCAACTGGGTGAGTGCCAGGCCTTCATAAAACACAGCTACAAAGATATGTCCTGCCCCCCATTACCCCTTCACTTGGGTGTAGATTCCACAGATGAGGACAGATCATTTTTTTATCCTTATTCTTCTAGAACTGATTGATTTCTTTTGTTCCAAACTCATCTTCAATTCTTAAGTTGAAAAAGATATTAAAGCTGCAACCTGTGTGGAGTCAAAGCTTTGAAAAGGGTTGTAAATAACGTCCTTAACAAGCAACGCAAAGCCGAGAGCATTTTACACATCAGACGTTATCAGTTACTAAAAGCCAACAGTGAAAACACACTTCACAGAGTCAGGACAATATGAGGCTGAAAAAATGTGCAACCTTATCAGCCGTCAACCACATAATGTACTTAACGCTCACTGACCCAAGTCCTTTAAAACTCTTCATTTTATCATTGCTTCCATCAGCATCACTTTTTTCTATCAGGCCAAAGGTGGATTTAGTCTTTTCTATTTGAGCTTTGCTCTAATTTGCCCATGTTTTTATTGTTTATAAGTCGTTGCTACTTTTGTGTATGGTAATTTTCCGTTCTCATCACGATTTGTCTGCTTTTCGTATCCGATGTCATGCTGAAAATAAGGAGTTTGGTGGAGAAACTTAGCTTCCAAATTTAGATCACAATTTAGAAGTTGGGCTGTGGTGAAACCCACTTAACGTGAATGCGGTCTTGCTAAGTTTAAGCCTAACTTTAGCTTAGAACTGCTGGGCATCATGAAAACAGTTCAAAATATATTAAATGGAAATCATATCTTAAACAATTACATCTTGATCCTTAAATTTCATTATCGAATTAAAGAATCTTTGTTGCATCTCCTTTTTAATGTAACTGGCCCTCCAGGAATGCATTCAGCGAGTAACCAATGAGGGGATTTGGCTCATTTTTCCAGGAAAGACAGATGCTGTTGTCGAGTCCGAACAAGTCAAGATATGACAAAAGAAAAAATAGGTGGTATCCTAACACCCCCAAACACTTGCACAGTGTGAACACATTCAAACAGAATGGAAAATACAGCTGAAAAGAGGAAACCTTGTGAGAGTGGAAGGTTTTTGTGTAATAATTTTAAAGGGTCAATGTATGGAAGGAAAATAAAACGTTACTGTAGCTACGACAAGCGTATCAAGTTACACAGTGAAATTTGGTTTATAAGTTGAGGTTTTGCAACATCTGTTTCTGGGGTTTTTTAACCAGCAAAGCAGAAACGGAAGACTACAGAGTTGTGTTGGTGGACTTTGTGTTTATAAGTGGAACCAAATCGTATTTTTCAGGAAACTATGTATTACTTGATAATTCAACAAACATCACATTGGAATAATGGTAAATGAATGTTTAGGAGTCAAGTTTTTTTAAAGAAATATTTCAAAGCTACAAACACCACAAACATTTTTTTAGTTGTGTTGTAGTAGATGGCAGAAACTTTAAAGAACATTAGGACAAAAATGTGTACAGATAAAAACAACAACAACAACAACAACAACACCATCTGCATCACTACCACAGAGGGTTAAACTCCACCCCATGCCCATGCAAAACCCTCTGCCTACTGTTGAGGTCCAGACCTTTGGTGCCAGGCGGCTGAAGGTTGTCTCCAGTGAGGGAGCACCAGCCAACAGGGAAGATGTCACGCGAGTCATAGCGGCAGTAGTAATCAAAGGCTCCCCGCCAGCCATCAAAGGTGACCAGCACCTCGACACCTCGCAGTGCACCTACTGTGGCCGGGCAGATAAAGTGGGGATTTTTCCGGTCCACCGCCTCCAGCTTCATGCCCACCTGGAAGGAGTTTTGCTCTGGAGCGGGAGGCTCCTGCTGGGGAATATGAAGAGGGAACGAAAGTATGAAAGTTAAAGCCCTGAATTTCTATCGTTCATTCACTCAGTGCAGGTAAAGTCAAACTGAGAACTTTATTGTGCAGAGCATTTCAAACCAAAATGGCACTATAAAACTGGGTTTATTGAAAATAAATTTGGTAGTTTTCTTTCACATCAGACAGCAGCTTATTTTTCAAGGCACGTTGAGCTCGAGAGCCTTGTACAGGTACCTTGTGAAAGATGCGAGATGGGGCCATCTCAGCTCCATTTAGTGTTTTCAGAAGAAACATGGGCCAGGAGGACGCATTGAGACGGAAACCTGCAGGGAAAGATTGCTGTCAAGCCACAGCAGCTTAAATAGAAAGAGTCCACTGATTGCTGAAGTGACTGAAATGTAGGAGAATGGTTAAAGAAAATAGAGACTCGGGCTCAGATCTCCTCAAAATCCCTCAGATTTATCAACTTCAGGCTTTTTGTATAAAGTACTCTTAAGGTCCACAAAAACTTTCGATACTTTGTCAGAGGCATTGGATGGAAGAGAAATAAAATCCCCTTAATGATGTGTCGTCTTTTCCAAGAACCTCATTTCTCTTTTACCTTTGGCTCAGTTTAACAACTTATGGGGTGCTGTGGGGTGTCACCTTAACAATTACTCACTTCATTCTCTGCTGGACATGAGGGATTGAAATAGAAGTGTATTATAAAGAACATATATTCAATTTTAAATTCTGTCTGCAAACCTTTAACAGCTCATTTGATCTGGAAGAAGAATCTTGGCTGCCCTGCCAATGGCTTGATTTGTCTTCTTCCCTCCTGCCTGAACCGTCTTTTTTACCTATCTATATGTCGAGCTATAACCTTATTTGACCTGCTCTATATTAAAAGTGTCACTTTTGAAAAACACGCTATCTACAATCTCCCCTTTCCTCAAAAAAACGCATATTTTTTGTTGGTCTGCAGCAAATACTGGTACTTCTTTGTTGGCAATTTCTTCATCTTTTTTCTGGGAGTGAGGAACAACTAAACTGCATCATGTGTTGTCGTGTTGAGCCTACAATTTCTGGCAAAGGTCATTATTTTCTTATTTAATTTGACTCAACAGGATCATGATTAATGAGGATTTGGTGGCAACTGGTACCCAAGTAAGCTTGCTGTGTATATGCTGAGGTGTGTAATTTGTCACCCATGTAACAAAATGTAAGACTGACAAACTGTGCAGTCAGATACTGCCATCTAGTGGACAAAGTAAGTATGTTGTGCATAAGGGAGGGAAAAGGTATCCTGAGGACAAGCTGTTTTTTTCCATATCAGAACGTCTTTCAGGTGCACTTGTGTTTCTGCCCTCACCAAGCGGTGGCTGCAGCATCCCTCCGTTTTTTTCACAGTTGCCGATAGGCTGGATCTCCGAAGAATCCACCAGGCGCCAGAAGTCGTTCTTATTGTCTGACCCATCCAATCGCAGCCGCAGCCGCGAGCCCGTCAGACCCACCACGGTGGCAATGCAGGTTGATGTGGTGTTGCGCGGGTCCTGGGCCTCCAGCTTCATGCCTGCCTTGAACTCATTCACAGGAGGCGTGAGGCTCTAGATGGTGGTGATAGACGAGTGTTAGACGGAGGCTGGCACGAACAGCAGCAGGTGAGAAATTATGTGCTGCTATCTGCTCACCTGTCTGAAACACGAAGCAGGTGCTGCTGTTGCACCCGTCTCCTTCAGGTATTTCTCCCAACTGAAGTGCCCTGCAGAAGCACAGATGCAACAAAGAGACATTGAGCTTATTTTCATCCTTCAACTGTTCTTTGTTGAGAAAACTTGGTGAAAAAAAAGGGATAGAAACAAACATTTGTGAATTACGTTTGTGTGAAAAAGGTCATGGCCTTCATATACCACGAAATGCTGCGGGTCATTTACCTTGGTACTGTGACGGCACCCGAGAGGGCCGTCCACTCCGGGCATGTTTGATCCTTCGGGCGTCTTTCCACTCGATAGCTAGACGAGCCAAGAAACACAGAAAGAGCCTCTCAGCTACAGCTAATTTTCTCATCAGTCAATACCTTGCAATACCTGCCACAGTCTCTGCTCCAAACAGTGGCTAGTATTGCAGGACTATTACAAGATATAAAGTTGATTCATAACATGATTTTCTGTGTGAGAAAAAAAAATAATAAAAAGTGTCATATAACCAGGAATGTGTCCCTCAAACATTTGGCTTCAATTCTGTTACTATGCTTTGGCAAAAACGTACCTTTTTGTGGCACAGGTTTCCTCATGCTCCCACAATACTGACCAACTCACAACTCAGCAGGGCCCTCCCTGCAGGAAAAAGAAAAGTAAACACAAAAACAGGCACGTCTGTATTGCAACTTAGTGCTTGTGCACATCCTCATTTACCCTCATACTTAAACCTAGAGTACGAGGGTAACGCCAGAAACTGTTTCAATTCACACCCAAAATGTAATAATATAATAATACTATATTTAAAAAAAATCAACACAATGTCACTCTACATATTTGGAAAAGCACTATACCAATGATGGGATCCAAAAATCTCCAGATATCTTTGAGTCCAAAAACAATATTTAGTAATGTAGATATTTAGAAATACATGCAATTCCAGAGGAGATTTCTTATTAAAAATGCCCCACACAGGAGGAAGACAACATAAGTAGACTAAATGTCCAAATATCATTAAGACAAAAAATAAATTAAATGTAAGTATAATATTAAAATATATAGAACCTTAGAGTAATTAAATATGATGCGTTCAATAGGACATAATATCAACACATTGTCTTGTTCTACGTTAAGCAGTCAGGTTTTCTCTACACTCAGACACATCAAACATCCATGAAGTGGGTTTTTCTTATTTTGCTTTGTTTTCAATGTACTTATACTAATAAAAAGTTAAAAGTGTTCAAACTAAAATATAGGCTTCGACATATAAAGTGTACCGCTGTGTTTCAAAGGGAAACCAGAGACCCCCGCTTGTTATCTGTTGCAGCCTGCTGGCCCCGGCTGCCGCTGGCAGGCAGGGGGTCGTCATGGTCGGCAGACAGAGCAAGTTCAACAAAGAGACCCGGGATCATGCCCAAAAAAAATGCACTACATGTGGATTTCATTTACCTTTTTCACACTTTGGCGATTCGTCCTGAGATTAAACGGCATTAAAGCTGTTTGATGCACAGCCTGCTTCTGAGGTTAGCAAGTAAGTAGGGTTTATTTATAGAGGGCTTCTCATCTCAAAGACGAGTTACAAAATCACTGGCACAAAGAAAACAGCTTCAGATATAAAGCAGCACGAAATGTAAAGCAGAAATGTGAATATTTTCCGAATACACTGTGTTTAAATTACGTTCATTGTGTAGTAATTTAGGCGCTGGACAATCAGAGCTTTAATTGGCATCCGTCAGCAGGCACCTGAAAAGAGCAACAGTGCTTGTAGGATCGTTGACCCGTGTTGCCAAAGCATCGGTTAAGCCAGACACAACAACATAAAGGGCGACGGGTCAAACATATAAAGAGTCTCAACAAACCACTTCACGAGACAAGATTTTACCATCCAAACTATCTTTAACTTAAACAATCTGAGTTTCGAGAAAAAAGCAGATTCAGTAAGACTTACGCGTGTTCTAATAACACTTGTTACACGTGAGGCAAAGATTTGAATTTGGGAAGGAAAAACGCGTTTTTAGTGAAACGAACGCTGTTCTGAAACTCGCACGCTTGCGTTGAGGATTTTACGAAATAGCAAGCTATAGACAAAGCAGGAGGAAGTTGTTGGATGAGCCAAACGTTGCCTACCTTAAAACTTCATAACCGTTAAGCGGCGTCTCTCCTCCCGGGGTGAGTTCCTTTTCAATGGAAGTGCGCCTTTTTCCTCCGCCGAGGGGGGTGGCGTCCGAATTAAAGCGACCCCGCTCCCCCGTTTTCAAGGCTGGGTGAAGTGACAGGACAGACAGGCATCCCTAAGCACCCGCAAGCAGGTACACAACTCACAAGCCAGACCCGCTGTGGGGACAGCTAAAAAAAATAACCGTAGCTGTTGCCAATGTGTCTGGCGTAAACATGTGGACGTTATGTTTCTATTTACAGCCGAAAATAGCGCGGCTCGCGTTGCAGGAAATTGTTGGGCTCCATTCAAAAACACAAAGCAAACACATGTCACTTCGCTCCCTCCCGTCTCCTCTGTTACGCTCGTGTATTTACGTGACAGCAGCGCTAATTGTGCTATCGACTTAACGCTGAATTAACAAGCAGCTGCAAAACGCTGACAAAACCACCGAAACACGCATGCAACAAGAGGAGGAGGCGAGCGAACACATCTCAACCAGCATGCTATGCTACACAAGGCTACACACAGACATACCAACTGCCCGGGATTCTAGCTTTTAGCATGCTAGGTGGCTCGTTGGCCCTGATATTAAATAATAGCATTAGCAACACGGCAGCGCTACCAAGCACAGAGGTCAGCAAGCGGTAAAACGGTGCTCGTTACGATGAAGCAGAGCTCGAGGTGAGACGTTGCTCGGTGTGGCCGAGTTTTGTTTACCTTGCTTTGTAACGTATGTGTTTGTTTCTGATGTGGATTTAGCGCTTGTCCGCCATTTTTTTACACGATGAGGAGGGGGTGTTTTCACCCAGCATTGGACAGTCAGGCGGGCAAGCAGAGGGCGGTAAAAGGGCAGAACAACGACTACTGGTGGCCGAAAGGACGTACTGCAAGCACAAATACAAAGACCCTGTAAAAACAGACTCAATGTTCAGACATCAACTATTGAGAATGCATCTGACAATTAAAAAAAACACTTGAAAAAACTCACAAAAAAAACATTCAACGAAGAAACGCATTTAGTTTTTCTTGTTTGCCCCTCAAGATTTTAGGGATCCAGGTATGCTACCCAAATTCAGACAAAACAACATACCATAGATTGTCTAACTTCAATTCACGAATTGTGGACCCCTCCCAAAAATATCTGTAATTCCCCTTGGACATGCTTCCCTGAAAAGCCAAAGTGCAACATTTGAATTTTCCAAGTAATTTCAAATGACAATAATGAGCTTATAAAATTGATGGTCTGAGTTGTGTCAGTTTTAGTGCATACACTCTTTGAATTACAGCATTTTATTGTCCGTTGCACTCATTGGAACAATCGATGCACCCTGCTGAGACTCGCTGTGAGAACTGTGTTGTGTATTTTCCTTGTTTTACACATCTTCTTTAGAACCACACATTTTAAATAGCAATGATAATTAATTAATCACAAGAATATTGAAATAGGATTTGAATAGAGTAGAGCACTGCTCCAGTTTGATTTAAACAGTGCTCGAGTTTTAGTGTTTGACTAAAAATGTGGGGTATTTTCCATGAGCATTACATGAATAAAAATCGATTGTCAGAGCACACAGGGTGTCACTTACTAACCATTTGTTCTAGTTGGGTTTATCACAACAGCCTTATTTCAACAAGAGTTTGGACAAATAGAGAAAATTCATTTTTTAAACACAACACAGTCGACAAATTCGGAAAGTTAAATCAGGGAGGATTTTCGTATTGTATTTGAATGAAGAATGGCACAGCAAAATATCTGTAAAGATGTTTCAGATAAATTGTGTAGGTGTGAAAATTAGAAATGGGGACCATTTGGTAATGCCATGGCAATTAGGTCTGGTAGCAACAGTAACTATGTGATTTGGAGAAAGACCCAGCAGTTCACTTGTGTGTAATGGTCACCTGGCAGCACTGCTAATGCCCATTTCAGCCTACGCTGGGCAGGCTATGGCCTAGTGGCCCCCTGCACCCAGGCAATTATGTTTGGTTTCACACGGTGAAAAGGGTTAATTGGTAGCGCCCACGTGCCTGATTGGACCTGTTTCACGCTTGTCAGCCTCCATTGCATCAAAAGAAAGTCTCCAGTCCACCAGACACCATTATCAGAAGACGCATAGAAACACATGTACGCAGGCAGGTAATGGACACAACGCTGAACGCATACTTATCATGTCCATTCAGTGCTTTATATATGAGGAGGAACAGCGGCTCATGCGAGTAAGCAGCACTTACACTCTACAGACTCTTACTCAGGTGCTACACTGAAGCATCTCCAGTGCTTATGCAAATACATATGTGTGCTCATGCTTTCATGAACTTGGGCGTTATGCAAATCCCTCTCTGGTTGAGCCTGACTAGCATCACTAGGGGTCAGTGTTGTTTAATACAAAGCGGTGCCAGAAAACCCAGCCGCTCTTGTTCCTTCATTTTCATCACTTCATCATGATGTCTCAGTTTTCCTCCGACCACACCGCCTTTTGACTTATCACCGCTTTATCAACTCCAATCACTCTTACTTTCCTTAACATATTTTCAAATTTTTTAAAAGATTTTTTTCTCTCCCCCTTACTTTCAGGAGACATTTCTTTCTTCGATGATGTAGAATCCGTCTATCAGGACCCCGTTTTTAAGCTGTTGTGTACTAAACACATTTCAAGAAAAAAGAATATCCACCTTTTTGAATGTGTCTGCCTGTACTGCTGTAATTTCAGTATCGTCTGTCCGTCCCTTTACACTGTGTCCTTGCCTGTTTGTCAGGGTTTCCATGTGGTTCCAGTTTTCATTATTATTTTTATTAATAAAGCTTTACCACTGAGCCACCGGCAGTCAATGAAAGACCATCAGCCATTATACAAGCTAGTTTCATTGGAGAATAATGGTGACAGTGTTTCCCATTCAGCAGTTTGCTCACTATAAATTACATGTTCTTCAGGTTTAACGAACTGGACAAATGAATTACAGTTTTCATTAAAGAGTGGCTGAGGTGAGTCCTTGGGTGGGTAAAAATCAGTTTGCCTCTTAAACGTTCCTCACTGATGACATCAATACAAAGAGCAGCACTCGTGAGAGAGAAATGTGGAAATTCTAAGGCACGAGAGACAGTATGGAACTCGGTGTGTGTGCGTGTGTGCGTGTGTTACGAGACAAGAAGATAAACAAGATAATCTCAGGCTGGAATTTTTCACAATATTTTGTGTATTGAAAATGCCAGGCAAAAATCTTATGCCGCACACTCAAAACACATGCAAATCGTTTATACAACTGCACCATTTGATTTGGAGATGCAAATGCTTTTGATAGCTGTCATCAGAGGAAATTTCAGAGGTAATTTCGTCTTATCTTGTTAGCACGTCTCCACAGTTGCATATACTGAAAATATACAAAGAACCTGTGGATGCAATTTAAATGTGGGCCTTTTGTGTTTTTCCCGATGTAAATTCTCAGATTAGTCATTGCTCTTTTCAATTGGCATCAAATGCTTTTCCTTTTTTTTCAGCTCTGTTTGGAAAGTCTCACATTTGCTCTTTTTATTTTTAACACTAATTGATTCTGGCTCTCGAAGCTGGCAATGTGTTTTTTGGATTTCCAAACATGTTGCTGTAGGTGTCCACTAACCAATGGCATGGCTCCACCACCGTGGTCTGCTTCCCCACATACAGACAGTACAGCGAGGATCTTTTCCCACTGTGCCTCCTTGTCACTTTCAGCACTCTGCCGCGCTCCAACTAAGTCGTCGTCGTCCCCTCACACATAGTCGAACACACGGATACACACACACACACACCCAAACATACGTGGACGCACACACACAAAACGTGTGCAAGTACACACAGCGAGAGTCAGATTGCGTGTGTTCCTTCCCAACTGTGCCTCAGAGGACTCTGC
The DNA here is from genome assembly GCA_032164315.1 of Malacoctenus gilli. Lineage (NCBI taxonomy): Eukaryota > Metazoa > Chordata > Actinopteri > Blenniiformes > Labrisomidae > Malacoctenus > Malacoctenus gilli. Next base: position 6,545,984 of record JASSRZ010000007.1, read on the forward strand.
ACTTTTTCCACAGACGAGGACATGCGTGCGCACACACACTGAGTCCTGATACACACTTCCCATCTCTGCTGGCATCCTGGGAGGGACGTGCAAGAGAGAGAGCAAGAGCATATGTTGGATAGACGTTTGTTGAGGGGGGATATTTCTCTTTGGATGTTGTCTTACAAGCTCTGACGGCGTGGCGCAGAAAGAAGGCATTTTTTCGTCCAATTTATTAATCCTTTTAGGCAATGTTCTCTGTTCAGAAATGCAAATTGAATCAATCTGAGGCTGACTTTAAGACTTTTCAAGTGGGATTTAATTAGAAGCCAGGGCCTGCAGTTTTTAATGAGAGAGGGGGTGGAGAGATGGAGAAAGAGAAAGAGAGAGAAAGAGAGAGGCATGGGGAGGGAGAGTGGGTTGCGGTTTTGATCTGGGGGTCCTGCTGGAGAAAGGATACACAAACACCCACAACATGCGCTCACACTAACGTACACACATGCACGCACGCACACAAATGCACCCCGTAGAGCCGAGTATGAGGCGGATGCCCGCTGTTTGGTTTTTCTTCACTTCCCTCATCTCAGTCTTGTGAGAGTTCAACCAGAGATCTCGTTACTTTAGTATACATCCCAAACCTTCGCACAAACCGGGTCTATATGCACACTGATAGAGTGTAGCCGAACACTGCGTTTCAATGTTGGAGCCACTCACTGTAAAAGACCCTCGGTTAACACCAGACAGATCTTAGGTGCGAGGGCATGTAAAGCCAAAAAAAAAGGTGGAGTTGGTTCGTGCGCAGGAGACACATGCCTGCTTTCCTGGGATGAGCAAAGCTGGAAAAAAACATGTTGGTGAACCAAAAGAAGGTCTGTTTTTAAAAAACCTTGCACATCTCAATCATCAGCTGCACTCACTGTGCGGTATGAACCCCTGCACTGAACATTGTGTGAGAAACATACCTACAACTATTCAGCATTTTGGTGTTGACGCTGAAAGAACTGCACTAATGGATGGCAAACACCCAGGCCAGGACTTTTTCTCGAAGCCTCATTATGTCACATTAGGCTGCATCGCTTGCTGTTTTCAATTAGTTTCTGACAATTCAAGTATAATCCGCAAAATTTTCATTGAGCGTTCACATCTAATGTCTAATCATCTGATAATCCATTTTGTTAGTGATGTGACCTAAAACCATTTTTGTCTGTTTGGCCTTTTCAATCTACTTTCCAGCCACAACTGCAGCAACAAAGCCAGAGCGACCCAAAATGTGAGCGATACAAGCAAGTTTTGAAGCCTGAGGAGGTTTGTATAAGATTTACATGTATAAAGAGACAAGCCTGAAACAGTGCATACTTACGTTTTTATATATATACATACCATCAGTCCCAAGAAATATTTTATAACACCTTCTGCGAGCCTGCTTCCCAAACGGGCTCCACTGCTGAGGCTGTTTTTAATACTGCTTGCCTGAATGTGTGTGTGTGTGCGTGCAGTCATATGTGCACGTTTGTAGAGCACGTTGTGTGTGTGTGGCTGAATGAAGTCATGCCAACATATCGGAGTTATTTTTACTTATTATGACAATTTGAACGTTAACAGATCTGACCGTCAGTCCCTCCTAAATGATTCTAGCAGACAGCCCTTCCCTCCAGAGTTAAACTTGATTTATCAGAGATTTCGCCGCCATTTGGCGATCACGTGCTACATCTGATACATTTTGGGGGGAAATATGGTGCCGTTAAAGAGGGTGAAGTCGGCCTGTGGTGTTGGGATGTGGTTTGGATGCTCACGCTCTCCAAAGTCATTGCCTTAACCCCCCTCCCCCCCAAACTCCCTCCACTGTTTTCTGTAACCCGCTCAAACTGGGGCTAGAAAGCACAGACTGGTGGGACTGAGGCAGCGCCGTGCCAACTATGTTCATTTTTCTCTCGCTTTATTGACTTGCTTCATTAGAAAAAGAAGGCTTGTTTCAAACTTTACAATTTCCACACACAGTTTCCCCTCGTAGCTGTCTCTCGTCAAAGTATAGTAGTTTCTGCATGGACAAAAAAAAGAAGCAAAAAGATAAATGTCAGGAAGATTATGTCAAGCTTGATATAGCGAGGACTGAACATAAAATGATATGCATGAAAACAACAATTTTGGACGCCAGCGAAGTTGATGTACAGTATTGAAGGAGCACAAATGATGTGATGGCACGACTTTTAGGCTGCCATAACGAGACGTGAATTTCCTAGTGTGTGTCTCGCAAAATGCGTGACAACTGGTTGATACTGTCAATGTTTAAATAATACTAATTAATCTTCATTATTGAAACATGCAATTAATCTCTCTCTCACCATCTCTGGCTGTCTCTCTGTCTCCTTCGCGCTCGCATTTAATGGAACATGAAAGGGAAACCCAAAGAGCAAGCGCTGTGTTGTGGTCCTTGCGGGGAGCTCAATGAGGGACTCACATCAGAGGAGATAACAGGCAAAGAGACAGACGGGTGGACATGTTTTGACAGACAGACAGTTGGTCCAAAACTCCTCCCTATCTTACCCCTCTGTGCCTGCTCTCCCCCACTCTCTCCGTCTCACTGTGTGTGTCTTTGAACTCGGGCCTTCATTAACAATCTGCTGATTAACAGGCTTGGGAACACAGGGGGTAGATGGATCAGAAGTAGAGAGAGAGACTGAAGAGATGGGAGAGAGACCGAGACGAGCTATTAGCAGGCGGGGGTAATAAGTTAGAATATGTCCAAGCAATGTTCTGACCATGTGCAAAAAATTGGCGGCAGGTCATGTCATTGAGATAATTACGTTCCCACAAAGGAAGTAGAAGCAAAAAAAAGAAAACAAAACAAAGTGCAACGCTGCACTCAATAGTGATGCAGTGCATTAGCCAGACATTGCTCTTAGTTTACACTGTAACAGGATCGCGGTGTTTCTTCGTAATTACTGACTGCTGAACAAAAGATAAAATGATCTACTTTGCTGCAGTTGCCTTATCCATCATCACAGTATTATAAAACACCGTGAAGTGCGTTCTAAAGCCGAAGTAACTCATCCATCGCTCGCAAAACCAAGTCATATTTCTTCATTTCACCATTACCTGAAACTCCAGAGTTCCCAAAAAAGAGGATATGTTGGGGGGGGGGTAGTTTTTGCCCTCTGAGTTTAAAGTTTGCAGTGGCGAGTCTCCACAGTGAATCGATCTGAAAACTCCAGCTTAAACTTTTCAGGCTGTGTTCACACTTGTGTTGCAGTTCCCCAGTCTGGCACAGGACAGAAACAAAAAAAGGTTCAAGGGGGTAGATTTTTTTTTCCTCTTCCTGCTGGGAACTCACAGTCTTTTCATAAAATGCTACAAGGAACAAACTATAATGTTCCTCTCAGAAATCTCACTCTACAACAAGGCTCTTTTTTCCCTAATGTCTCTCAGGTCCTGCGTCTGGTCAGCTTGGATGTCTTTGGTTTGGGCTGTGATCAGTCAGCTAAATGATTGGACAGGACACTAAGACTTTCTTCTGAAGGGATCCCTGCCGGCTCGATGTGGTCCCTAACCTGGCGTCCTTGTGATATGCCGGCGAACACGGCTGGTTGTCAGAACCAGTGGCTTCCAAATGTTTTTCCCCTTGAGCCTCTAAGAACGATGGTGGACACCCTATGTTCCCTTTAATTTGCCAAAACGTGACAGTGAAGCTAAACACTGGTGGATGTGCTAATTTTCACAATAAACAAAAGTACAGAGTAGTTTTCAAAGTGTCCACTACATCTTCCGAAAATGTCTGGTTTTCTTTTAAATGTGCAAGTTTCATTTTGACCACCTGAGATCAGGCAAAGCCTTGGGCACCCCCTCTGCTCTGTGGCATCCCCTAAGAGGAGTCCCTGACCCTCTGCTGAGAACCCGTGGTCAAAACCATTGGTTTGAAGATGAGTCCAAAAGTACTTTCTGAAATTTGAACTCACCTTTAAAATGCACTTTTTCTTAACAACTCCAGGCAGCACGGTATTTTTTATTGGTGGTGCCTCTTCAGACGCCAATCAAACTACATTTAAAATGTCACTGAAAGAAAATCCAAAAAACAAAATCACAACGCCAAGTCTTTGTATGAGAGACCACCAGCAGCTCCCGCGTCGTTTCTGCAGTCCCTCTTCATAATTAGCACAATTCACATCAACGCGGTCTTTGGGTTGCTTTTGCTGAGGGACTCCGGGAGATTGACTGATAATGGGTAAGACTGGAAAACAGCGGAGGGAAAGACAGACTGACACAGAGGGGAGAGACAGTGGCAGAAAGTCGGACTGACGGGCAGAGACGGAGAGCGAGAGAGAAAGAGACAGACTGACAGAGGGAGCGAACGAGGGATGGGTCTGTTCTGAATTAATGACTGCTCTCATCAGAAGATGAATGTTCTCCCGCTCTCCCCCTGGAACTGAGCTTACAAATAAAAAAAGAAAGTCAGTCCAACAAATATTGAATACACAAATAAATAAATAAGCCAATAAATAAATGAATAAACGTGAAAGCCTGATTATGATCGATGCACGCTCAGTTGTATGTGCATGTGTGCTTGTGTATGTGTGAGAGAGAGAGAGAGTTGTGTGCAAGTCTTTTATTTTATAAATACATTTTAACTTTTGTCTGTTATGCTAATGTATAGCTATGTATTCGCACTGCACAATGTTTGGTTATTTGACAGTTTGGGGATGTAAACATGCGTGTTTTTGTTGTGTGTTTCCTTCTGCGCACATGTATGTGCATGTGTGTTAGCTGGTCTGTTATGATGTGTGTTGGTGTGCACATTTTCATGCATGTTGAGTTTGTGTGTGTGTGTGTGTGTGTGTGTGTGTGTGTGTGTGTGTGTGTGTGTGTGTGTGTGTGTGTGTGTGTG
>JASSRZ010000007.1:6566050-6579011 GCA_032164315.1 Malacoctenus gilli
TGTGTGTGTGTGTGTGTGTGTGTGTGTGTGTGTGTGTGTGTGTGTGTGTGTGTGTGTGTGTGTGTGTGTGTGGCTAGCTAGCAGCTATCTCCCCTCGCTCCTAACACAGAAAGGTTGAGAAGAGCCATCTTTCATCTCCTCTGCATCATCACAGCGTCTGCATTATTAATGGCCCTGATTACTGTAATCAAAAATTCTTATTTATTTGGAGGAGTCGGCGGAGGGGGAGGAGGCAGCGAGGCCTGGGCTTCTCTCTCCAGACAAAAAACCTTTGGTCTCCAGCTTTAATTTTTCAGAGATAGAGATGCTGCAGTGCCCTATCTTCCCCAAGTTCGGAGCTAAGCTAGTTAGGCGCACATAAACATGCAAATAAGGAGGCACAGACGTTCAAACTTTTTCTTTCTTAGTCTTTGAGCATCACGTACATTTACACACAAACATACAGCTGCACTCAGAAGCACATGTACACACACACACGCCCGCGTGCACGCACGCACACAGAGAAGAAGCTGTCAATAACAGCGTCTTAACGAAGACAATCATCTAGACCTCCAGACAGCCAAAACGATAAAAAGAAGAATGCACTCATCCCTGCCTTTCATCTGGTTTTGAGCTTCTTTTCCACCTCCTTTCCCTTCTTCAGTAAAGTCTGTCTGTCTCCTTGCTTTCTCCATTCTCCACCTCCTCCTCCTCCTCCTCCTCCTCCCTTGCTTCCTCCACCATCCACTCCACCCTGTCTAATCTTTCCAGGCACTGCCATTTGCATGCAAATAGTCCATTACCCAGTGGCAGGGAGACACAGCCAGGAGCTCACTACTAGGTAATCAAGGACAAAAGAAGTGCAGAAGAGATGCAAGAAAAAGAAGGGGGGATAGAGGGAAAGACAGCAGGGAGAGAGCAGGGAAAGATCACAGGTGAATTAACATTAAGAGAGAAAGGCATCAAGCGACTTGGCAGAATGAAGGGGGCAATGGAAAGAGAGGGAAAAGGGAGGAGAGGCACGGAGGGAGGAAATACTGGCGGAGAGAAATGACGTGTTTGAAGAGGTGATTGGAGGCAAGGATCTTTGTAATGTAAAAGTTACAAGTTAAGTTGAAGACGAGCTTTGAGTGAGAGACGGATCAAAGACCACTTTATTGCAGCTTGTCAGGCTGTCAATCTACTGCAGGTAGACGACTCTTCCCCTGAAGTAAGCATCCAGAGGAACGGCTTCTCCCTGCGTGTTTTGTCTGCATTTTAAAGAAACAGCTCGCAACAAATAGTTTGTCACTGTGGCACTGCCAATGAAAGGGCACATTTGTAGCATTTGACAAAAAAAGAAAGAGGGAAAAAAAAGGTACATTTCAAAGCAATTAAAGGCCCGCCTTGACGATACGAATACATCAGGATCTTTCTCTTTTTTGTCAGTGGATATTTGTCACATTGAGGTAAAAACAAATGTTGTGCAGTTTCGGTAAATCGTGTGCGCACTGTTAACATTCCTCACGAGTCCTGCGGTCCGTGCTGTCTGCGGCCCGTCAAGGACAAGTGCAGAGACATCCATCCATGTTACGACAACACATTGATGAAGGTGGCCGTCCAGAATGTCACTCGAATAATGTTAATGCATCCTCGTAAAGCACAAATTTCTCTCCTGCGGTACAAGGAGGTGACATGTCCGATACACGCTGCAAATTCTATATGAGTTGCAAATATGAACTACGCGCAACTACCTTAAAAGCATTCGCAAAAGCTGATTTATCAACCAGTCAAAATATTTGTAAATTAAGTTAAGGTCATGTCAAAATATTTTGCACTTAAGTGCTTTGGCTGAGATGAAATAACAACAGACATGATGATCTAATTGTACTTTGCATGTAAAGCAAATTAAAGTGTGTAAAATATGCTGTAAAATAAAAACTACTTTCCCAAGACGAAACTAATCAAACTGACAAAATAAAGTAATGATGAGGTTAAAAAAAATAAAAATCTTGGTTTTAATCTAAAACAAGCCCTATTCTCGTTTTCTTTGATTCTGTCTAAGTAAACGAAGTAAATTTCAGTGATAATTGAGCCAAAAGCTCAACTAACAATTAGTGATAGCACTTTAAGGAATGAGGAAACTGTGAGCGTGTTTTTTAAACTTTATTTGTCTCACTTTACCACATCTTCACGCTGAGGAAAGAAACATGATGAAAAACTGTGATTGCATGAAATTTATGTCCTCACTGAAACTCCCACACCTGCGTCTACACAGAATTACCGCATAGTTTCCTGCTAAACATCTCCTGTTCGAGGCTTTGAAACAGTCAAGAAACACTTCTCTGTTTGCATGTAAGAATAAGATCACTATTTTGTCACTTGCATGTAAAATGAGATTGCTTCCTAATTATGAAAAGACTGCAAACAGATGATGACATCTCGGGGAAATATATTTGAAAAGTTGAGGATTTCGCTCTGTTTCCCATCTTTGTCCATCGTTCTGTCCTCTCGAAATATCCTCGTATCACCTTTGACAGAAGTTTTTTTTCTGTTTTTCCCCCCTTCTTCTGCAAATTTTCATATCAACCGATACCTGGTCTCACAATTAGAAGCTCTCCCTTCTTTCAATAGACGCTTGAAGTAGCTCAACTTCTTTCCGTGAAAGAGGAAGTGCACGAACGTCAAAAGAATCGCGTCCCCCTCTGCCGCCGCCGCCGCCACCTCCAAGCTCCTCCTGTCCCCCCCTCCATTCCTCCTCCCTCTCCTTCCTCTCCTCCACCTCCTCCTTCTCTTCTCTTCTCTGCGAAGCGGTTGATTGCGGCCCGTTTGATGTCCTAAACGCAGCGTGCTAAGATTTGCTCTCTGTTCCTCGCCGAGCCCGTTTGAAGCTCTGCATGAGCGACACACATTTTCGACGTTACACTCTGCTAAAACGGGCAATTATTTTTCTTCCCCCCCACCTTTTTTTTATGTTCGGCTTTGGAATCGCACGCATAAGGAGGTGGTAAAGGAGGGAAACAGGGAGCGATGACTTGCACCCACACATTCCTCTAACTAAGACGTAAATATGCATGGTGCAAAGACCTTTCTTCTGAGACAGGCACTTTACCGTTTTCTAAACTTTTTTTTTGCTTTTTTTTCTGTCACAAGCATTACTGAAATTACACCTCCTGCAGATATCACCAGCATGCACCTATTAAGACCCATATATTACTGTCAGTAGTGCTTGGTTGAACCTGCCTCTACCACTTCTCAGCGTCTCGGAGCATTTTCCTAAGCTTCCTGTGTCAGTTGTGGGAATATAAAAGCGTCTTCCACGATACAAGTTGTTGTAAAGGGCTTATTCAATGTACGAGGCGCCACTGAAGCCGCCCCAGGCTTGCTTCTTTCTACACCCACAACAGCAGCTCCAAGACAGTGGTGTGGAGGAAAAAACACACAAAAAAAAGAAGCTCTAGCCTTGGACCTGCTCCTCACCCACCCACTCATCTCTATGTGAAGCAAGGTTACCACTTATGTCGGTTTATGATTTTACAGACTTGCATTTAACATGTAGTTGATCCAGAGCGCTCGCAGACTGTGATATCAGCTTGGCCGCGAGTTCGGCTTGATGTGCCGTGGCACATAGGCAACATATGCCAACTTGCACGCTCTCTCACGCACGCTGCCAAAGCAGACGCACACACACACACACACTCAGACACACAATTCTCCCAGTGCTTGGCCTGTGCCCAGCATTGCACTCCCCTTTTATGACCCTTGCTTTATGGTTTATTTAAAAAGTAACAGTCCCTTTATAGGTCATTAAAGCAGAAATAAAAGACAGCAGACGGCCTGCAGTGGATAGAGGAGTGAGCAGACGCCAGCCAGATTGGCTTGAAACACACTCTCACACATTGACAAGCACACACAAAAAAACAAGTGGATGTGAGGGTGCATTCGAGGCCAAGGGGTTGCGACCTTGCTGGTGAGACTGAGTGGCTGCACATCATCACTCCACACGTCATTATTCTGGTCATATGTTGTGGTCCTATATTGTGCCATGATTGAGTGTACAGAGCAAGCGGAGTCTAAGCACTTATGCCGCAATACATGCATTATGAAGGCATTCCTAAATAGATGAATAACAATGACAGTGCATTAAAAAGACACTGTTATTTTAGATACACAAGTGCACACCTATCGTCAAGGGGCTGCTCTCTGCAGACACCCATGATTCACTTATAATTTCATTCTCTCTCTCTCTCTCTCTCTCTCTCTCTCTCTCTCTCTCTCTCTCTCTCTCCATCGCTCTCCCTCTCTCCCCCTCTCTGCCTCGTACTTACCCTCTTCTCATTCACACATACTTTGACCTGAACGTGATGGCAAAATGGGCATGATTAACTGTACAGAAATGTCAGCCGAGAATAATGGCTGAAATGTAATTACTGAGCGAATGTGGTCTATGGAGAGATGAGTAAGACGGAGTGGAAGGGAGAGACAGAGAGGGCGAGAAATACTGAGGGGGAAAAAAATTATACAATTGCATTCATTGAGTATATTGTGCGCCGGCGCTCGTGTGTTCTCGTCTTTGTCAGAACAAAGTTAATAATGGATGCTAAAACACAAGTCTGTGCACATTTTTCTATCACTCAAAGTTTTGTACTGTAGAATACTTGATGCCTCTGTGAATAAATGCAGTTACATTTTCTTGTGCACAAACACATTCGCGGTTGTGTGTTTTCATGGATTCAATCGACTCCATCGACTGACGGTGACGTTACGCACGTGATTCAATTTTGCTTTATTTGGTTATTTTTTTTTGTTGACTTCTTAATCTTATTGTATATTTTCTACAAAAGACACAAGCAATAATGAGATTTACAATTTCAGTTCTACCAAAAAGTGTTTGTAGTGAGAATAATTGTTAGTTTGTACACTAAGTGTGAGTTCGGCCATATATTCTGCTGGCTATTAATAAATCTCTGTCCTCTGTGGAGTAATGTCTGTGGAACCGTGTGAAATCTTCACTGGTCCACACATGTGTAACTGTGTGTGTGACAAAGACATGGGTGGAGAACAGTGTGTGGGTGTGTACATGCTACAATTAATATTAGAAGATGGTGTCGGGTGTGTTTATATGTGTGACAGCGCAACAGAAAGATTTAGAAGATGAGCGGTTATCAAATCTTTCATATGTGTACTTCATGTGCAATGAGTTAAATGTTACTTTAATATTAATTTCACATAAAAAAATCAAGACTTAAGACTCCAAAAGACTAAAGTGAGCTGACATCATCTCTGCACAATTTACTTTTATAAGGTTGTTTGGTCAAATCGCAGCTCATTTCAGACGTGGCTGCACGTTGTAAAATTGCTTCGGTGAAACCAGTTCGGCTTGAAAGTTCAGTAAACTCGAAGATGAAGCTGAACTTTGCTCAATTTATAAGATAAAGCATTCTTTAAAAATGTGCCACTCCTCAGGACCTGTCACTGAATTCTTATGATATAAACACAAAGTCCAAATGTAATCATGTAAAATTTTCATCTCATTTAAACTTTTCACTCGTGATCTTGAGTTTTCTAAGCTTTATCGAAGGCAACACTTTAGGTTGTACGTTGTAGGATCTATTTCATAGAGATAGTGTTGAGATAATGATGCCAGTGCTAAATTACACAATTGTCTCAAGCACCAGACTGTAATGGAGTGCTTACATGCATTTTGAGGTCCTTGCATCAACCCACATTAATTTGTCAAACAAAAAGCACAGCTTCTTTTTTAGGGTCTCTCTTTCAAACATATCTTCACATGAAAATGTCGTTGTTTTCCCTATTATGATTTCGTCCTCATACTGACAGCAAGTGACCTTAATGTGCTTGTGAACAGATTCAGGTCCTCGCAGCAGTGATGAATACGTACGTGAGTGTACAGGACAAAAGTGCTCCCCTTCATGAAAATAATAACAGAGGTTGAAAAATAAAGTGTGCAACATTTTGAGAAAGAGTGGCTGTACCCAAAGTGTGAGACTCCTGAGTGTGTCGAATCATTGTGTGTCTCATGCACATGTGGACCATTTTAAAAACCGTTTGCTTTCAGGAGCAGAGCAGCAGCAGCAGCAGCCCTCCTCTCTCTCTCCCTTTCTCTCTCTCTCTCTCTCTTTCTTCCTCTTTCCCTCCATTGGCTCATCTCTCTCTCACATCTAACCGACCATAAAGAGAGTGAGAGAGAGAGAGAAAAGCCGCAGAGAGCAAGGCCATAGTCTTATTAGTGATAATGAGAGAGAGCCACTCTGCCAATTTACATCCGTAATCTGATATTAGCTCCTGCCACCCGCACTGAGGGAGCACACACACGCGCATACACACACACGCGCGCGCACACACACACGCACAGATGTAGACACACATTTGGAGGCAGACACAGAGGGAAACACACTCTCACATTTGAAATTAGATATTCATATTCATGAAAAAGAGCAGAATTGCTTTTGGGTGAAAACTACGGTGCCCCCTGAGGACAAAGAAAATATGCACCACATTCAGAACTACCCACAGCCACACTCGGCCGACGGACACTGCAAAGTAATGTTCCTAACACTAACTAGTAACAAGTGGACCTCACCTCTCACGGCTGAGCGAGGCACGGTGGAGTGGTGGTTAGCGCGTTCACCTCACACCAAGGTCACACGGCTGGAATAAAGTGGGGCTGATGGTGACCCAAAGAAATGTTTGCCTGCACATGTATTTTGTGCTTCATAACTCAACTGCTTCATTCAATGGAGGTAATTCTGCCAGTAATAGAACATTATGAAACAGCAGCCCTGCAGAAAAGCAGCATGCGAGTTGTCTGACTGACTGTTTACATACATAAAGACTAGCAGGAAGATGTGTTTGCCGAAAAGTACCGCAAGTACACATATTTTCCTGCACACAAGTATTTGTGAGAAATACAACGTGGATGGCTCACACATGTCAAGTCAGTCTCCTGTGTGACATATAGATATATAAAGACATATTGCTTGTGTTGCTATATCAAGAAACTAATGGATGTAGGAAACAGATGGATACGGGAGATTCTCTTGGGCGAACACTGAAGTATTTTGTTGAACATGATAAGTTCTGGCAACATGTAAATGAACGCTCCATCCACACTGGAGACATAAACCTTTCAATCGCTCTCAGTCCCCCGTGTTTCAATTAGATCCAAACCACCCAGAATCAGCTAATTGTCGTAAGCACTTAAGTATGTATGGCAAGATCCCCAACGCCTTTTCCGCAGGCGAAAAATGTGGGCTTCGACGATGACGGAACATTATGCAAGCCAGAGGGGGAACCTTTTAGCTGTAATATCACACACTTTAACATATGTATCGCACCAACTGTGAGAGTCCTCGCTCTCACTAAAGGCTGTGGTTACACTCCTCAATGTCCCCTACCGTCTGAATAGAAACTTCATCATGTTGTCGTGCCTGGCAGTGAGGTTTAAGTGCCATATGGATGCAGAAGTGGCGTTGCACAGTATCATCTCACAACAGCACATCTTGCACTAATCTCATCTACTCACTTCCCGCGGCCTTTAAAGCACGTTTCTCTTAATGCAAATGAAGTGGGAGGATGATTGTCGTGTGAGTGTGCAGGTTTCAGGAGGGCCTGATTTAAAACACTGTCATCCCTTCCTAGTCCTTCAAAATAAGAAAGAAAGTGGAAAGAAGGAGACAAATATGATTCAGTATGTATTTCATCACCTTTACTGAGGACGGGGTTTCGAGGCAAGGCCGGCGCTTTTAAATGCAGATAGCATTTAATTACCGTGAGAATGTGTGCAGGAACTGCTTGCTATTTGTGCCTGGTATATGTATGAATATATATACATATTTATTTATATGTATATATCTTTGATGTTGTATATCCAAGCACAATAATCGGAAATTCAGTGCAGTCCTGTTGCCAAACAAAACATTTGGTCTGCTTATTAACGGACTGATCTTTATCGCCAGACACTCGCGTGTTTCGATGCTTAAAGTGGGCAAAACCGTACCTGTTTGTTTTTTCACACGTGTAAACTTCCCTTATTGAGTTTTAATTGATGCGCCGCTCTCAAGCCGGGGAAAGAAACTCAGCTGTTTGTTACCTGTGAAGAAGCTTCAGTTTTTTCTTAACCTTCAGGTTTGATGTTTGAAAAACAGTTGTTTATATCCCAAATAGACGACTCTTAAAATAACATCCATACATAAGAGCTTTTATAAAGTCATTAAAAGACACTGATGCAAAATTTTCAAGGCGGGGAGTCAAGAATTGGAGTAATCTCCTTTTGTTACTTCTAATTACTCCATAACAGGTACAACAAGCATGGTATTTTTATCTATTTTTCCCTTTACTTATATCAGATGGCAGATGGTTTTTTAAGATATGATCAACTTTTTAAGCATCGCTAAAGAAAAAGTCGATATCTGTTATATTGAATCAAATAGCTGCTTTTCTATTGTCTAAAAAAGACAGACCGTTCTGCTGTTTTACAAGATAAATAAGAAAAAGTGTGATTTGTATCTTGGACACTTTCATGGAGTTTACTGTACACCAGTTCCAATTTTTTGTCTGACCTTTAGGACGGTACGTTAAAAAAAGTTTTGGGGAGGTGTTGGTTTTTTTTGATGGATAAAACATAAAAATTGCGGTCAAGGCAAAATACCTCTTGTTCTCATCCTGAAGTCGTATTGTTCACTAATTTTCTTCATTGTGCATTTGTGCAAAAGCTCTCTCACCACACTGATACTGTCTCCATAACCTTGAAAAGCGAAAACATACAAAAGAATTTGAATAGGTCAAAAAAACTTGGCTCCAATTCTGACGCTGTGATATTGAACAAAAAAACAAAAAAGCACAAAATTCTTGGAGACATTCCAATTTCCTGTCAACTTTCATTTTGCTGCATTTGTTTTGAACCGTATGCAAATCGGATATATGTGGATGAAGACGTTTAGTCATTTGTCAGCATGCTGAGTCAGAGTCTGGCTCCAAATTGGCAAATCCATCATGCGAAAGACAAAAGCACATTAATTTGATTTGAAACTACTTTGGCGTGGCTTTGAAGGACAACACGTAACAGGCAACAGTGGGCAACATTTCATGTTGCATCTGGTGGTCGGATTGGGAGTGAATGAATTCTTGACGCCCCCCCCCCCCTTCCAAAATAGAAAAAAAGTGTCTTTGTGCTACTGAGACAAGTTCAGAATTAAGTTAGTTTGCAGGATTTTCCTGTGCATTTGCATCGCAGTTAAAAGGTTCCTTGCTTAGTGTAAAATTTCGTAATTGACACATGTTAAAGACTTTTATTTTGAAAAGGCTGGTGTAAATCCTTGTATGGAGCCTTCAACTGTTGTGTTTACACCGTTTTTCGCACTTTCTGCAGTACATTATTCATTTTCTTTCTTTCTATCCCCCAAAATATTTACCCTCCACTTTTTGCTTTTTTATCCGGAGCCCTTTTTGAATATTGTGAGGAGAGCACACTCACCCTCCACCCCCACTCCCGCTGCTTTCATCACAAATCACACCTTATTTACAGGTAACCATAGACTATGGCAAACCTCGTTTGAGACCTCAAATTCATTCTTCAAAACATATCTTTCAGAAACTGTACACACTGGTAATTCAAAAGCTTCTGCTCGAGCACACGGTGACGGCCAGCTGAACAGTAATTAATTTCGAGCCATTAAAACTGTGATTTTCCACAGTTATTGGAACCTGATTTTGAAAAAAAATAATCACCGGGACCTTCACGCCATTCCGTTTTTTTTTCCCTCTTTTTAATGTGAACTTGTGTCCTGAAAATCTGTCTTAATCTAGCGCTCTCCATTCTCTCCAGCTTTCTTTCAGCGTCGACTTTCACCGCAATAACATTACTTAGTGCCTAAACCCTCTTACCTTTGGAGTGTAGAGAAAAAAAAATCAGCCAGCCATGAGCATTGTGCATGTGTGTGTGTGTGTGTGTGTGTGTCTGTGTGTGTGTGCGCGCTGCATTTTCTGTTTGACTGAGAGTGACTTCTACTTCTCCCTTTCAATATTGTGTATGCCGGCTCTCCTGCACGCTGCCAGTGCACTGTACCACACACTCTTTCTCACCAATTACCTGTCTGTATCTCTCCGTCTGTGCTGTGTGATTGAGAGAGGGTTTGAGAGGAAGAAAAAGTGCAAACGTGTCCGCGCGCGCGCACACGTGTGTCTGTGTGTGCGCGCGTGCCTGCACACCCGAGTGCGTTCACGTGCATGCGTGAATATGTGTGTGCGCGTGTAAGAATGTGTGTCCGCATCTCATTCTTCTGCCTCTGTTTCCCCTCCAGATCTCATGTATAATTTATGGCACCTCTCATGAATATGCTAATTAGCCGACGTGCAGGGAGAGGTGAGAGGGCTTCCCCTGTTCTATTCTTACATTCGTCTGATGAGAGAAGGAAAAAGCGAGGGATGGAAGAGGGAGAGAGTAAGGAGGGGGGGGGGGTAAGAAAGTGAGTGTTGCTGCTGCTGCTGCTGCTGCAGAGGAATGAGTGAAATAAGGGGGAAAGATGAAGGGCAGAGAAAGAAAATGCTGGAAGGACAGAGTGTGGAAATACATTTATGAAATCCCCGGCGTTCAACAAATAAGTACTGTGGCAATATGGACGGTGGCGAGCCCATGTTGTGCTATATTGTGTTGGAGACAAATGAATCACCCATGCTGAGGGGACGTGGAGAGGCGAGATTGGAAGAGGTAGTGAGAGAAACGGGGAGATGAGAGGGAAAAAAGGGAGAAATAGTTGTCATTGTTCCATCAGCATTTCAGTCGAGTTTTTGAAAGGCGAGACAGGCAGGCAAATAGGACCGTTATTCCAGTTTCAATTGCTTCTCCCATAAATAGATGATAGGTGCCAAGTTTGTGAAGAGACACTGAAAAACACCCTTCTGAGCATAGCTCGAGACAAAGGCAAAAAGAGGGTGACGCAAGCTCCGAGCGCTAATCAGATAAATTGCACCGAAAGAAAGGTAGAAGGTAGAGAGATTAATCCAATAGCTAACAAACTAGCAAACTAGACATCAAACACATCGTCTTCAAAGTTGCGTAACATGAAAAACCTTTTAAACCACATCAAAACCCGCACAGACAGCTGAGGGAAGATCTCACTCTCCTTTCTTCTCTCTTTCTCTTGAACTCTTTGTCAGTCTATCTGTAAGCCTCTCTCTTTTTGTCTCACACAACACCCCCCCTTTCTCTCCCTTTTTCACCCCTATATTTCTTCCATTCTCTCTCTCTCTCTCCCTCTCTCTCGTCTTCTGTCTCCCCTCTGGAGTTCAATCATGAGGACCGAGTCTCATGTGAAATAGTGCATGACACACAATGTGAGTGTGTGAGCCACGCATGTCAGCGCGTGCACAGTGTTTGCATGAGTGCGTACAGTCAGCTGAGAGTGTGTATGAGTGTGTTTGAGGAAGAGCATGTGTGTGCGTGTGCTTGCGTGTGTGTGTGTGTTGCCTTCACTCCTGGCACCCTCTGGGTAGAGAGAGCATTCCAGCGGGCAGCTGATGATTCAGCATCTGTCGCCCCGCTTATGTAAGAGAGCAGACACGGCCCGGATGGCTGACTAGCTGAGTTAACTGACTGACTGCATCGATGGCTCAGTTACTGACTGACTGACCAACTGACTCAGTAAATAGGCTCATTGCTTTACTGACAGAGAGGCCGACCTGGAAAAGACTGACCGCCTGAGTGCCCGCCTGGGATGCAAGCTTAAAAAAAGGAAAAGAACAAAAACTCTGAGCCAGTTTTTTTTGCCGCGTGTACTTTTTGTACTTTTTGAGTCTAAACAGAAAAAGAAAACGTGCGAGCCAGTCAGCCAACACGGCCAGCGACATGAGATGCAGCGACTGTGTGTTCTGACAGAATGCAAAGTGAATTCTAGTGGCAGCACAATTACATACAAACAATTAAAAGCTAATTTGCTCGGGGCATTGTCCAAGTGCTGCTTTTCTTCCTAACGCTGTTTTCTTGTTACACAGTGAGCCTCCGAAAAAAAAAGAAGGAAGCAAAAAGTAGGAAACCTAAAATTAAATTCTGAACCCATAAAATCACTAATCCATGGATTAAGAGTTTCCATACTAAAACAGGTAGAGACTTGTATTGAAAAAATAATAATAGTCAAAGTATTGTGCTGGCATTTGCAAGTAAAAGGTAAGAGGATGATTCTGCAGGGAGAGCTGAGGGAGGGAGGACTTGATAAGCCAGTGCAGGTGAACTTAAGTGATGGCTCTGCAGTGAAGTCCTCACCTGATTATTTAATAATACTCTCTCTCCCATGTGATGGATGACAGTATTTCACAGTTTATGCTGGGTGATTTTTTCCCCCGATGACCCTTTTTCATGTAAAAGAAATAAAGCCAGTAACAAGCAGTCAGTAAAATCACAATTTATCTCCCTGAAGCTGTAAATTAGTCCAAGACGTAAGAGCCTAATTTCTCCCCCGAAATAGAAGCAACTTATTTACTAAAATAAAATGTTTGTCCACCATGATAAGACAGTTTGCAAGCTCCTCGGTGGCAACGCACCAGGGTGGATGTTCTAGGGGGGTCGTGGCTGACATGTTTCCCAATGTGGGGGCTGGAGAAGGTGCCCCAACCAAAGGGGGCTCACACTCCTCAGGTTGCCTCAGATCCAGGAGGCCCAATGCACTTCTTTTCCAGGATAAAGCACACAGCTCTACACCCTCCACAGCCTGGGAGGAGCTCAGAGAAGAGTCGCTGCTCCTCCACACTGAAAGGAGCCAGTTGAAATGGCCTGAGCAGCTATTTCAGAAGCCTCCTGGTCACCTCCTCGGGAGGTGTTCCAGGCACACACCAATGAGACGACAGCCCGGGGAGGACTGCAGGGACAGCGTGATCCGGCTGGCCTGGGACGAGCTGGGGGAAATGTCCTAGGAGAGGGAAGTCTGGGTGTGTTTGCCGAGACCGCTCCCCCCGCGACGTGGCCCTGGATCAACAGAAGACAATAGAT
>JASSRZ010000007.1:6579111-6593059 GCA_032164315.1 Malacoctenus gilli
TCTTTTCCAGGATAAAGCACACAGCTCTACACCCTCCACAGCCTGGGAGGAGCTCAGAGAAGAGTCGCTGCTCCTCCGCACTGAAAGGAGCCAGTTGAAATGGCCTGAGCAGCTATTTCAGAAGCCTCCTGGTCACCTCCTCAGGAGGTGTTCCAGGCACACACCAATAAGACGACAGCCCGGGGAGGACTGCAGGGACAGCGTGATCCGGCTGGCCTGGGACAAGCTGGAGGAAATGTCCTGGGAGAGGGAAGTCTGGGTGTGTTTGCCGAGACCGCTCCCCCCGCGACGTGGCCCTGGATCAACAGAAGACAATAGATAGATGAATAGACTTTATGTCCCTGCCATAGAAAACCAGTGTGGTGTAACTGACCAGCTAAACAGTAAATCTCTTGGTATGACAGCTGGCTAACTGACTCACTGGCTAACTCGAGCTAAATAGATATGTTGGTTTCCTGAGTGTCTGACTAAATGTCTGATTGGCTGGCTGCCTGACTGACTGGAGTCAGACGGGGAGTAAGCGGGAGAGGGAGAAGGAGACGCACAGAGGCAAACCTGAGTTCATTACAGTAAATTTGGAGAGGCAGTGGTGACAGGCTGAGAGAGAGTGCAGAGACGGGAAGAAATTGAGAGTGACATGAATACTCTGAGCCCCCATGCAAATAGATGCAGTTACCTAGATGGCCTGGCTCCTTATACTGAGGTAGAATCTCACAGACACACACAGACACAGACACACACACAATAGGAAAGTGCCAGGAAACAAGCACACAGAGAAAAACATTCTCAGTGTGGGTGCACATGTACGAGCTGTATGATCGAGGTTTATTTCTCAGGTTGAAGGTTCTTGGTGGCTGCTGGTGTGTGCGTGTGCATGTGTGCGTGTGTGTGTGTCTGCGTTTAAGAATGATAAAAAAAACAGATCAACAAGAAATGGGGAGAAGGGAGGAAAATGTGGGAAAAAAAAGGAGCTGCTGTTTAGCAATGTGACCTTCAGTGTGGGGCTGTGGGGAGGATCAACCTCTGGGAGACATGGGCTACTTGGCAAAGTCACTCCTACACAGGGCTCGCTGGCAGGCGAGGTCAGGCCAAACAAACACACACACACACACACACGTGCATGCGTGCGTGCGCGACGACACAATCTCACAGAAGCACCTCACACCTAGATCCAGCCTGTAGCAGACACTCGGCCAATAGATATGAGGTGCAATAACACCCAATGTGAGTGGGCTCCTCTCACTGCTTTAAAAAAGAATACACCTCCAACAACACATGCACACACACGTACACGCTGCGCTCTCCGATTCACACATCTCACTTTAGTGGCCACAGACAGAGCGCGGGAGGACTAAAAGTAGAGGAAGAGGAGGAGGGGTGACAGCGGGAGTGAGAGAGAGAGAGTGAGAGGGAGAGAAAGCATGAGAGGTGTCGCCTCTCCTCACTGATCTCTTATGCTAAGAGGGATTTGCATACATTTTTAATCAAAGCAAATTAGATCATAACCAAATTAAATCACGCTTTCCAGCCGCCCCCTTCTCTGTCTGCCTCCTGTTCCATCCACCCACCTATTCCTCATCATTTAATTATAGTCACTAATAGGTATGGTTAGACCAAGAAGAAACCTCTGCACACACATTGTGCTAATTGACAAAAAAATACATGTGAAAGGTGTCTTTGCCACCATTAAATTGAGGAACAGGGAAACAACGTTTCCCACCTACAGGAGACGAAAACTAATTTTACATCGATCGCAGGTTCGTGTTTTGTCTTGGCAACGCGCGTTGCGACTGTAGCTGTCAAACAGGTACTGACAAACATGTTGCAATAAATCAGATGAAATCTCACACACACAAAGCGAGCGAGCACGTTGGCTAACGAAACGGTCTCCCACCGCAGAAACGAGACACCTCCTCCCACATTTCTCTCCACACCCTATGCTGCTAAACAGATTGGTATCGGCCCCCATTGCTCGCTATTGGCCAATACACAATGCCTTCCTACTGTTGTCTAATAACTCAATCACAACCCTATTATAGGCAATCATTGTGAGGTCCACCTCTTCGCTGGCCCAAACTCACTTTGTCACAAATATAATTTGTCACATTTGAATCCTTGATGAAAAAGAAAAAAAAAAAACCCTGCTTGCACATGCGTGTGCAGGTACACAAACACGCTCACAGATAAACACTTGTGCACATTTTTCCCCCCCTGTCACACACATACACACACACAAGCGCGCAGACACACAAAGGTGCCTGTAGGCCTATTTGAAATGCAGACTTCCGTGTCCCAGTAAATGATATTAAAAGTCATATCATGAATAAATCAGCAGGCAGGGCCCAAACATCATCACATTCAAATACAGTAGACAGCAAAGGGGAGAGAAAGATAGAGATGGAAGGACATGGATGCCTCCACACAACACAAAACACACACACACACCCACACAAGTACACACTGTCTGCATTCATAAACCAGGAGCAAAACAGGGAAATTGTTCCACGTTATTTAAGATTTCAAAAACTGTATTCTTCATAATATTTGTCAAAGGAAAAAGTGCGGCGCTCTCCTGGATAAATTGCAGTTTAGGTCGCTGTTGTAGGCCCCAGTTTTAATTAACTTTGTTTCTCAAAATTTGTCTTCTGGTATTTTGACAGAGCAGACAGCTACAATACCGCAATACCCATGAGTCCCTGCTGCTCTCCGCAGCTCCTACTATGGAGGAGAAGAAGTCAGACGGAGGCGGGTAATCATAACAGCTGAAAACGTTTTAGATACTTTGTTGTTATCAACCAAATATGGCGCCATCGCTGCTTTATACTGATAAATAGAAAGTTTAAAGGAGAACTGATTCACGGTGCAGATTTTGTTCTTCTGTGAGAGTTTGTTTTTTTTGGTGGCTCTCAGATACGAGCTTGTGATTGAAAGTTTTTTTATCGAGAGCAACGGCTTTGGAGTCAAAGACAACATTAGACTTGGGAGGGAGTGTGAGGCAGACAGAGACAAGGGGTGGGGGAGTGGGCTCAATTATTAATCATTTGACCTGATGGCTGATCCAACTTCTAAAGTGCTTTGTGAGTCATTTAAAACTCGGCAGCGATAAAATTCAGTGAACCCCAAATACCTCATTTGCCTCTTAAAAATGAAGAGCTGCTGTTGCGCGTGAAACGGCATCAGCAAGCAATTAATTATGCGCTTATTAGATTAGAAAGTATTGATCATATGTGGCTGAAACTGACTGGATGCAAGTTCATTGACTTTTTCTTTAAAGGAAAGTCCGACTATGATGCCAACAACAAAATGTATATCAGCCATATTAAGATAATTTACAAAGGTCGTGCCCTTTGCTTTCATCAGAACATTTAATTAAACAGCCATTTATGTGTTCAGGCTCCCCCAGCTGAGATTAATGACGGGACACGCAGCTATAAAATGGGATTTACACAACAAGACGAAGCAAGCGTAAAAACCCGTGGAAGTGTAACAATCAAGCGAAGGAAGGATTTACATCCAGTGCATTTAAACTTACATCACGAGACACAAATTCATGTGACTCACATCTTTGCGAATCTTGACGGAACAAAGCGAAGGCGGCATTCACTGGGAGAGATCCTTCATCAACCAGTTTAAGTCACCTGGAGCAGGGCCCCCGCTGCTTCAAGCCATTTCATTTCCATTAAGATGAAGCAGAGTTCACAGAGCCACTTTTGGCCCATTTCCGTTGTGACCCGAGGCAGGAATATGACACACAAATCCTGAGGCTATAAACAGTCATTTCCACAGTATATTTAAAAGAGCACAAACAGAAGACCTCGCAGATTTTTTTTTTAATGCCTAAATCTGTGCGCTGTAAATGTGCGCATGTAACCGCTGACACTAACGCTTAAAAGGTGTGATTAGCAAAATGTTCTCTGCTTTTTTTCACTCTCTCTCAGCACCCAGCATCTGTTAAAGGAAACTATAAAGATGACTTGCAGCTTCACATACAGATGTATGGTCCCAACTGAACAACAACTCAGACACGCATATATACGTGCCTTTAAATGCTGCAGCCTGAACGATTCTGTGAAATGACAACAGGCCAATCTGCTGGCACGCTGGAAAGTTCGCCCGTATACCTCTCTGGTAGGAAAATGTACATTCTCCTGAGTAGCCTTCGAAAGAATATGGATTTTATTTATCATTACAGCATCAAATGGCAGGTATTGTGCGTTGCCGTGAATATATGAAACTATATTTTGCGTTTTACTTCATCCAATTTCATTTTTGTGTACAGTTGTGCATTTCTGCCCTGAGGAAGTTAACTTATATTTGTCTTGCTGAAAAGTGGCTTTTGTAATAATCACAGTCCATCGTGTAATAATCGAGAAAATATTGAATTTTCTACAGAAACACTCCCTCTTACTGTGCTTTTTCTGCACATTTTAAACTGCGAGTTGAACAAATTGCAAAATATTAGCATTTATTAAGAGGAAAGAAAAATATTTAAACAGTATCCTCAACATGCCGCCTGGTGCTGCTTTGACTTGATTTCAAATTGAAGCCATTTACAATAAATCGACTTCCTCCAGTTTTATGAACAAGACTGCCGACTGAATTATCACATTTCATCACTTCTTTCAAAAATGACAATCGTTAACTTAAATTCTCTTTTCTCCATGTGAAACAAAAGAAGCTGTCCCTCAGTAAAAAAAACTGTATCACATTTTTCAGTGTTCACACCCTTAAGTTACAGATAAAGCAAAACATTTAAGGTTGGCAGTTCAAATCCACCACTGTCGAACGAGGAAATATCACACCTTGTAAACATGCTCATATAAATATGATAATGTTTTGTTATTTTTAGCTGCAAGAGAAGAATCTGACTTGTTCCTAAATTTAGTGTGGGTTTTCATCTTTAATTACTCCTGATGCTGAACGTGGGAAGAAAGGAGAAAAGTCTTCGTGTGTCACAGATGCAGTCAGGCGTTGACCTCTGCTGTAGCAACCAGTTTATCAGTTTTTGGCTGTATATGGTTTTGTTGACGATGATGGAAAATGATCAGTAAAGTCTGGGCCTTTTGTTGGATCTGAGGAGAAGTTTTAGGCCCAGATCTACAAAACACCTGAAAACACATAAACATCCACAAAATCCTTGTTTTTTTTTTATTTCAACTAAACCACTTTAGATTTAAATACAATGAATAATTCAAAGTTAAACTACATTACTTTATTGAAAACCAGCCAAATGGAAGTCTCTCTGGTGGTTCTCCTTTTTGTGGCACTTTTTGTCTGAGCTATTGAAACCGTCAAGGACAAACGTATTATAGAGATATAACAATATCCGGCAGCTGTGAGCAAGTCTTATGAACATAATATTTAAAAAAGACGTTTCCTGGTTAGCTGTTAAACGGGGAGGCTTCAGGTAATAAATCGACTAGAAATGACACACAGAAGACGCCTGAATTCACCGCTGCATCCCTTCACTTTGCATGTCGTATTATGCTTCATATTACGAGCTGTGATGTCTGTTTCTGTGTGTGGTGTGTGCACGGTATTTTATGAGTTCCAGACTGTTACTGACATGAAACAATTTGCTTTGTTTGTCCACTGTTGTTTGTTGTGTTTTGAATTTGTGTTATATTGAAAGCCCACCAAATGTGACACCTGTTTATTCCATTTCACAGAGGTGATAGGCCAACGACTGGTAAAGTACAACACGTTCTCGGCCGCTGTTTACGTGCAACTGTTACAGAATCTTGCTGCAAACATCTGAGAGGTTTTACAATGAGTGTGTGAGAAGAAGAGGAGGAGTCCACGGGGAGATACAGTATGTGTACTGTATGCTAAGGTGTGTGTGAGCGTGTGTATGAGTGTGTATGATTGTGTATGCGTGTGTGTGAGCGCAGAGGGTGTGTTGAGTGGCGCAGAGAGCAGGGAGTTGGCTGATGGGCAAAGGCATGCTGCCTGCAGGTTCAATCTGCCCGCGAGTCAGGCATCAAACTTTCACATCCACACATCAATTATTCAGCGACCTGCATTGTCAGAGTGTTAGCATGCCACAGTGGCAGACGACAAACCTGGATGAGGAGGGAGAAGGAAATCGGAGGACAGGGGGAGGAGAGGGGAGAGAGAGGGAGGGGGGGGGGGCTAGATGGGAGGATTGCCGAGGAGACGAGCGGGTCATTTGAGAGAGGGAGGGGCCGATTGGCTCGCGTGAAAGATGAGTGATGAGGTAACGAGAAAGATCCAGCCTGTTGAGCAAAAATCAGGAAAGAGTGAACATTCCTGATGTGGCTTTAACACTACAAAGGTGAGACACGCTTCAATTTGGTCCCAGTCAAACTTAAAAGAAATTTAAATTTCATTGTTTATTGTTTTCAGTATTGATTTAATTCGTTGTTGTTGTTGTTTTTAAAATCAATCTCCTTTAATCAAAACAGTTTTCTCATTTGTTTTTCTTGTTTAGCATATTTTTTACCTTTTTTTAAGCGAAAATGAACAATCAGTCGCTCGCTCTCATGTATGTTTCTCAGCATAGCGGATGAGTAACTGCAAAGGTATTTAAGAAGCTTGCTGGATGTTTTTAATAAAAACTATTTTAAGCGAGTTCAACGAGTAGCAAGTGAGCAAACACAATCAAATTACAATGTGTGATATAAAAAGACATAAGACTGAGTTTTACCTCCGAACACTCCGTCCAGGTTTCTTGTCCAATTGTTCAACTGACACAGGTGTTCGAAAAGTTTCGAGGGTTGTTTCGTTTGAGCCCTCAAGATTTCTTTACACAATCAGCCATCAGTAATTAAAAATGGTTACTCAGAAAGTACATAAAAGGACCCAACAAAAGTGAACCTTATTCCAAATACTCAGACCAATACCCTTCTCTAAGTAGGCTATTTATAGCTAAATTATCTACTTTAATTAGTCAAACATCGTTCAAAAAAAATACCATTACGTATAAGACGCAATGCATATTTTCCCTCTGCTCTCATTAATAGTAAATTAAAACATTTCTGAATTACGTGAGCAGGACACGAAGCAAGCAATAACTGAGGCTGAGGGAGAAATATATGACATGTTTACTGTATATTGGTCAAGGTAATTAACTGATCTAAATTAGTGATCCAAAGACAATCTCCTGTCAGCTTCCTTAAACTCCTCATTTAGCCCCTTTGTGTGAGTGTGTTATATACAAACTGGCCTTAATTGACAGCTCCATTGGTCTTAGTTCTGATGCACATGTTGAGAACAACCCCGACTCAAACATAGTTTCCACTGGATCACAGACGGACATGTTTTTTTTACCAGTGCAGAACCACTCGGCTTCAACCTGACAAGAGGTTTAATCAGCCGGGGGTAATTGAGAACATCTGTGTAGGTGTGCAGAGCCTTTAAAGCAGATGTAGTTTTCTGCACACTCTGTGTTCTCCAGGTACCGACTTCTGCATAGCTGCTGCACTTCTAAACAAATATGGACACCAAAGTTAATGAGAAATTACCCTGTAAAAATTAAACGAAGGATTATCTTGAGGCAGCGCACTGCAAAAAAAAAAGAGACTAAATGTTTGCCGTCAGGAAACGACTGTCATTTTAACACCGTACTCACCAGGTAAACCATCCAATGTGAAGGCACAACAGTATGTATGACTACAGGAACTTTGCTAAATCACAATCCTGTTTGTCATTGACAGAGAGCTGCCAGTGCGCTCAGAAGATAAATAAATCAGGCTAATCTTGAGTTAAGCTGTAGTTCCTGTCGGGTTTTGATCGAGCGTTTTACCGGCACCCGAGTGTACAGTGGAGGACTGCAGTTTTTTCTTCTCTCTTTGAGTCAAGGCAAGAGGCATTGTCCCAATCGTTCATCTTTTACTGGAACGGGACCGAATTGCACAGTGTCAGCTCGAGTTTCAGATACGATGAAGACTGCAGCGAGGAATGCTTTTGATTGAACTCGTGGCGTACGCCTTTGTTGATAAGTTTTCGTTAGGTAATTTCGACAGAAGATGAAAGTTGAAGCGAGATTAAAATGGAGAAAAAAAGGGAAAGAAACGATCAAATGATGAAGACTAAAGACATCTCACATTGTCTCACTTGGCTTCGTTTTTACTGTCTGTCTTTTCAGCCAGACTCTGACTTTCTCCTGTAGATCACTTCATTGATTTTCACACTCACCTGAGGAAAAAAAAAAAGAGTATGGCTGATCTGGACTTTCACAAATTATAATGTGACATTTGGTGGAAAATGGATTGCAGATGCCGATGAGGGAGATAATGAGATTTAAAGGGGCTTAAAACTGCCGGAGTGGGCCAGAATGACTTTCCAAGGCCCCGCAATTGAGTGCATGGCTGACCTTGATGTCAGCTTATGTCACTTTTCATCTGTGAAAGGGCAAATTTGAGCACGGATATTCCATCCAAAAATAAGACCTCGTATTTCTAGACAGTGTGGTGTCCCTCCCGGAGCTACACCCCGGCGCTGTTCCGCCATACGCTTTCAGGACGACGCCTGGCTGTTTCGTTTTCCCCCCTCTCTTTCAGCTGATCATGCACAAGCACACATGCGCTCCGACGGCCGAGTACATCCGCACATGAGAGCGCAGGGACGCACACACCCGCGCCCGCGCACACACTCGCACACAGGCACGATTTCCCACTTGAGTGTGAACCAGCCACTGGAAGAGAGCAGGGAGACGACTGACAGCCGCGGCAAAGTGCTGATGGTAAGCAACATTCAGGAGGAATTCTCGAAAGCTGGAGCGGGAGGTTGAGCACGTGAGCGCTAACAATACACACTTTTTAGCAGAGATTTTCAAGGCAAACATTTTAGATTTCTTCTCTTCCTCCCATATATTTTAAGCATATGTTTATGCAAGTTTGTAAAGAAAACCTTATTTCTCCTGGTGTAATTCTACTCCACAAATTCAAAATCGTTTCCCTTTTTTGACACAGAAAAATCAAACATATAGTGCAATGAAAACATGTGAAGAGAAAAAATTCCAAGAAATAAAGGTAGGGGGAAAAAAAAGACCCAGTTGTGGTTGTGAGATCATGATGTAATTCCCAAGAGTATGTAGTCATGATGTGGTCGGTGTGGAGCCCCCAAAAATACCGTGGCAGTGGGCCTGGATTCAGCCTGTAACCTTGGCCTTTAAACATCTCCTCTGTAGCTGCAGGGCAAGTTAGTGACCTCTCCAGCTCTGTGTTTCCTCCGAAGACGAACGCACACACACGAAAACATGTTTGTATAATTACACTTGCAAAGAGCTTTGTAGACTAACTTTCACCCCCCCGTCCCCCCCCCCACACAAACACACACACAGTACCTGCAAGCACCCATACACAGGCAAAGTCATTACAGTCCTGCAACAGTCCTGCTTTGTGCTAATTGAAAGTACTGACACCTGCCTGTCAGTACCTCCACAACCCACTTGTCAGTGGGTGTTTTCTAATTTGTTTACTTAAAGAGTGTAAAACAGCAGTTGTTTTTAGAAGTTGCACATGAACCCTTCAGCCGTGCATCGGTCGAGTTTCTCTCACTTCCACGTTCGTGCTAAGCTTTAATTGTCGCTGGCTGCTGTCGATAGCTTGGTGTTTCCATCAGACTGACATGAATCAGGCATATCACAAGCTCTGCTGCATGTGCAAAAGAAAGCTAAAGGTTGTTTCCAAAATTTGGTCCATTTGTTTGAAAAAGAAAGACGGACTGAACATGTATTTTGCATGCCCAACCAATAAACCAACCACTGCCTTTTCTGTCCACTTTGCTAGATAACAAACAGACTTTTTTGCACTGGCAGTGAAAATTTGAAATTGGATATGAGTCACACGCTGCAAATTCATTCAACATGAGCATGATTTTTAGGATTATTGGAACACTCTGCACATGCAAAATGCCAAATTTGCTACCAAAATAATGTGTTGCATTCGAGTGTGGCTGGCAGACAGAACTTGTCAACTTTTTCCCTCAGCCCGTCTTGTTTGCCACCTACTAGTGCTGTGTCACTGAAATTTGTCAACAACATTGTGAGAATTGCGAGCACATATTTTGGATCATATGTTTTTGGTTTCCTTCTCCCACGTACTTGCCCACCACGACTCCTGACCACTGAGAGGCACCTTCTGAAGCGGACAACTTTCCAGCATGTGCACCATGGGAACGAGCTTCATCAAAGCTTAAACATGGTACAGAAACAGAGCCAAAGTAAAGGGGATATTTTTTTGTTTCAACTTTTTCTTTTGCTATTAAACCTCTATATTGCTCTACACTAATCACAATACAATTTTGGACCACTTGCCCATCATGGAGGTCCCCTTTTTTTGCCCTACACACCCCATGCTATTGCTATACTATTCATCCATTTACCCTGACAACCTATTACAGCACCAGCCTTACATTCAGCTGCAAGTCATTCAGCCATTGCAATCTGAATCTTGTCAGACTTGTTGGAATGGAAACACTCACCAATTTCTTTCTGCCCAAAATGTTTCCCCTGATTAATCACACCCTCCACTGGGCGTTATGACGGAGATAATCAGTGCTATTCTCCTCACCTGTGAGTGATCTTAATGTAATGGCTGATTGGAGTTTAATGAATTCGTACTAACGAATATTGAAAACAAAGTACACGCATATACATATCTGGATTTTGGGGGGAAAGTCATATCTTCCTTTTCTTGTTTATCTTTTTAATATAAATGCACATTTAGATAAAAACAGAGAGGAATATATAAATACATCAGGACAACCCTACTGATGCTCTCTATGTCTCACAAACTGACCGACTGGACAGGCAGCCCGATCATGTCTGTTGGACCGTCCCCGGTACACCTTGTGTGCAGCAGGGCGTGTGCATGCCAACACGGCGTCTGCATGCAATCTTGATCTGGAGTCACTCAGGCAGGCAGGCAGGCAGGCAGGCAGTAAGACGGGCAGTAAGGCAGGCAGGCAGGCAGGCAGTAAGAAAGACAGAGGCTGTGAGGAACAGTGGAGCGGAGAGGGGAGAGTGAGGGGAGGCCACCGCAGAGATCATCTATATTTTATAGACCTCTCAATTAGTGTCAGTGTTCACGGGTGGGAGGTTGGGGAGCGGTCCCTGTCTACTTGGCCTGATAGTCTGCTCATGCTTGGCCTGTACCATCGACCTTTTTCCCCCTCCCCCTCCCCCCTCCTCCGCTGCACACAATGGGATGTCTGATTCGGGTTCACCTCGGGGCTTTTGAAATCCTAATGAACGAGAGGCCATTGAGGATTGCTGACAGCACTTTGATCTGATGTAATTTCTTCGCTGTGATAATGGTGTAATTTTAAATGTGGGAACAAGGAGAATAAATAAAGATCCCACGGGATCAGATGTTTACGTTTAGCTCGATATTTATGATGCACAGATGGCAGTGTGGACTTGTCATAAAACATAAAACAGCAGCAAACACATGTATCAAGAAAATAATCCTAGATTACACCTTCTGCTTGTTGTCAAATCTTATTAGTTATTTCGAATCTCATTATCTTAAGGCACAAGCAAGGAGTGAATTTACGGTCGGAGGAATGAGGAGTTGCGTATACTGTATATTTTAGGGTGTGGATTAGCAAACTCACCTCAATCTTTCTAATTATACCTGTAGTGTCAGGAAATCAACCCACACACAGGCCAGGGATAGTTACATCATTTCACAAGCAGAACATGCTTTCCTGGCTCATTGGTTCAATCCTTTATGATCCTATTAGACTCTGTGAATAACATATTATTTCCACTAATTATTTTATTTTTACCTGCTGATAATTTTATAGCACAAGTGACGGCTTCAGGCTACAGTGAGATAAAGGCATGTGCTATCATGCAGATGTTAATAGCTACTTGTGATTCCAAATCCAACCTTGCCATTGATGTCTCCCACATTAAAGTGGTAGTTAGGAGCCACTGAAGCCTGGCGTGGACCGTATTGTTCGGGAGACGTGTTGTAAAATTCAACTCGCGCTTGTTTGAGTGGAGCGTCTGCAGTGTAAAAACCAAAGCCCACACCGGTGCACTCGCACTGTGGCCTGATTACCGAAACCACCACCCGACTGCACAGCCACATGTGTGAAAAAGTGAACAGTGTGAAGAATATAGAAAAATCTGTACTTGTCAAAGTAATGCAACCTTGCCTAAATTCAACTCAAAGAAAGGCAAGTTTTATTGCCGGTTAACTTTCTGTTTCGATTACTTTACAATATTGGCCGCATTTATTTCATTGTCGGTTCCAGACATTCAATGTATTTTATAACTATGGAACATCTTTGGTCAAAGGACATTTTTTTTAATGAACAATAAAGTCGCAGAGGCATTTTGTAGCTTTTAATTGGTGCTATTTTCAAGGTTTTTCCTACCTGCACCTGACCCATCCTCAGTCTCTTCAGTGCCAGGACTCACTCTCACTTCGAGTGGCTGTTGTCCTTAGATTATCTGTCTTAAGGTTTTCTTTTGCCGACTCATTACTTGAGTGCTTTTGACTGCTCTTGACTTAAACTTTGTAATTTTCTCTTAATTTTCACATTTATTCTTTCTCTCTCTGCATTCAAATCGAAGTGTCTGGATAGTCAAAAACTGCAATTTCATCCACATTTCTAAAAACCTGAAGAAACAGAAGCAGGACGTTGGAAAAATGTGTCAATCTAAGATAAAGAAACATAGTGTGATGAGGGAGAAAAAAGGAACAACTGTTGGGATCGTGTCTGCGGCACATTATAAAGTGTGTACACAAATTTAACTCTGAGCATAAGGCTCTTTCCCTGTAAGCCCCCTGCTTTGCACTGTCTCCACAAGGAGAAGCTATCCTGGCTCTCTTTCCTTCTTCCTCTCTCGTTCCTCCTAACCCAGCTGGAAGCTCCAGCTGCTGGGTTAAGGCTTGTGTGCTGCTCCCCTGTGGCTCATTTAACCAGGGAAGGAAGCAGAGGAGAGGTGAGGAGACGAGAGGAGAGGTGCAGAGGAGAGGAGGAAGTTGAGGCTTAAGTAATAGACAAATAATAAAGCGAGAGCAGATGAAATTCAGCCAGTGAAAATAAATAAATAAATAAAATCCAACTAACCAAAACACAATTATCAAAAGTGAGCACAAGGTTCGGTCGAGAGGAGAGAATCAGTACATTTACATGCACAAGAGAAATCCAATTACTGGCTGAAGTCTGGTTATTGTGCACATGAGTTTGAATTTTACAAACAGTTTACTATTCAGGAATGCAAGAGAAAGTTCGGTTTCAGTCAGTCACCCTGCTTTAAGTAATGATGTCTGCGTTCCTCACACAGCAACGCTCCCAGTTTGAGGTTATCATGCACGGCAAGAAAATACACTCGTAATCTGTGGACATAAGAACACACATGCTCTACACATCAGGTGTGTCCTAAAATAGAAGCTCTGTTAAGCTCTTTTTAGCGTAACCCTGCACGCGGTATTTCAGATAATGTCGTTTCTGCACAAAGCTGAGAAAATGTATGTAAGTAAAGAGCACTCACAGCGAGAGCGAGATAGAGGCCAAGTGGTCTCTAAAGGGAGAGATAAACATTGCGAGTGTGGACTACCATACAGAATTTACTGTGTGTCCCAATTGGTGGCGATGGTAGGTTAAAGGTCAAACCTTAAGGCCAATAGTGATTAGTTCTCCTGGGAAGGCCACAATATACGTACGGCCTTGAGCTCATCCATGCATTTTCCTCCCTCCCTCTGTCTCTTTTTCGCACACACTGTGGAGCGACCTTGAGGATGTCTGCTGAATTTCTGGCTTTTTCTTTTTTTGTTGTTGTTTGTCCTGCCATGCTTCCTCAAACTCACTGAACAATTACTGCTATAGGAAGCACAGAAATAAAGGAATCGCAATTTTCTGCTAAGCGAAGAGACCCGGAGCTCAGGGATATAAGAGTGTGTGTGTGTGTGTGTGTGTGTGTGTGTGTGTGTGTGTGTGTGTGTGTGTGTGTGTGTGTGTGTGTGTG
>JASSRZ010000007.1:6605788-6620563 GCA_032164315.1 Malacoctenus gilli
ACACACACACACACACACACACACACACACACACACACACACACACACACACACACACACACACACACAAACAAACAAATACATTAACCCCTCCATCATTTTTCCCATGCATTCTCAACCAATCCAGCCTTGTATCTGTGACAGTACATGATTTTTCTGATATTTACCATTATCCAATCATACAGTTCACTTTTTCAGTCTCTGACACGTTCCAGAGCCTCTCATTTGTTTATAGTAAAACGGTATTTGAAACAACAATCTTAACTTTACACAAACGTGAGCACAGAAGTGGGGTTTTTTTTTTCATTTCATTTATTTAACAGTCACCAGATGATGAGATACATTCTCTTAAAAAAGAAATAGACAACAGAACTGATATCCTTTTGAGATTTTAAAAACTATTTTACAATATTTTTAATATATAGATTTTGTACAAAATAAAAGTCAGTAAAAGGGAGCAAAGAGAGAGTGACATCTTGAAAAAAAACTGAGCAAAAAGAAAAAAGGAAGAGACAGGAGTTGACTCATACAACTACCACATTTAGAAGTGACAAAGACCAATCTCTTTCATAAATAAATATAGGAAAATTAGACATCATATAGCTCTCTTTCCAATAGCAGGACGTTGCTAAACCTCTGTAGCATAGGATATAATGTAGCTGTTCTGTGAGGCCCAGTTGCTTATAAAATTCCACGCATTTTCCTCACGGAGATTAACTGGAACCTTTGCGGCTAAAAGCCCTGAAATAAAGGTATTTACCTCAATAATGGGTCTGATAGTCTGTGCCGTGCTTGACCTTTGGCTATAACAATAACTCTCACCCCATCCTTACCCCCCCTCACTGCTTTTCCTTTGTGTGCCAGACTTGGTGCAGACCAAGTGCGGAGAGTCTCCTTGAGGGAACTAGAGAATAAGGGTGTCCTCTTTTTTTTCTCTTCTTTCAAGGCCAGTGTGAAACAGGCTGCAGACCCTCACTCACAAACACAGAAACAACTGAGCAGAGCACATGTGGGAGGGGTGCTCTGTACTGGAGCTGACGAAGGTCATACTGCACTACCAACATGGTTTTCACCAACCCTCACATTGTGGTTATTTCAGCGCTGTCCTCGTCCATCATTAGAATTTCAACAATACAACAACTACAAGACAACAGAAATAACACACAAAAAGTGGGCGTGGATGGCTGCGGGGCATTACGACCCTGTTTGACATACACTTGTGCCACTCAGATGGGCTGATTGTTTTCTCCTGACATCTCTCCGTTCGCACCTACTTCAGTATTTAAGCTCGGGGTAAAACCACTGGAAAGGAGGGTACAAGAGAACAAAATACAGATTTAGATGATTTACAATATGTAAATGCACGACCTGTTTTCGGACACACACATCTGAAAAGCATGAAAACTGAGGCTGATGATTGATTCCACTGCAACAAACGGCTTTTGTTCCAACCTTGTCTCCATCTTTTCCCTTTTTTTTTTGTACCCTCTTTGAGCAGGCAAGCGGACAGTGACATTGGCCCTTCTCAGAGCAGGACAGCAGGCAGAGTGACTTGACGTTAATCACCATTTTGTCTCACTTTCTTGGCGCAATGAGTTGGAGAGGCAAGCGGTGGCCCGGACGGCCGGGGTGAGAGATGGCAGGACGACACGTTAGACTCTCAATAATGACACATCGCTGCCGCATCACTTTGGAGATTAAAAGCAAGATGCTGAATTTCAATCAAGCTACGTTAATGGCTCAGTGTGAGGAATGGTCACTTTGTCTCCACTGGCAGACAGAAAGAGAGAAGGAGAGGGAGGGAGAGAGAGCAACAGAGAGAGAGACAGAGACAGAGAGAGCCGGGGACAGACGAGTTCGAGAAGCCCAGGTGAGACAAGGTGATATAACATTTTAATTCACCAACTGGCGCGCTGGCCACTAATGATTGAATCCATTTAATGACATGTTGACAATATATTCTGACCAATAGCGAAAGGCCATTTGCAAAATGCTGCAAAGACAAAAGGCAAAGCACCAAGGACTAAAGGCATTAGGCAAGAAATAGCAGAGCTGCTATTGTAAGAAAATCAATCATTTATGTATGTGGAGGTCATTATCATAATAATCGCAAACTGGCAGAAAATTGTACTTCAAAATATAGAATATAAAAAGGTGCTATTTTATGATTTCATCATGTTTTAAGTCCCTTGAAAATTAGGTAGGGTGATGTGCAGGCAATGCCAAAGTGTCGAGGCTCTCATTGACAGGAGAAAAATATGTTTCGATCACAAACAACTAATGAAAAAAATACATCCCTCTCACCACCAGCCATGACAGCGTGTAGGAAAAAGAGTCCAATTTTAATTCAATGCCTAGATCTGACACTTCATCAGCGGAGCTTGTGATTTCCTCATTTGTTCCTGTCAAACACTGCAGCCACCTTACAAAACATGCCAAGCTCTGCCTGAGCTGCTCTGTGAAGGCATCGCACCGCGAGATGTGACCCACTTGCAATAAAGTGCATTCAGAGTTCAGTTCTCATGGTAGATGAGAAGCGATGTTGGGCAAGCACAGCTGAGAGATTGTCATCACAGTATAGCTGATATGAGAAAAAACTTAATGTGACATGAACTAGATCTCTCAGGGAGAGGGGGGGTCAAAAGAGGAGGGGTGACAGAGGAATTGTCAAGACAACAAAGAGACATGGGAGTGTTGGTCCTATAGTCTTTGTGTCAAGTCAGGAATGTCACAGTTGAGCACAGTGCTTCATGGGTAGGATAGTTTTTCTGCAGGCAGTGTTGTCCGAGACTTCAGCCTGGCACCCAGCTCTGGTTGCTGTGGGCCTGCTGTGGACCAGCCAGTCCGCTCATCCCCATCCCCATGCCCATGGTCACGCCCATGCCCATGCCCATGCCGATCCCAACTCCCTGGGCTAAGGAGCAATCAAAGTTGAAGTCCATCTCCTCCCCAGAGTCCATGATGTCATGAAGGAGGATGGACTCCACGTCGCAGTCCAAGCTACCGTGGAACATGTCAATGTCCAGGTCGGCCGGTAGTCTCTCATGGGGGTGAGGCTGGTGATAACCGTGGTAGTTGCTACCAATGCTACCATTGCCCATCCCGTGGATATGGTGATATGGTCCGTTCGTCAGGCCCTGGTGCTGTGGGTCGGGGTAGTGGCTGTGGCGGGGGTGTGGAGCTGTGGCCACGTGGCAGGAGTCCTGGGGCATGCCAAGCATACCAGCCGGGTTCGGGGGCAAGGTGGTCGAAGCGGGGAGGTGGGCGTGTGACGGTGGGCTGTACAAGTAGGGGGCTTTATTGTAGGTCTGCAACTGATTGCTGTTGCCGCGTGGGGTAAGTGATGCGGCCCGGGGCGGTGTGTGGTTATGGCTCTGGCTGAGGCTGTGACCATTGTGAGTGAGGCTGTGAGGTGAGGTGTGGTTAGTTACACTGTTGTGATTATGACTCGGAGTATGGCTGTGAGTTCTGTTATGGCTGTGAGGAGAGCTGTGACTATGAGGTCCATTGTGGCTGTGGCCATTGTGGTGGCCGTTGTGGAGACCAGAATGGTGGCCGTGATGCGTGGATCCCACCCCATTACTGGTCTGACTCATCATTGGATGGCTTTCCCTCTCCTGTGCAAGCATCATGTCCTTGGAACAGTATTGCTGTACACCTGGTCCCCCAGTTAGTAGACTCTGCAGGGCATTGGTGCTGGAATACGCTCGCATGGTTCCAGAGAAACTGGCTGGTTTGTTCTCCTGAATGGTCTGCATTGGTGAGTGGTGGCGCAGCATCCCCATGCCTGTTGTCCCGTACACACCTGCACCATAGGCGCTCTGTCCCTTTACTCCAGAGCTGTAGTGGTAGACAGATGTCTGGTGCTTATGTCTTCCAACAGTTGGATGCTGCTGCGGCTGAGGACGACGATGATGATAACCGTCCTCTATCATCTGCTCATCCAGACTGATGGCACCTGTGAGGTTAGCCAGCTGTGGCAGCTGCTCAAGGGGAGGACAGTGATTCCCTGCCCCCATAGATGGAGAGCGGGCACTCGTTGGTGATGGGTAAAGGTGAGGAGAGGTGGAGCAGGACAGACCACCCTCCTCTGGTTCCTCTGGCTCTCCCTCAGCAAGAATAGGTGACAAACGACCACTTAGTGTGGACGCTGATGAGCTCGCCCTGGAATGCAGGTCTGTCCAGGCGTCAAATTCTGTATCAGCTCCAGATGCACCTCCAGCTACTGGGAGGCCTTTCTGTGAGGGGCTGCCATGGTCTGGGGAGTTCTGGAGCCCTGCCACAGCCGATCCTGCTCCAATTCCAGGGCGGCCAACTCTTTTGCCTCTGATGCGACCTTTGCTTTTTAGGTATTTGGTGCTGTTGTCCATGGAGACTGCTCGCCGTCTCGGGGCTTTGCCCATCTTCCCTCCATCTGGGTTCAGCATCCACCAGGAGCTCTTTCCTGTCCCTTCATTCTGCACCCGGATGAAGCGTGTGTGGAGGGACAGGTTGTGCCGAATGGAGTTCTGCAGAAAGATGGGGAAAAAAAGAAGCAAGCAGTGAGCAAGACATCAAATTAAATTGTAATATATATCACACCGATTACTATTTGTATACAAACTGCTTCTCTGAGATGAACACTTTGAATGAATGAAATTTGCATAAGATTTGGATGAAAAAGTTCCAGAGGAAAATAAGAATTTTTGATATCAAACACAACAATGAGCAATGCAGACAAACCTAATCACAACCGCAGCTGTCAGCGCTGCTTATAAGCCATTCACTCTATACATACTGAGTCAGAGAGAATTGTGCCAAATTATCAGGTCGCTTCCATGTCTATTATTAGACACACAAAACACGCAGAAGTAGATACTCAACCCTCTGTGCAATCAGTGTCAACCAAAGCCAGAAAATGTGGAACCCATTCAAAAGCACAAACATGTTTAAAGGACAACTGCAGCTGGCACAAAACAAGACCTTGACAGTCTCTTCAGCCTGAAACAACCTGAGACTCAGTCCTGAGACACTTTTCCTATATACATCAAGCCTCCTACACTCATATCAATCAATCCATCTGTCCTCCTCTCCTTCTCCTTTTAGCCGGGCTGATGTAAGCCGCTGAGGTTGGGCGTACTGTATGTTTGAAGTTGGTGCCAGTCTGGCTTAGTGCCAGCCTGTCTCTTTTGCTCTCTGAGCTTGAAGGGGGGGTGGGGGTATTGCAAGATTGAGCCAGGAGCAAGAAGGCTAATGGATGTATCCCACCCTCTGACATCTACCTTCACTGCCTATCATATCTTTCTCCTACCGCGCTCTGTCTTTATCACAGTCTCGCTTTTTATGCTTTTGTCTCGAAGTGCGACATATTTCAACTTGTCCAGATTTTCCTCTTTCCCGTTCTAACACACTTCTGTGAACATAAGTCATTTTCCACTTCTGCGTTCAATCTCTATGCTTTCAATTATACAGTGTGTCACCAATTACTTTCCCATTATCCTTTACACCGGCACATACAGTCACTGACTCAGTAATGCATGGGCTATAGTTTTTCACAATCATTTACATCTCATGGGCTGCTGGATGTTGGCGGTTCCTGATGTGCGACAGAGTCTGTTGTTGCAATTCTGCTGTTTGTTGTGCACGAGGCACTTTGACGCTCAGGCGGGAAAATATCAAATCAAAAGCACCTCCTGTGGTTTGGGAATATACTGCTACAATAGCTTGTTTCAGATTGAGGGGTACTCACACTTCCACTATCTCCATTATGGTGCGGATTATTTGTATTCACACTGAATTGCACGGCAGGGAAACAAATAAATCAAATTGCGGCGGCGAGCACATAAATGGGAGGCGAGCTGAATTCAGGTGATCTGTGAATGCCTCCTTGGGTTATCTTGCTGTGACACCTCCGGCATTGGGTAACCATGGCAACCGGGTAAACGTGCAACAGCAGAACTATATCATATTGTGGCGAGAGTCAAGAGAGTCAGGGAGAGAAATGGAGGGAGAGTGGGGGATGGGGGGGAAAAAGGATGCAAGAGGAGGCGGCTGTTTGATGCTGCTGCTCCAACACTAAACAGCCTTTCATCTTGGCAGTGCAGGTCCGCAGGGGATGCCCGCTCTCTGCTTCTGACGGCTTCTCTACGTGCCGCGCCAACTCCCTGTCTCACCCTGGCTGGATCATCCACCTATCACACCACTCCAAATCATCCCCCTATCAAGTCCTGTGCATGCCTGAATTAAAACATATGTAAGCTTTCATGCCATTCCACCACAGTCAGTGGTAAATGGGGCATCTTTCAGAGAGCCGAAGCACTTCATGCTGCAACTCTGTGTGACCTGTCTGATTCAAATCTCAATTTATCCCTGTATGCGAGAAGAGAAGCCCCATTGAACTTGGAGGGATTTGTCATCATCCCAAACCCTCTTTATCTGATGAATCCACCTGCTAGAGAGATTTGAGAGATTTCAGATGGTGGCCAGCAATGGCATCATCATCATCATCATCATCATCATCACCACCACGAGCTGCTGGCTTTATGGCATACCGTCCCCCACCACAATTTTCCTGGTCATCCCGCTTGTGTGTGCTGAGCGTTCATGCGAGTGGGAGTGTGGGGATCTAAGTATAGTTCAGGTTGCAGGTGGTTCCGCCGTGGGCGTGGTCCCGTCCGCCTCCTGTTCTCTGAGTCAGGGGCAATTTGGCCAGCCTATGGCCCTCACGCCCCCGAAACAGGCAGTCACTGCTAATCCCCCTCCATCCCCGAGTAATCCCAGACAATCCTGGGCTAATCCCAAGTTGATTCAGGGGCACTCCCAGCTGGGTGTCTCACACAGAGCCATGCCAGGTCACCGTAGACACAACGGGCAGCCTGGATATTCTATGATCCAAAGGCAATACAGCAGCAAGGGAGTTTGTCAGTTGGGAAAAAGATACACTCCAAAGCCCCGATCCCATGTAGTTGCTAATGTTAGTGAGTGTGTTTTAGTAGATGATTTCTGAGGCGGGGAGCTGATGTTGACCATATTTTTGATGCCTCCATCAAATCAACTACCTTTACCCCGTGCTCTGTCCTTGAGGGTTGGCTTTGCCACATTTTTACCCCTACAGGCTGAATAGAATAAAATTGAAAACTTTATTATGTATTAAATATTCATAAAATGGAAATTCTCTTTCAGCCCCCTGGCTCGCAGAGGCAGACGGATGAAGCCCACAGAAACATACAATGACAGTGGAACACACACATCACACGCCTGGGTCCGGGAAGCTACTTCCTATTCAAATCATACCCCTTTAATACAATGGGCCTAGTGGAGAGGGCTCTAAATAATGAATGAACCAGTGGCTGGGGTTATGCAGAGAGATTCCCTGCCTGTTCCCATAATACTGGGCAGAACAGATGGAGTCATAAGTAGTCGTGTGACTTCTTTGTTTTGTTATCAGGGACACACACTGTCATCAATCTGAATTGTGCCGTAAAGAGTTAACTCGGACATAAAGTAAAAGAGGTTAACAGTAAGAGTTTGTAGATCAATCAAAGCCAATTAAGGTGAACGAGGCTCTGAAGGTTGCAGGGAAAACAACTTGGGATCAACTCTCATTAAGGCCTAAAACCCCAATAGCTGATTTAGACAATAAATACCAAGACCCTTTGTCTTAAGATTAAATGTTTAGCCTCAATACAAACGATAATGACATGTTGACACGAGACACAGGTGGAAGGATCTCCTCAGGTTAAAGGAAGGAGCTGCAGTCAAACCTAGATAAACACAGAAGCACATTAACTTTGACAAGACGATGACTGTTGAATATTTGTCGAAAAGGGAAAAAGGAAAACAGAATTCCAGTAATAATCACCTTCTTTGGTGTTTACCATGTTGTGAACAATTCATTCCTCCCTAGGAAAACTTCCAATACCAACCAGTTGCTCTACTGCCCCCCCCCATTCCCCATGTGTAAAAGCAGTTTGATTCAGGCATACAGAGGCCTATTTAGCACTGTGAATCAATGAGGTTTAATGGCTATCTGTGCCAAGGCTCAGCACGCATCAAGGTCTGACTAACTACACAATCCACCTGTATTATGAGGCCGATATGGGCGCTCAATAAACCATGTCCCCCACTGTTCACACAACAATGTGTGACCACCGCCACAGCCCAGTGAGTTAAGTGACTGTGCCCACTTGCCCAGATTGGCTTGATGCCCGACATACCCTTTGTTGCCACTCCCAAGATGTTAGCTAGGCATAAACATTGTGAGTGAATGCGGAATGGGGGTAGGGGTTGTTATGTTGGGCCCAGTGATCCATCTGGAATAACCTGATTGAGTGGTATGGATTCAGCTGTGCTGGGGGTACAGCAGGAGGTGGAGGGGTTCTAGGCATAAGGGGTGGGAATATAGAGGTACCACAAGGGGCCCCTCCAAGCCACACAAAGGGGTGCCCTCAAAATGCCCCCCACTCACCCCAACCCCCCTCTATTAGGCCCCCATCAGAATCCACTCAGGGATTTTCCCGCTCACACTCGGAGGGGCAAGGAAACAGGTCAAATGGTTTATGGGACCCATCTTGTGGCAAATGTGCACTCATTCAAACAGAACTTAGTGAGAAACTAAGGACTGTGAATGAGGTCTGGGAACCGGCAAAAAGAAACCACTCACCCGATTCAAACAACCTCAAGGGTGAAGCAGTGTGGTGCGCTTGCCCAGCTAAGAACACAGCAGCTGTTCTTGTAGTGGCACCGGGTAAAGCCGTTTGCCACACTCGACTGGTATTACCAAACCATTTCATGCAGAATGGAGCCATTATGTATTGTCAAAGGGTATCCCTCTATGGTGCACATTCATTTGATAAGCCTAAATCAAGGGGGAGTAACAGAAGCGCTAACTGTGTTTATTGTGATGCTGTTTTTGCCTGTGCAGAAGGCAGGAGGGATCAGGGGGAGGGGAGGTTTCAACACAAGCAGTTTTGTTCAGCACAGGAATGAGTTTTGTCAGCTAAGCCTGTCTCCAGGCTATTGGTGGAAATTAGCGCCAGCTAAATATTCGCTTTCCGTGATTGATGTCACGGCTCGCGTTGTCCCTTTGAAGGGAAATAAAGAATTTAGAGCCATGTGGATTAATAGGGACAGGGTTGGGGGAATTTTATGTGTCTGAGGGGGACTTGAAGAGCGACTGAAGGGCCTAATGGCTGCACAGATATGGCACAATGAAACTGTGACGATATGGTGTATCAGAGGGAGAGAAAAAAGACAAGTGAGACTATGACAGTGAGTACAAGAAAGAAAATTGGAAATTGTTTGTGCATGTGTGTAACGGTGAGTGTGTGAGGGAGAGCGACGGGGAGAGAGAGAGAGAGAGAGAGAGAGAGAGAGAGAGAGAGAGATGTTGCTATTTGCCTGAGAAGCCGAGAGTCAGATGATTAAAATCCCTTTAGGAGGCTTCTTTAAGAGAGACAGATGGGCAGACAGGCCTGTTTTGGAATGCAATCAAATTGAAAAGATTAAAAAGGAGTCTCTTTTATTAGGAGGTGAGAAACAGTTACTTCTCTGCCACATGCCATCATCGCCTCCACAGCACTGGTCACGACAGCATTGGCATGCACGGCACATTCCAGCCCTTGTTGAGGAAGAAATAAACCTGGGATTAAGAGTTGCATCCATCTCAGTGTATCACAGTTGGGCCCCAAAGGATTGGCAGCAATTGTAATGTCTTTTTGAAAATAATATGCTCGACAGGAGAGTCACAAACTCGGAGCATTAAGTCCCTGTAGGATCATTACAAAAAAAGGGCCAAAGGCAAGCGCTCCGTCCGGAAACTTACCGTCCGTTTACGAACAGAAATTTCACTTAATCGCAACGCTGAATCTGAACAGGTACAATTCAAATGTGCATTCCCTCGGCTGCAATTGTACTTGAATAGACCGAGTTTGCACAGTAGAGTGACTCGAGCACTGCTAAAGGTGCTCTGTATCCGACCCCATTATTCCACAACACTGCAGGAGTGCCATTTATAAAAAGGCTTAAAATGGAAAGCAAGTGTGTGGTAGTGTGTCTGGTAGCCTCAGATCAGGAAGTGGCTGTGGAGAGGGGTGTAATGGAGTTGGTAGGGGATTCCTGCCTGACTGTGCACTAATTGCAGCCAATGGCTGGCGACTCATCAGCCGTGCCCACCCTGGCGCCAAGGGAAGGGTTGGCATCAGGGTGGCAGGGTGTGGGACAGAGAAGGGCTGCCGCAGCTTTGGTGGATAAAAATAGACGCTGACAGATTAGTGGAGCATCTGAGACCCGGATAGGGGATCGGAAAATCCGCTCGGATGATGCCAGGGACAGCCGAGTGTTTCCGGTGGGCGCAAAGGGGACACAATCTGGGCATCACGTCTGACTCCTACGCGCAAAACGGGGGAGCCTCAGAGTGGAAGTGGGCACATGAATAAGCACATGCAACAGTGGAGCATGGGTGTGGTTTTTCCACTGAGACCTGCAAGGTAGGCAGACCTCACACCCTCCCACAGAGGATTCACACAACAGGTGTTTGGGCTGGGCCACCTGTGGGGCCGGCCGCCTGCTCGCACTTCACACCTCGTCTAGGGAGCAAACTAACATTTTCCACTGGGCTTGCCATGCTTTTGTTAAAGAGCAACACGTTTCTGGAGAGGCTTTTACAGCTCTTTTTACAAGATCTGCAAGATATGTGTGCGTGCAAGTGTGCGCTAGTCAATCTGCATTTATGTGGCTGCCTGTGTGTCTATATTTGTGTATCAGTCCATTTAATAGCCAACAGGCACAGTGTGGATTTGATTATATTGACACCTCCCTCCGCTATATACAAAGAAACTGTCAGCCAACAATGGAATCAATGCAGACCCGGGCTTTTTTCACACTCAGCCTCCACATAATCTCATTCATAACAATGAGAATCTCATTTCCTACATTCTAAAGGTCAGTGCACACCTCTGATCACACTTTAATAAAAATCATTTTCGGCGTTTAATTTAATTTCAGCAGAGCAGGAAACTCACAGGCAGCCATGCACATGGCATGCAAAATTCATCAGATAGTCCCTTTAATTGCTTCAATTTCACAGCGAAGAGAAGAATGACCACAATCGTGGAGGAGGGAGGAAAATATGCACAAATACAAACCGCGCGCGCACGTCTGCAGACAGCACAAAGGCACACACCCAGACCCAGAGAAGACAAGTAGAATCATGTCAAGTCAAGAGCCAGGTTTGGCCACATTTTATCTCTCTGAAGCACACTCATTTAAATACTCGAAAACTTTTTCAACCCTGGTGTGAAATAGTAGAGACCACAGACGTGTTATTTTTTTCCCTTTTCCTAAATTGAAGCTCATACTCGTCCATTTGTACGTTGTAAATGGAGAGAGAATAGGAAACAATGAGCAAAATGAATGTGCATAGCTTTAGAATCTCCTTAAAAGAGGGCGTCATCTCAGGTTTAACAATACATTGTCAACTACTGAATTGTTTCTTGGGACCACATGTAACAAAAAAGCAAAAAACAGCTGCACTGGCACTAATGATACATGTGCAGTGCCTGTGATTAAATATGTCATCATGTTCAGATTTAAACTTACATACATGAATGACAACAGAGAGTGAGAGAGATGATTTGGAGTAAAACGCAGCAGTTTGTGTGTTATCATGAGAAAATAATTTGCACCCTTTTTTTTGAAGAAATCTCACACAAGCAGCAACTACCTCAATGTTACACAGCATTCCGTAATTATGCATGCAGGGGCTGCCATTAACAAGCTGTTGCTAGTTGGGAGAAATGTGCAAAAAAGCAAAAGTTAACAAATATGGACAGTCGGCCAAAAAAGGGTTAATGAAATAAAATTCGGTGTTTTTGGATCAACACCAAATACTGTTATCATATCTCTTTGTCATCACACATTTTAACTCTTAAGTGAACCAACAGCTACACGTTCACTCACAAAAGACACACACACCTGTGCACAAATTGGCTCACTCTCTGTACACGCACCCACTCACACACACACACACAC
Source organism: Malacoctenus gilli (assembly GCA_032164315.1). NCBI lineage: Eukaryota > Metazoa > Chordata > Actinopteri > Blenniiformes > Labrisomidae > Malacoctenus > Malacoctenus gilli. The sequence continues at coordinate 6,617,798 of JASSRZ010000007.1, forward strand.
ACTCACACACACACACACACCCCACACACACACAGACACACACACACACACGTGCGCGCGCACACGCACGCCAACATGACACAAAGCCTGGCACACCGGGCACACTCATTACTGCAATGCCAAGCTACCAGTTGCTAAGGAGACCTGTGGGAGAGGGAGGTTTCCTTGTTGTTGCCATAGCAGCCGGTTCGCTCCCTGCCAACTCTCTCCCTCGGGGAGAGACAAGGCAAGAGGTGGGGGGTGAAGTGGGTAGAGGTAGGGGGCAGCGGTTTAATAGGGCTACGAGGTGCAGAGGAACTTCATTAGCCATCGGTGTGCGGCGCACCAACCGCCGCTCCCCGTGAATGCCGACCGGCATGCTACACTTCAGCCCGCAGACTTCCACTTACTCACGCACAGCCCATAGACCCCCACTTATTCATACACCTATATGGAGGAGAAGATGAAGAATGGCATGCTTAGAATGAAAAGTGGAGTTTATCTGCACAGGGGAGGGTTGGGAGGGCAGAGGTGTGCGAGCACAAAAGAAGAGGGGGGGGGGGGTCTTGGACGTGGAGAGGGGGGGGGCTTGCTTAAAGAAGACCCGTGTGAGGATCTAAATCACTGACGTAGTTACTGGCTGCATGCAGACAAGTCTCACTGTAACTGTGTCTCATTGGAGCCAACCTTGACCTTGAGTGACGGCTTCTATCCTTCACACCATACAATAGCAGTGCACTGCCAAACATAAAGTGTGCAGTATAGGGTATATTATATAGAGTGGTAAATGTGGTTTTTAAATAGTACATACAGCGACACTGTGGATCTATAGACGAATTCCTCTGAAATGTCTGCAGTATGATTATCAAATATCCTGCAAGCCTCTTTTCAGATCAGCAGTTGTGAATGTATATAATGTACATGATGTCAGATCCTTGCTTATGCAGGCACATTTTTGTCTGTTTTTGTACTAAGAATGTTTAACCAAATTGGCATTTTCAATTCATTCCCATAACATTGAGTTGTGTGGATAATGATATCGATAAACGAAGGGTCAGTGTGCGAAGAAATTCTGTCAGGATCAGCTGTGTAATTTTGTGCTTAGTACAACTGTATAATGGGTGTTTGACCCTGAATGATGGCCGTTAATGCTACCCACTGGGAGAGCTGTTGAAAACACTCATGCATGAATGAGTCATTGACAAAACTTCCAGCTCCTGCTAACATTGTCAAAGCTCCTCCTCTAAACAAAACATGTATTCAAAGACAAAAGGAGTTCTGGGAAGTCTTATCTATTCATTTCTCAATCCATTGTCTTTGTACCTGATTGGATGTACAATGAAATGTTGGAATTTATCGCCATCGAGCAGCCGAGCAATAACCTTCGGTGGGATTCTGTTCATCACAATTCTCATATAAAGACACTTTGCAGAAAGGCAGGCCTGTTTTGGGTGACATTACTCAGACACTTTTTTGCTTCAGGAAGAAACTGAAAAGCATCTATTTAATTAAATTCATATCATCATCAGTTTTGCAAATATAAAGTCAGAAGGGAGAGTGCTTTATTGGAAAAAAACTAAGTATAATTTTTTAAGTAAATATCAAAAATCAATAAATGATGTGCTGCACACAGCGCCACCATAAAATCCTCAATACTGAAAGTAGAAAATGTTTAAATATCCCATCAGAGATTAAAGAGCGATAAAGTGTGAGCTGTTTGAAAAGGCATAATAAAGAACAGATTGGCGCCATGTTTCACACAAATAGATGATCTCACAATGATGTGGATGAGAGTAACAATATATTACTGATTTTCTCTCTTGATTAAATAGCCCAAAATTATATTTTTAGAGTAGCTGGGAAGCCAACTCCAGAGAAAAGACTGAAAATTAATCGGAGCTCATCTAAACTTGGCCTCAGACACAGTATGCTTGTAAAATCAGCGAGCGCTCCTGTCGGATGAGGCTGATTTCTGTATTCAGCAGCGGCGCTCCGAGTATCGACAGCCTGGTAACCCATGATGCTCCGACCTGCCTCAAATTCTCATATTCTAAATGCTAGAGTACAGTATGAACAGGAGAAGGTATTGATTTGGTGGGAATGAACTCTGTTTGTGCGCGCTTTGAAGAATACCACCCATCACCCAACTCACCCCCAACCAAACCAGACCATTAGTCTGAGCTCACAAGGACACGGAGCGATAGATGGTGAGAAGAAGACACCACAGTTTAACTGAGAGGAATGAGGAGACAGGGGACATGAAATGACAGAATTTACCCGCCGTCCGTCCCACCCTTGTAGCCCCCCCCCCTCCCCCCCCCATTCCCTGAAACAAAAAAGAGCCCAATTAAGTCAGTTTGAGTCAGGGTCTTCTGCTTGTGTATGCGAGCTTGTGTGTATCAGACCTGTAAAAGTGTATGCAATAAAGGGAAATAAGGGGGCAATGCACTGTAACTTGCAAAGCCTTTCGCAAAGGAGGGGGGGGGGGGTCAGGAGAAAGCGCAGAAGGAGGAAGGTTTGCCGGTTTCCAAGGATGGGGCGGGGGTCTGGGGCAGGCGGGCGAGCGGGAAGAAGGGGGGGGGGTTACTTTCTCTCTCGTTCCAGCCTAAGAGGGCCAAACTTGCTCTCAGCTCCTCGACGGGAGTCGCTGAAATATTAATCGCCACGCTCCAGCCGCAGACTAGTGAACACAATCGCTTCAAACTCCCACCCTAATGAGTGTGTTCATGAATGGCTAATGTGCACAGATGGGGGGCTGATGACTGGATAGATCGCGATGGGGAGGAG
>JASSRZ010000007.1:6632219-6680091 GCA_032164315.1 Malacoctenus gilli
TGTGTGTGTGTGTGTGTGTGTGTGTGTGTGTGTGTGTGTGTGTGTGTGTGTGTGTGTGTGTGTGTGTGCGTGCATGCCTGTGTCTGTCGCACTCTCAAATTACTCTGCTCCCCTGAGCCAAGACTGAGGATAAAATATGAATCAGCTGAAGTCTAGGATAGTTTCCAGTCTCCCCAGACTCCCCAACCATCACCGGGCGACATAAGCATACAGTCGCGCGAGCACACATGCAACAGACAAAAGTGAACAATTCCGCACGCTGTGAAAGTTTCAATTCGCTCCACATCATCGTAAGCCTCCGTCAAACACACTCTTTGCTGTACAGTTGACATTCATATCCCTCATATTTGCCAAGTGTCTCTCCACTGCAGCTGCCGGAGCCAGTACATGGTGACAGGATTACGAGAGTCTGTCTCTCTCTTTACCTATAAATCAATTAGATAAAGTGATATGATCGGGCTCCATTATAAATACCACTGCTGCCGAGACAGGAGTTGTATGCCTTTGCAGAAGATAAGGCTCTACATACAGCAGACATTCCTCTCTTCAACACTTTCGCACATGCAATTTGTCTTTCCTTTCTGCTGCTTCACAGCCACTGTCACATTTCTTATCATTCTTGAGAGCATTTTTTCCCCCCTGGTCTGTCAGATTTTTCTCAACAGAGGAAGCCCCATGATCCTCTGCCTTACTGGCCCTGCACCGACCTCCACCTAAAGACACTTTATAAATAACAGTCTAGTCGCTTTGGATTAAAGTGTCTGAGTGACTGCCTGGCACCCTTGCCGACCTGCTCCACAATCCCTCGGCATCTGACTGCCCCGAGTGCTGAAAAAAGCCCTGGCACCGTAAACACGGAGGAAAAGCTTTAAGAAGGCAGCAACGGAAATAGTCCACGCAGATTCTCCGGAGTTCAAATTGTAAATACAGATCAGGTATGCAGAGGTGTGCGTCCTGCGTTTGGAATTTAATGATATGATTTTCTGGGAGCCGTAACGACCCACGCTGGCATATACCATAAAGCATTCCCCCCTCCCCGTGCAAGGATGATCATCAATGCCGTTAATGAACTTCTCGGCACCTACCGAGCGAGCCCTACACCAAGTGGTACCCCACCATTAGAGGCATTATGAAGTCAAGAGCGAGACTACATACCATTCACCACAGTGACATGCTGTCAGACCAATCAGCAGGCCCAAACACACATGCCTATAGAAGTAGACAGCCCCTCCCCCTTCACTAACCCCCACAAAGGCGCACACACACACAACACTCCCAACCCCGACGCTTTGTTTCAATTGGTATGTGCTTCACCCAATGCAAAATGCATCCACATGCACTCGTAAATGCCTTTCAAACCTTCATAGCCTCAAAAACATAAATGCAGGCATACGCAGGCGCTTCAGTGTCTAATTCAGTCAAAGAATATCAGAAAATGAACGTCAATGAAGTCGCTGCCAGTCTTCAGTGTTGTAGTGACCAACATCCCAATGGAAAGTGTAATAGGGTTCACAAGGACACGGTTCTACGTAGTTTCCCTCCAGTAAGGAGCTGATTAGGAGGCAGTGACCTCAGAGTACTCCTGCCTTCCTAGAAGTCAGAAGCCATTAGGTATTTATAGGAGCTTAATGGTACTGTCTAGGTGTACTGGCTGTCTAGCACCCACCATCAAGCAAGCACCACATCCATTTCAATCGGGAGTCAGGGCGGCACAGCTCGCTGTACAAGATTTTCTCAAGCCATTAGGTACCAGCTCAACAACTTGACTCCGGAGATTTCTTTCTCTTCGGTGAAAAGAATTAGAAAAACACCAACTTGGACCCAAAGCCCACCCTCAAACCTCCTACTCCAATGGCAAAGCTATACACCTTAATTTCATTTTATTTCATCAGCATCTTGCCAACAATTCTTTTGTGTGTTTTTTTTTCTCCACGTTCTCTGCTGTGAAGTGGGGGAAAAAAAGACAGTTTTGCATCAAATGCTTTGCTCGTGCATGATATTGTTGATTGAGATGAAAATGTAGTGAATGATACAAGTAGTGTTTTCCAACTCAAAAAATACTGCTGTCAAATATAATTGCCTGATATGATTGTAAAATTATATGTATGAGTGCACCTGTTCTGTGCACAGAGAGGAGGGAGCAGGATTTGGGATTCTGGCGAGACTGGATGTGAAATCAAATTTCGTTTGCCAGACTTGGTCTTGCAAAACTAAAGCTGCAACCCGTATAAAGACATATCATGAAGGTCTGTACACACTCTCTAATGCTACATGAAATAGTTTGTGGAATTCTGGGAAAACGGGGCAATTTACACAGACATTTCCCAAGTATGCGTCGTGCTTTAAATTTGGTTTATTGTCCATCTCAAAATTTAACCAATTGACTGCGAGCACATGAAGAGGAAAACTGAGAATTAAATGCTCCTGCATGCAAATGTGTTGGACTGCGCTTTATTTCCTCCAGCAGCTTGTTTGGTTCCCATATTTGAGCTGCACATGTGATTTCTAAGTGTATGTTTACATTACCACTCTGCCTCCGACCAAAACCAGGTCAGAGGCCTGTTACTGACATTATGGCCGCCTCCTTTAAACGACTTACCTAATCCCCCGTCATTACCTGGAATGGGCCCCATGTCTCGACTGTGGCCTGAAATAGCCCAGGACCTCAGACTGCCACTGTCAGCCCCCTTAATTTGTAGTTTCATAAATAGCAGACTGGGACTTTGGCACCAAAGATAAAGAGGCTCTGTGGCTGAAGGCTCGTGGTGCAAGTGCGAAGCTAATGAAGCAAAGTCTACCTGGAGACACACCTTAGCAGTCACTTCAGTTTAATAGGGCAGGTTTAAAGTGTCAGTCAGGTGCTTTGTGATTATGTCTGGGGCCAAAAGAGGAGACTCAACTTGAGGTGAGGACTGAGTTTACGTTATGCAACCAACGGCAAAACATGTTACGACAAAAAAAAAACTGCTTCCAATAAAAAAAAAAATCACTTTATGTTGGAGGCATGCCACTACTTCTTATTTATAATTAATGACATGACAGACACACCTGCATATCTAAGATTTAGAAGGTATCCAATATTGTCAATATGAAGGCAAACAGACTCTGAAGTTTCAGTGAAGAAAGTACTGCTGCACCCAAAGGGACTGCACCGCTCCATGTTCCCCCGTAAGCATGCTGAGATGAAATGCAACCTAACATCCATACACTGAAGCCTCAGCTCAGCAAAGTTACACCATCAGGACAAGCACTGCTTCCTTACTGATCCCACTGCCCCTTCTGCTGTCCTCAGATGGCTGTAATGAATAGAAACAAGATGAGGCTGGGAGCAGAGGCTGATAACACGGGCAGATGTCCAGGAGGTTACTCCAGGCTCTCAGCCAGACAGGCAGTGGTAGTGGACTGTGGTCAGTTGTGAACACCCCTCTGAATATTTACACTGTGGGACAGCTGATCTATGATCTCCTACAAGTGGCACTCTGTTGATTCTTAGATATGATTTCACAGAGATGATGAGGAGAATTTTTTTGGAAAATTCCTCGTTTGGGTGGAATTACTGAAACAGAATCGATCTCTACCTGCGTCATTTACTGTGAATGGATTGGAGATCAATCATTAACCACTGTGCTGCTCCTGGTGAAGGGCTAACACGCACTACTAAGGAAGGCTGCTGCCCATCATCGTCTGGCTGTCTGCAGCTGACAAGAGAAAAGCCCCTTTTTTTTAGTCATAGAAAGTGTCTTCACTTTAGCCTTTTCCAGTCTGCCATCGGTGATGTATTAGAATGACTGACAGCAGTAATGAACTAAGACAAGATAACGCATGGCACCATTCATGCGTAACCGACGCGGAATCCCACGGTGACATGTGTAAGGCACGAGGGGTGAAAGAACCATAATGGCTTAGTGAATAGGAATTATAATCAATGTTATCGCTGTGATTAACACGTCAAAAGCTCATCGCGCTGGCCCGTGTGTTTCATGCCTTACCTTCCAGCCAGCTGAGCTATTACTGTCGCCTTTATCCTTGAAATAGGGCACATAACGGACCATCCAGTCGTATATCTGTGACAGCGTGAGTCTCTTTTCTGGGGTGCTCTCAATGGCGCGGGTAATGAGATCCGCGTAGGACTGGTTCCCCCACGCGTTCCGCCGCGAGGACTTGGCTTTGCGCAGGGGTCCGGTCACATCGAGCGCCGCGCCAGCCAAGCATGGGTGCGTCGCGCCTGTGGGTGCCGGGGCGCCGGCTGGATGCTTCAGCTCTCCCGGCGTTCCGCCCACGAGTCCGGCTCTGCAAGCCGGGACGTCCTCCGGTTCCACCTTGATGTTGGCCAGCGGAAGACCTCCGCTCACCTCGTGTCCGCCGGGGAAATCCTGCGGGCAAGGCAGGGGCCAGGTGCACGAGCGAGGCCGGCTTTGCGGCTCGAAATCCGAATCAACCTGATGAGCGTCTAATTCGTCGTCCTCCATCATCAACATTTACCCTTCAGTGGGAAAACGGAATCAATCACGGGAAGAGAAAGGGAGGGAAATACCTCCACGACACACGTATCCCACTGTCTTCAGTACCACTTCACGCTGGAATTTGCCTCGTAATGTGGCTATTAAGATCAGTCTGAATCAATGAGAAGCAATTCAGCGGAGTAGGCGAACCATGGTGAAGACGAGCCAAATCACAGCCTCGCGTGTAGAGATAAGAGAAGTAATAAAAGTAAAAGCAATTCTTTGTCCATTTTACTTCAAGTGAAATATCAAATGCGGATTAAAAAATGACAGTCCACATCACCTTAGAGCACCCAATCTCGAGCGGGTGTCTGAGTCAGTCATCTGGGCTTTTCTATCCAGTTGCAGCAACAGATGATATTTCAGATAAGGAGCAGAGCAGCCGTCGATAAATCCTCCAGAAGACAACGGGAAGAATCGGGAAAGAGGAGGAAAAATCACCGGGGCTGAGGAGAGAGCATCCACCGAGGCGATAATGCGTGATTACCGTGAATTATTAAATCTTCCAGTCTGCACGGATTAAGCTGGCAGCGGCACATTCAAGTCCATTCAGCCTGAACAGCACCCAACTGTCTGCAATTATAATGAAGAGGCGTGCGCATGTGACGAATCGATAAATTCCCTGTCTGAGAAATATACAAAAAATAAAAAAAAATAGTCCAGCAATCAAATCTCGTATCCACTTGTCAGGTTGATAAAATTGGCTTCTATCAGCCCTCCGCTTGTTCCTCTCTATCACCCCTTGCCTTTTTCTCACTCTCTCAGATCCCACACATGTTCTCATTTGCTTACAACTCGTTCCGTCGATGTGAACCGAGGATGACGCGCCGGCGCTGTATAGTAGAGATGCTGCCAATTGGAGTGCGCTCACGAAATCAATACTCTCCGAACATGATTACAGCGAAATCCCGAACTCCGTCTCTCTCTCGCTCTCTCTCTCCCTCTCGCTCTCTCTCTCCCTCCCTCTCTCTCCTTTCCTCTCTCGCCCTCTCTCTCTTTCAGTGTCTTCCCCCTCTCTCGCCCTCTCTTTTCTACCACCTCGGTTACGAAGTAAAGTGGCAAAACCCAAATTCTTAATTAAAACCGCATCATTATCTTTCCGGCTGCGCGTCACATGGCGCTTTGTGTGTCATCCTCCATGTCCAGTCGTGACAAAACCAAGACAATGTGAAACCCACAGAGGCAGAATTTCTCACCGTCTCGACACGGGCTGTTTTTTTCTTGGTTTGTTTTGTTTTTTGTTTAAAAAAAATGGGTTGCCTTCTTTGTGCGTAGCGAATTGTCCCGTGCTCCGTGTGCAGCGTCCAAATGCCCTCCAGGGAGAACTTAGGACGCGCAGGCGGTTTCACCTCTGCTGATTACATGCGAGCAATACCTCAGTGAGTGTAATTTTCTACGCCGATTAGACAGATTTAGTTCAGATTAGGAGAGATTAGGTAACCCTAGATTGTTAATCCGGGAGGAGTGGGGTGAAATGCTGCTGCTTCTTTATTTTCAGGGGCCATCATGATTTCTTCTTTTTTTTTCATACTCGAAACTAAGTGATCAGAAGTAAAAACAGTCCGGCATCTCAGATTTCATTTGCCTGGACGTCAGAGCCGCTCTGAGCCCGGCAGTGAGCCCTGCTGACGGCCGTGTGTGTAACACAGCAGCTCCCGCACTGACTGAAGGTTTGAACGCGGGTGGGGGGATTCTTACTGTCCATCCCACGACCACCCCTTCGGCTGGGCGGGCCCAGTCACAGGTGCTTGAATCTTATTGGCTTTTTTTCTTTTTAACTCTCTTACGCACGCGATTAGACCTAAAAACGCAAAGGCATTTGGTTGATTCCAATATACGTTCTTCACATTTCATCTTTATTATTCAGGAAGGCGTTGCTGATGCGATGTTACAGCAAGTGCCTGTCTCACATCTTTATGCGCATTCACACCTGTTCTGTTGATGGTTGCTGTAGGGAGAATATTACTTATTCATGTAGTTTGAGTCAGTCCTACTTTCACACAATCACAAACTCAGCTACAAATTCTGGTATTACTTGCCAGTCAGGCAACAATCCCATGCAGGCTTTTTTTAACTGCCCACGGGTAATCAGTATGACCTGTGGGGGCATGTTGCTCTGAATGCATTCCCATCCAAATTTCCAGCAGCCGGTTACCCAAACTGTCCTCTATCATGTGCAGTCTGTAGCAACACTGTGTGGGAGACCAAATTTTGGGCAATTCCGCTTTTTCAGTCAATTTTTTTGGGTAAAAGAAAATGTCCCCAATTTTTTTTTTTTTTTTTTGACATTTGGATTTTTACAAACAAACTCAAAACAACTCTGTGCTGCAAGGTGGCTGAAACCGTCTGAGGACAACACCCTTTTCATGCATGTGAAAGGACAGAAGCTGTACTTAAAAGTTGCACAACGCAGCCACACTGTGCACTCAGACATGAGTGATGTTGAGAAATTTGTGTCCAAAATAGTACGCTTTTTAACGCGGGAGGATGTGTCATGTAGTGTGTCATGGAATGACTTAATCCTGAGCATCAGTGGGATCACATGATTAAAATATCCTGTTGTGAGGAGATTATTTTATGTAAAAATGTTGAGAAATGGTAAAATTACGCTTCATACTTTTTGTTATTTGGAGCTAAAAAATACCAACCATTACTAGTGTCATGCAAGCCTTTTACAGCCTCTAATCTGTGCTGCAAGGTTGTACTTACGTTGCTCCGCCAGTAACGTTCATGAATGCCGTAATTTTAGTGACACTTCAGATTACACAATGTGTCTTGATTACACATGAAATTAAGGAAAAACACAATTGCGAATATCGAGAAGCAAAACAACCGGATGAGGAGACTCCCAGCAGGACTGAATCGCAAGAGATAGAGAGAGAGAGACAGAGAGAGAGAGAGAGAGGGAGAGGGAGAGGGAGAGAGAGAGAGAGAGAGAGACAAAGCTGGGAGGAAGAGGAGGGGAGAGGAGTCGGGGAGAGCGAGGAGGAAGGCCCAGGCAGCAGGAGTTTAAAAACTACGCATGTTTGGTACCTTCCAGGCTGACTGCTACGTTGTCCCCATACCAGACATTCCAGAGGCAGCGTGGCTGGCTTAGAGCTGAGTGGCCGATCCTGGAACAGCGTGTACTGCACAGCAGTAATCACCTCAGCCAGCCACAAGCAAGGCAGAGCACCACATCAACAACAAGTCAGAGCTTTGTGCCTGTCAATTTGCACCCGGAAAAAGAGCTCTGGAATTTCATTTGAATAGGAAAAAGGGCACGTTTTTTCCCACCTCTCTCTGCAAGACCCAAACTTATTTTTTTTCTTTTTTTTTGGAGCGTGGGGGGGGGGTTGCCACTTCAGCCCTCCCCGGCAACCTCATGATGTTGCGCAATCCATCCCTCTACCCCAATCTGCCCAGTGGGGTTAGGACTGGAGGAATCCGAAGAAGCCACAAGAACACCCTTGGGAGATCGATGTCTGTCTGGGAAAGCACCTCCCCTGGTTCTCCTCCCCTCTCGGCAAGCAACCCACACTCTCTAACAAGCATATGGGCTCCCAATGACACAAGAAGGAGAGGGCTTAAGTCCAAGTATTGGAAACATTTCTGAGTAGGCGAAGCTGGATTTCACCCCCCTGTGGCATTCGCCCAAAGTAGGCTGACTTAAAGACTTCCTGCCCTGAGCGAGAGCCAGCTTTCTGTGGCATCTTGGCATCTGCACTGCCAACTATGAACATTATGTTCAGAGGCAGAAAAGACAATTGGTGCCAAGAGTTTTAATTAAGACTGCGTTGTGAAATGGAAAGTAAAGGCATGTGCAGGTAATGGCTTCCATCCGCATTCGAGGTCTAACAAAATATGATTAACTAACACTATCTGCCTGTGCCAATTAATTATATTTAACAGTTAAAAACACAGAACAACCAAATGGCCCACAGAGGGAAATCAGTGTGCATTGCTCTCATACTCCAAACTGAAGTGAGCTTAATTGTATTATAATAAACAGATGATGTCAAAGCTGCTTAAAGGTTGTGCCTTTGCACTGAGATACTGCCCTCTAAATCAGAGCTCTGGACAAAGCACAACCAACAGAATAACGTCCTGAACCCCTTTTAACAGGATTATTAGAAGTTGATTTGAATTATTTAAAAGGGACACGGTTCATCAGGAACCCCAGCTTCTTAAAAATAGAAACATGTCGCAGTTGTCTTGTTGCTTTGCTACATAAGACAAAAAAAGCAATAGGAAACCTATACGAGCTGTTTTTCATATATAGTTTTTAAAAAGATATGAATCTTTCCTATTTCAACAGTGAAATTAGTCACGAAAAAACCCCAAAGTGTTTATGGTGAAAAGATTTTACTGTTGTACGGACTGTTCTGTTTCGTGACACTGACAAATCAGCAATAATGAGTCTTTCAGGGTGTGCGTAGTGTTGCCTTCATCTGACCTCGTATTTTTACAAAATTTTCACAACTTACTAACAAAATGCATCTCAAAATCGTTTAAAAAGCACTCGTGCTGCAACCTCGGCCATATTACTTTTTCCAAAGGGTGTCGCTTTGGTCTGTTACTTCAAATAACTCATGTTGTATATCATGCTGCCTCCGGCAATGAGTTAAATCCCTCACTTCTGCAAGTCAGTGGTTGGCTTCATCCACAATAGCCAAGTAGGCCTGATGCCAAGACACTGATTAGCCCAGCTATGCCTCCGTTCTCCAGGCAATGCGGGGTGGAGGTGCACTGGGAGCCCAGCTCATCACCAAAGAGCACTGTGCTAAACACAAGTTTAAGTGGAAGAAAGCCAATAGACTGTAGTGTATCCATGCTGGACATAGAAAGCCTTGGGCAAGGAGGCATCTGCCTCTTTAATACATAATTCACTCAGAGCTGAAACATCATGCTTTACTCCTAAGGGCCGGTAGTCTGCTTCTGGTTTGCTGGAACATAAAACTGTCTCCATCAGATACCCCAGTCCCACTGAAGGGCAACTTTCCCTGCTAACTAGTCAACTAAATAATTACGATCAACGCATATGCGTTGACGCGCTGAAGAAGGTCCTCGGCGAAGAACAGTGAATTTTTCAGAAGGCAATGTTCAAGGTGTGCGCGGAGGCGATGTCAAGTCACCTTTCCACCTGAGCGAGTTCATCCTCATCAGCCTTGATATGCAGGTAGGTCAACGCGTAGAGACAGCCATCTGCCCTGGAGCTCTCCCCTCAGACATGCACGTCGTCACTTTACATCCCTGCCCCCTGCAAATGCATCTTCCTGTAGGGGGGTATTATTAGAAGCACTCATGTCTTATTGCCAACATTATTATCATAACTGACAGGATGTGCATTAGTTACTTGTGTCTGTGCACTAGATTGGCCATAATGTTGACACGCTCGCACGGAGGCCTTTCTGGGTTTTAACATGAACAGCGAAAGAACCTGGGTAGCTCTAGTGCTTTCATGTGTAATAAGCCCAGCTCAAGTTCCCATGAATGAGGCACTAATGGGTTAACAGTAGAAATGAGAGGGGAAGAGAAGGAAAATCAATGCTTTTGTTGAGGGGAAGAAAGAAAGGCTTTCACAGGTCTATGTATCATTAAGCAATTGAGAAAGCTAATTAGAGTGGGGGGAAAGATGTGCAGATCTCACAGCTAATTATTTCCATGGCAACCGCAGGCTCCTGTAGATGATGTGAGGTTGCATTTAGTTTGCTTCAAACCAGAAGGACACATGAAGAGAAAGAGAGACCCCTAGCGGGGAAAAACTGAAATGATCACGAACACACTGGAAAAATTAAGACTTTCAAATAATCCCAAAGATTCCCGTTAAATCGAAGAAGCTTGAAAGATTTTGAAAGGTGCAGATTTAAATGACATTTTACAGTTTGATTATAAAGCAGCACATAACAATTGAGCATTAATCCACCCTCCATTTTGCTCACAAATCTAAATACACATTTTAATGTGTTAAAAACTGTTTTGGTTTTTCACTTTCAAGTCGAGACATTTTAGTCAATTTTACGTTGATCTTTAGAAAAGTCACAAATTAAAGCAAAACAAGTCAAAGTTTTTTGAAGGATTTTTATTTGGGCGGTAAAAAAATTACAAAAATAACATTTGTTAAAGACAGTTGGAGAGGACTTGACTCTTTTTCAGTTAATGTCTCTGCTTGCTGGGGTCAATCTTCTCCAGGTGCACCAGAGGTTTGAGCTGCTCGGCAAAGCTGCGCATGTCCTCTGACACGGTGTCCTGACCGGCAGGGGCCAACACGCTCAGCTCCACCAGGTACGACAGTGACAGACGCTCCGTGTTCTCCGTGTTTCCCGGGACAAGGATACGAGACAGCTTGCTCACCACGATTTTCATCGCGCCTTTGCGAAAGATGTGTCCGTTGGTCACGAACTCGTGGTCCATTCTGAAGCCCATCTCGTTGAGAAACTCGGGTAGGCTGTGAGAGGCGGCGACGTCGACGCAGTTGCGTACCAACGCGTGCCGGCTCTTGTCCCCCACCTCGGGCTGACCAAGGTATCGAAGGTGCCACGGAGCCGTGGGTTGAGAGAGGGAGCGCCGAGCTCGGAGAATGAAAGGGTTTCCCTGCTGGCCCTTCAGAAGGTAGACCAGCTCATGATCTGTAAAAGTCTCAGGTTCCATGTTGTCGCATAAACCTCGAAGGCGATGCAGGAGGCTTTCAAGAGCCTGGTCCAGCACACTGCCTGGAATATTTATTGACACAAACAAGTGATGCTCTAGTGTATAATTGGTTATGAAATAAAACATCGGCAAACTGCCCAAAACGCCTATTTTTAGAATGTTTTATAGGAGAAGTTGTATTTCTTCCCGGAAACAAATGTCTGTGTTTACCAGCAGCTCAAGAAGTGAGGCTAATGGCTTGATCTATAAGCTTTTAATTTGCATCTATATCAAGGAGATAAATGAATCCCTACACTCAGGACGATCTGACCAGGCTCTGTTCACAGACCAATCGTGGGATTGAAGCAATAACTTAATATAAACACATGGCCTAAATATGTGTCTCGACTCATTTTTTTCTGCATATTCACAAGTGCAGTGGGTTCATCCACCTTCATAAGCTACGTCGTCCACCTTTAGTTGGGGATATATGGTGTATCTTACCTTGCAACAGATACTCCATCATGTTGATTGTGCCTCCAGTGACAGGCATCACAGTCACAGGAGGGGCCTCCATTTTTTAGAGCCTGAGAAGGAATATATTTTCACATATTGAATTAACATGACTTCAACATTATAGAAGGCATGTGGACAACAAGGATACAGACTTTATTTATAAAAATTAGAGCACATTCAGGCTTATTATGGGATAGATCTTGAGGATTTCTGATTCTGGAACAAGACTCGCTAAATAAGCATTGCTGCCTCCCTGTCAGGTTTCTGCGACACCTGCTGCAGCCCGAGTCCCTTCATTAACGTTTCTTTCATCGATGTATCTCCTGCTATTACAGACCAGCCGTAGGTCGAATTTCTCGCATGCTAACAACGCTAACTCAGTGAGCTAACACGGCTAACAGGAGTGTTGAGGCGAGTTAGCATTAGCAGGTTGCATAAATACCTGAGAAAACACGACCGGCAAAAATGTCGCCCTCCCGCCTGCTGATCCAAAACGCGAGGTACGGAGCCGTCCGCGGAGCCGTCACACTACCGACCGGTCCAGTAGGCCTCGCCGGTTCCCCTCAATCAACACACGGCGAGCAGCTAACCTGGCGAGCCGGCGGCGAGTTAAGCCAAGTTAGATATCGGCCATGAGGGGCAATGTTGCAGAAGCTGTCGCTTTTAACAGTTTGAGCACCGTTTGGAGTGTTGAAATTGAGGCTCGTACACGAAGCAGATGTCAATGAAAACGGCCAACGGCTCGATTAACGGACTGACAGCGAGGACGCTGAGACGCCGACAGTGAATGGGAACATTTTTCTTTGGTTTGTTTTCGAGCAGTTCTCCAAGTTTGAGGCTCGGTACTGCCACCTCGTGGACAACATTTTTTTTGTACCGTAAGACAACTCAAGGAAATGTCTAAATTTGGTCGAAGTTGTGGTGTTTCCAGGTTGTTTGGAAAATCACATCGAATTATGGAATAAAGTGACAATGACCGACACTGTCGTTGTATAAGTAGGCTACAAAGTACTTCCCTCTTTACTGTTTTGATGTCTCGTTTGCATTCTTATGTTGTAATATGTATGTTTTCAGTTCATTTGAATTTAGCAAACAGAATATTTGACCATTTAAAAAAAAACTCAATAAAAGTGAGTGCCCCAAAAGAACAATTCATTTGATAGGAATAAGGCATTTATTTAACACAATTATTTTAGGGGAAAAATACCTCACAAGTGTAATTCACTATAAACACATTCAGTTTCTAACTTATGATTACTGGCTGGTTTGATAGGTGTCTTGATACGAAGTGATGAGTAAACTGTTGAACTCTCTTCTTGCACCTGCAGAAAAAAGTACAACATTTGAATGCCCGAACAAAATACCAAACAGCTCATTAGGATTGTGGTGAACATCAGTGTTGTGATCTTACACTTTCACCGTGGTTCGGTCCATAGCAACAGTGGTTTATTGAGAGTGCTTTAACAATTAAAAAGGGAGGGAAAAAGTTTATTGGTGATACAGCTTTTTTTTATATAAAGCAAGACATTCAATAACCAATACCAAAAAGAAATTAACAGAAAAATTTGTTGTAAACAAGGAAGACAGCCCACCTGCTAACAGTCTTGATCTGAAGAAAAAGCTGAGAAGTGCCAAGAAAATGACACAAGGAAGAAGAACAACCCCATAAATTGCAACAGTCAAATCTGCACTCTTGGTAAAACCTGTGAAACCAAACAGTGTTATTATTTGATTTATGCCACAAATCCATAAAGTGAGACGTGGGAAAACACCCACCTGTTATTGTTGTGTTAAATGAGGCCATTGCTGTAGGACTGCTGCTAATTGTCACGTATGCACCAGCCACATGCTTCACAGTGCAAGTTAAAAACCCATAGAGATCCACATTCACTGAAGTAGTCATCATGTCAGTGAATACATTTTTAGAGTTGTTCCTTTGTTCGGAATCAACATCGCAAGTGACGATACAAGAGAAAGAGGCGTCCTTGCTCTGCTGAGCTGTAAATGAGAAAAGAACTTGTGAGGGTTTTTTTTTTCTATTTTCCATGAATGAAATATTCTGAACATGTTCGTTTCTCACCTGTAATCACACACAATTTGACAGTGAGCAGCTTCTGGCTGTGTCTGCCACAGTTTCTCCTCCAGCAGGTATATTCACCAGCATCGGCTTTTTCAACTTTTCTTAAACAAATGCTGTTGTTGAAAGACAAAATGTGGGATTCTGTTCTCTGTGCCAGTTTCCCGAGAGTCGTATTGTGTGCTTTAAAAGTCCACTTTAGGTTTGTGAATCCTCCTGGGCACGTGATCTCAAAATTGCCACCTGCAATGACATAAATAATCTCTCGATTCTCCTTCCAAATTTCTGTGAAAAAAGACAAAGAGCAGTGAGGACAGACCGGCATCAACAAATAGATATAAATAACTACAACATGAGAACATCTTTGATATCTGTTTTCTTTGAGGTAAGAGATGGCACAGGGACTTTTCAAACCTTTTCTCACTCTGAAGACTGTGGACTGCTGGTGCTTGCAAATGTCTTTAGAACAGCTTTCACACCAGTACACTCCTTCGTGGATCTCAGAGAAGTTATGGATGACCAGTGAACGATTAGGCATCACTTCGGGTCTTGAATAGTGAGAAGAGTGACGCTGTAGTCCATTCTTGTCTTGAAAAAATATTTGTATTTGGTGGCTCTGGTCATCTTTCTTGTACAACCATTTGAAGTTGTCCGAGGGGCTTCCGAAGTGTTCACACGGTATCATCGCTTGACATCCCAGCAAGAAATTAAGAGGAACTTCTGCTGCTGAAACACAACTTTCTGTTAGAGCCTGAAACTGAAAAGTTCAAGAGATCTAATTCAATTTAAAACACAATGCTGGGCGCTTGGTTCAGCAGGTACTTACAGTTTCCAGAGAAAGAGAACAACTTCGAAATAATGAGCACGCCAACTAAGATGTAGTCTTTTTGCATTGTGGTGAACACGCCAATGCCTGCAGAGATGAAGGCGACCCTGAATGCTCCCCACGCAATGACACTGTCTCTGCTCACGAAATCGCAGTTAAGAAGCTCGGTCGATAGATAGGAAGTGGTTATAAAGCAGAGGAAAGTTAGCAGGGCACTCGCCCACAATGTTTATCTCATTTGGTAAACTTTATTTCACTTACACATGGAAAGAGCTTCAGAGACAGATTTAGTTTTAAGATTGACTTATACAAAGGTATCAGTTTTGTCTCTCACACTGTGATTTTGCAGAAAGTTATCAGATTATTCTAGCCAACTTTTAATTGTAACTCCAATAGTTTATAAGTTCATCAATTCTCCAGTTTGAATGTTACTTGAGCTGTCCTGAATACGTGCTGATAGGACTTGCTGTGATTGTGGTTGAGGTTTTGAACATTGTGGGTGATCAGTTCCTAGAGCTTATATGTACCACAATTTTGACCAGAGTAGCACAATGGCCTAAAAATGTAACAATGGAAAAACTGATGTGACATTAGCAAGATGAATGAGGTACAAGTGACACAAGCAAAAGCTTTCCCCCCAGTTCGAGTCACAAAATGTGTTCCAAGCACTTTACTTTGGATATTGAATTTAAAACACATGTTGGCATTTTACTGAACATGAACACACAGATAACAAATATAGAGTGGAGTTTGCATGTTCTCCACTGAAATGACACTTTTGCAAATACTTCTTCTCATTGACTTCTCATCGTTTTGCTCTCTGAGTTGTTCTGTCTGTACAGAACACTTCAGCTTCTGGGAGTCAGAGGTGACGCTGCCATGCGGCGGGATTGTGACGCCCTTGTTTTGTTCTAAAAGGGGCTCTGGTAACAGGAGGGGCTTCATATTCCCCCTGAAATGAAACTCAGTTAGTGGTATATCCCAGCTCGGATTTGCACCTATGCCATTTGATCCCACAAGCAGGAGCACTGTCCACTCCACCTCAATAAATACCAGTTATTCTTGGACCTTTTCAAACCACACAGACTTGTGTTTACCTCATGTGACCCGCAACCCCTCCGGCAACCCCTAACCTTGCATCCGTCTCTGTCAGTATTACCCTTTTATCCTCCGTCATCACCCTCCATCTTTCTCTGTCTTTTTTCTTGCTGCGAAGCTTCGCACCGGCATAATCGGCATTCTCATCGATTCACTTTTTCCCCTCCCGCGACACTTTTTCACCGCTTGGCGGTCGGACGTCGGGCGGCTCCAGCCTCGACACGCTCCGTCACCGCGTAAAAGTCCACGTTGGGAAGACAAGCCCTGACAGTTCCTCCGCCCAACACGCAGGCCGAGGAGTTGCACTTCACCCACCCGCCGAGGTGACTACAAGTGGGTCGCCTTTTGTTGCGTCCGAGGAGTGTTTTTCTGCGGCCATGGCGCTTTCGAGCTCCCTGCTGAAGACTCAGCTGGGCTGGTTTCACGCGCAGCTGTTGCTCTCTGCGCTGCTTCTCGCCGTGGTCGTCTACAAACTGGCGCTTTTCCTCGTCCGACGAAAGGATGTGCAGAGACAAGCTGAGGCTTTTCCAGGACCACCGACGCACTGGCTCTTCGGTCACGTTCACGAGGTAAAGCCGCTCAGCCCTCCGTGGTCTGGTTCCCCCGTGGGATGGGCTGGTACATCTTCTGTTTGTAACGCGTAACCATAGACTTCTGTGTTTGTCGTGTCCTAAATGCTTTACTAGATAACAGACGAAGGGGGTGTTTTATTTCAAACCGAAGGATCCGAGAGATCCGCGTTGGGTAAACATTAGGATGGGCACAATGTCAAAGCGCGAAGTCTAACCCGAGGGGCGGCAAAGCGCCGGCCCGCGGACTGCGGTTGGCCATAAAAGTCAATAAAGTCGCAAATGTAAACACTATTTATTTGGGGCGTCCTGACCAAACACTGATAACATAAGTATCAATTGTGATTACACTGTGATAATATCCATTCACAAGTTGAAGTTCCTCTCCTGTTTTAACTTGACGACATGATACAATCTTTATTGGACTTTTACTGTACTTTTTTCAAATTCTGTCCTTAATTTGTCTAAATTCATCAATACATTTTGACCCTGGTAAACCAACAGGTTGGGTCATACTGACACTGTACTTAGACTGATTTTCCCAGTGAATCAACTGATTTTCGCGAGACGCTTCCGTGAACATTTTGATACTTTTTTTAAAAATGAGCATAAACTATGGATATTTTTGCCTTTCTGAAATGAAGCCAGAAGCACTCGGTTGACAGTATTAACTGCTGTGCTGTTGTTTTCCACTGGTCCAGCCCAGCTTGGATCGTAAAAAGTTGTTTTTGAGTTAAAATAAGTTTTTAGCGTGTGCTTAAAAGTTTGTGATTTTTCCTTTCAGTTCAAGCAAGATGGGACTGACTTGGCCAAAATGGTGAAATGGGGAACGCAGTACCCCTATGCGTTCCCAGTTTGGTTTGGTCCCTCTGTTTGTTTTCTCAACATCCACCACCCGGATTATGTCAAAACTATACTAACATCAACAGGTGAGAGGTTATATACTGATATAGCTTATATACTATACTTTTTTTGTTTTCTGGCTAGAACAATATCAACAATGTATTGCAAACAGTACATACAGACAATGTGTGTTCATGTGACACCATAAACTCAGTGTGACTGTTTGTGTTTGATTCCTGGCAGAACCAAAAGATGATTTTGGATATGGCTTTTTGGAGTCGTGGATAGGTGATGTGGCTTTGCCTGCTTCCTCACATCTCTTCCGCCTGATACACGGTGTATTTGTTTGTCTGCTTCAGCTATGTACTCACTAGCTGTCTATTCTTTCAGGAAATGGTTTATTGCTATCAGCAGGAAAAAAATGGTTTCGCCACCGCAGACTCTTGACTCCGGGTTTCCATTATGACGTTCTGAAACCATATGTCAAACTGATGTCGGAGTCTGCTGTGACAATGCTGGTATGCAAATCGCTGTCGGCTTTGTGCTTTTACAATTTGTGGCTGGTAATTAAATGGTTTTCCAAAAATATGTTGGCCTCACATGGGGAGCTGACACCATCTGCACTGTGACTGTCAAAGGTCGAGTCTGCTTTGGAATGTGTCTTTTTGCCCTGCACGTGTGCTCTCTCGCTGTTGCCAGAACAAATGGGAAAGATACGCAAACACCAATGAAAGCTTTGAGTTGTTTGAACAAGTGAGCCGGATGACTCTGGACAGCATCCTAAAGTGTGCCTTCAGCTGCAACACCAACTGTCAGTTGGAGGGGTACGTCCACTTTCTGATGATTCAACATTTATTTTCCACACACTCGATTGTTCAGTTGTGGTTTTCATGACTCATGATGAGTTTATTTGCCCTAATCTGGACAGTGAACGCTTAACATTCTCCATCTTTGTCATTTCAGTGGAACAAATGCTTACATCAAGGCCGTATATGAGCTCAGTAATCTGGTGAATTTGCGGATCAGGACGTTTCCATACCACAGTGATCTCATTTTCCACCTCAGCCCGCATGGCTTCAGATATCGAAAAGCTTGTAAGGTGGCTCATGCTCATACAGGTGAGCAACAAATTAGATTTTCACCCTGAGCACTTGCTGGATTTCAAGCCCTGTCCACACAGAGACAAGGTGTCTCCAATCAGACGTTGAACACGGTTGTTGTTTTTTTTCGTCTGTGCTCCAGCATTTTAATTGTGCATGTGGAAACACTTCAGATCTTGCCCCTGCATGGTCTGAAGTCTGAGACACGCACCAAAGTATTCGGGCTTCTGAAACACCATTTCCATGCGGACAAAACATGCAAAAAATATGCAGATATCCTGAAACTCGTCTCTGTGTGGACTCGAGTTCAGTCTCTTTTCAATGTCCGTTTCTTTAGATATGCTTGTAATTGTTGTCTGTCATCTCTTTTCTCAGATAAAGTTGTAAGGCAGAGAAAGGAAGCCCTGGAGGAAGAGACCGAGCTTAGTCGCATACAGGCCAGGAGGAACTTGGACTTTCTAGACATCCTCCTCTTTGCAAGAGTAAATTATCAGTTCCTAAATCTGATTTCACAAAACCCTCCATCACCACATTTGTTGCGAATGATAAAAAAAAAACTTCACCAAAAACTTCAAGCCACCTGATCTTGAAGTGTTGCTCAAACACACAAAGAAAGACACACAATTATAATTCCAAGGCAAGAAAGGCAATCGGTAGCAAACCTCAGCCATGACAGAGATTAATCTTTGCTGCTTCAACCTTTTAACTCGGCTGTCCCTTTAAGGGCTACACACTCAAAAAATATGCCAGAAATATCCGTTTTTTCATTTTGGAACACCACATGACCACAACACCACATAAATATTCAATCAGCTCATCTTTGTACCTCCTCTAACGATCTTGCAAATTTCATCCAAATTCATTGAGAACTTGTCGAGTTATCCTCTTGAGACAGACAGATAAACAAACAAACAGGGACGAAAGTAAGATAAGTATTGAATGCAAGCTTAGACCACAGTGATGAAGCAAATACAAACCGCTTCAAAAAAACACGCACTATGTTCTGCATATTAATGACCTCTGATACAAAGGCAGCCAGCAGACTTTGTTGTCCTTGTGTTCAGCAAAATGAAGGCAAACAATTCAAGAGCTCTGAGAAGAGGCTGATTGCAACTGTATCAGATGATGTTTGCCATCCAAAATTGAAAGGCTCCTGTAAACGTGACCCCACTGACAGAACTAATAATAAACCCTAAATACTTATACGAGTAGTATTATATGAATGTTTGATTATTATTGAATGTTTGATTGAATAGAGAAGCACTGAATAATTCTCATTAGGAAATGACAATAGATCATTCAATGATGGTCATGGCAGCTTTGGTAGACAAAGAACCCCTGTGTTTGTTCTGCTCACGTTATTTAAGTTTAATTTTTTGATTGCCACTTTCAGGATGAGAAGCAGCAGGGTCTGTCGGATGCAGACATACGAGCCGAAGTGGACACCTTCATGTTCGAGGGCCACGACACCACAGCCAGCGGCCTCTCCTTCATCCTCTACTGTCTGGCGTGCAACCCGGACCACCAGAGGATCTGCAGGCAGGAGGTCAATGCAGTGCTGGACGGCAAAAGCATCATGGAGTGGTAGGCGTGCGCAAAGTAGATGTTGCAGTGCTAACGTGGCCAAGTTACAGTGTGTGGCAGTGTTAAGAATTAACCCCAGGTCCTTCTTTCCTGGTTTTCTATCTCTAACATTGTTTTTCTGATTCATTTCAGGGAGGATCTCAGTAAAATCCCATACACCACAATGTGCATCAAAGAATCTCTCCGGCTTTACCCTCCTGTACCAGGAATGGCCAGAATAGTCACAAAACCCATGACCTTTCCTGATGGGAGGTCTGTACCAGCAGGTCAGTGACAGTGTCTCAGTCAGTACTTCCTATGGAATGACAAAGTGGGACTCTTTCAGGAATTGCCGTTTCGCAGTGTGATTAGCCCTAACCCTAATCCTAACCCTAACCCTAACCCAGGATGAGGCCTCAGGAAGGAGTGTCGTCTGACTTTATCATGTCAGAAGTCCCTGCAGCCATCTTCATAAATGTATATGCTTGATAAGTTTAGCTACCTACAAGCCTTATGCAGATGCTGAACCTCCATCACAATTGGACCCAACGCCAACACTGGCCCCGGCTGTTTACCTCCAGACCAAACTGAACTGAAGGAATCGTTACGTTATAAAGACTCGCAAGAAAATATTGTGACATATGTGATTTTCTACATGGAGTCAAATATATTGATTCATTCTGCGGGCCCAGACTTCACCAGTTTGAAGTAGTTAGTGGTGTGGTGAATCATTTTCAACTCATGAACTGCAGATTTGAATATGGTGTAAAGGTTATCACACAGCCGGATGGTTCCAGAGGCAGGTGATCCTTGTAAAACCACTGGTTTCCTAAGAGTTACTTATGTCCCTCCATACATTTAGCTCGTGTGGTAAATAAAGTAAATCAATGATTAACAAAGTCCCTACTGATGCTATGTCAAAATAACTATGCACACCTTGTTTGTGTTTCACAGTTTCTCAATGAAAAACTAAAGACAGCTTTTGTCCTCTAGGTTTTCGAGTGGGAACAAGCGTTCATGCACTGCACAGAAACTCAACAGTCTGGGAAAACCCTGACGTAAGTTGAAATGATTCCAAGATGAACTCTGTGAATCAGTTTATCAAAAAATCTGGTGGAATATCAGATAGTCAATAGCATTTCTCAAGCGATTTCTGAATAAAATGCTGAAAAACCCTTCCTACTCACACGCTCATTTTTAAATGCATGATATTTTCTAGGTTTTCGATCCTCTGCGTTTCCTGCCAGAGAATGTTGCCAAGAGATCGCCTCACGCCTTTGTCCCTTTCTCAGCCGGGCCAAGGTTGGTCTTGCTTGGTAGCTTTACAGCCCGTCTTTGTCTACTCATTAATCTGCCAGCAGTCTGAATGTGTAACTCAACACCGAAGTTATTCTTTTGGACCTACAACTTAAATGCTGAAGGTAGAGTTAAGTAGACCAAGGGTGATTGGGTGTAATCTAAAACTGAGCCATTGAGAACAACTCACAAACACATGGCACAAGCTGCTTTCTGTAGTTCAAGAACTTTTTTTCTTTCTTTTAATTCAGGCCTTAAAAAATAATGTCTCCTCAGGCTTTCCGTTAGAAATACAATTTCTACCCCAATTTAACAAACTTTCCACTTTTCTTTTTGCATTCTTTCCTTTTGCTTTGTTTTACATTCACATTTTTCCAGTCGATACTTGTCAGAAGAACGATATTGAGAACAGGGTTCCCCTCAGTTTTATTGTGTGAGAGATCTACTGTTATGACTCGAGAGCTAAACAGAACAATAATCAAAAGGGTTTGTGGTCTACTGAACTTCTAAGACTTGCAGCTTGAGGTGGAAAAAGTTTCAGACGTGTGACGAGAGATTGTTGAGCTTGTAGCCATGTCTGTTGTGAAGTAACATTGATGCCGCAATAAATGGCTGTACTTTTTCTCTCAATGAATAATCGATTAGTCTAATTTTAAGGGGGGAAAGCAAAACGTCTTTTCGTCAGGTTGCGAATAAAATGTGAGCTACACCTCCAGTCCAGTAGATGGCGCAAAAGAGCAACTTAATTGTGAGGTGCTGCTTTATGGCTCACTGTGGAAGATGCAAAACGAGAGCTGGAGTGAACATTGCCAACACAATAACAACGCTGCCACAGTTCATAGCTGACTTTCAAAAGAGTTTAGCATCTAAGTTGAAAGTGGAAGCAAAACCAACATACAAGCATAAGAAAAATGTCATTTGCAAGATTGCTTTCTGAATGCAAACACGTTGCCTTGCAATTACTACTGCCAAAATGACATTCTCAGGTTAGTTGAATGTTGTGTTGTGTCTAATTTAATATAAATTTTCATTTTCTCCTGCAGAAACTGCATCGGTCAGACCTTTGCGATGAACGAGATGAAAGTTGTGATCGCCCTGACGCTGCAGCGATACCGCCTCGAAGAGGTTCCTGATTTCAAACCTAAAGTTGTCCCCAGACTGATTCTCCGCTCACTCAATGGCATCTTCATCAAAATCAAACCTGCAGAATCCGAAGAGTGAGAGGAAGTGACCAATCAAGCTGATGGAAAAGGGAAAACTGAGTTAGATTTATTTTGTAGTAATTTCAAAGTCTCATCACCTGATGTTTTGACATGTTTGCTTTTACTGCTTTACTAACTTGGGGTCACAGGGTGCGGACGCAGGTCCCAACTGAGACGGGTCAAAGGCAGGGCTCCCCCTGGACAGGTCGCCAGTGCAAACACAGTCACATGCATGTACACATACTCGTTTATCGATGACTCAGAGCTTTATAAGTATATTGTAGAACTGTGAGATTAAGCATGAGTATATAGATAAAACGCACAGAGAGACAAGATGCTAACTCCACACAGAAAGGCCCAAAGAAGATTTCAACCCGAGACCATTTCACTGTGAGATGAGAGAGCACTGTGTGGCCTTTATATGCCCATAACAAACATGGAATATTTGTTGGAACCTTAACTCTTTTTATTACCTCCTGGTGAGACTTTGTTTCTAAAATATGTTAAACCTGAGTGAACATTGATCAATTATAATGATAATAATTATAATGATAATAAATATGAGCATTTCAGGTGAGAGGGCTGTCACCAGCTGTTCGTTGTCTGCTAATGTATTTGTGTTTATGGAGTGTGAAACATGATTCCTTTTCATCCACCTGTAACAAGTGCAGCCAGATCTTGACACTCTGTTGACTGTGATGAAAGTGATTTGCTGCACAGTGACTTTTTCAACATGATAATAAAGTTCCTCTGAAATAACTGGTCAATGGTTGGTTAAGGCACAGCGACACAATGGGTTCAAAGTACACGAGACCTCTGCTCTCACTCTGTTCAGTTTGCAAACAATCCAACTGAGTACCTGCAGACAGATACTTATTACAGGAACAGGAGTTTCATTTCTTCACAATTTATGTCTGGATAAGAAAAGATAAGTGAAACAAATCCTCAGTGAACTGTGTGCATCAGAAGAGTTTAAATAAAAGATTGTCAGTGCGACACAAACACACTGAAAGGAGCAGGTCAGTACAGATGAGTAAGCATCTGAATGGGAAGTATTATGCTTCATGCAAGGACAGGTGAATAGAAAACCTGCAGCCACACTTACACAACGTACAAATATCTTGAGGCCACCTATCTGTGAATTGGGCTGAATACAACTGGCCTGAAAAGCAGCAGCTGTCAGACTTCAATAAAAGCCTTCCCACAGGCCAGCATCTGGCTAGATGAATTTTGGTTGTAAGACAGATCATCATTTGTTGCCACCGTTAATTTTAATGCTCATTTCTTCAAATATCTTCAAGCTTTCTGTCCGTCAGCGGTCTGCTGAGTCCCTGTTGGGAGGACAGACGGATTCACCCGCCCACATCATATCTGTTTTATTTTTTTTCTTTTGTTTACATGAGATAAGTACTGCTGCCACCACACCCGGCTGGTCACCTTCCGCGGTGTCCTGAGAGAGCTTCCCCTGCAGGGAGCCGCATCAGCATCATCAGCATGGATTTAAACATGGCCATGATTCACCTGGACTGGTCCCACGTGCACCTGTTGCTCGCGGGCTGTCTCACTTTTGTTTTGTACAAACTGACAACGATGTACGTCAGAAGAAAGGACGTGATGCGACACACTCAAATGTTCCCTGGACCGCGGCCTCACTGGCTGCTTTTAAAATTTGACAAATTAATTTGTGCTTTAAATAAATAAAAAAAATTAAAAAAAAAAAAAAAAAAAAAAAACAGAAAAAAAAACGTTTTTATTGCGAGTAACAACAGTGTGTACGACTCTATGTGCTGTTTGCGCTGTCTTTCTTACTCCAAAGTAAAAAACGGATAACTAGAGCCGCTAAAAAAAACAGTAAAAGATACCATGCTAATGAGAGACAGGCACGATAAGTCGATTAAACGTGCTCGAACTCGCCAGTCAGCACCAGATTTATTATTTGGTTAAACTAAATCAGTGTTTGTTTAAAGGCACTGGTGCTGTTCCTGAATGTTTGAGAAGGGGGGGGGGGTAAACTCTTACCTCCCTGGCAAAAGTCATGATGGAGAGAGTTTGGGCTGAAAACTTGTTTGCTCCCCCCCCCCCTCTTAGTTAAAACGAGATGGCACAGAGATGATGCAGCAGCTGGTGAAATGGGGAATGGACTTTCCTTGTGCCTTCCCGCTTTGGTTTGGACCCTCTTTCTGTCTTCTCTACCTCCATCATCCAGATTACACAAAAACGCTGCTCTTATCAACAGGTACTCTGTGTTTTATGACTTTATTACCTCCACTAATGAGGTCACCTTCACCCATGTTTGTTGGTTAGCTTTTCTTTGTGTTTACAGAATAAAGTAACTCAATGATTTAGATTACTTATTCAGGATGGGGGGGGTTAACTGGACAGGAGATTCAATTTTGATGATGAATCAGTCATCAGGTGTAGATGTACAACTACCAGTTGTAAATTGGACCATGTAACAAGAACGCATGGTGAATGTTAGTATTTCCATTAACAATACTAATGTGTTGTGTAAGTAAACACTCTAAAGTACCCTTTAGTTATTTGCTTGTTTTTATTGGATTCCATCTAGAGTCCAGGGTTTGATATCAAGTCATGGCCATGCAGGATAATGTCCTTATCTGTGTGTTGCTGTTGACAGAGCCCAAAGACGATGTCGTGTATGGGTTTTTGGAGTCTTGGATCGGTAAATGTGGTTGGGAGGGGTTTATCTCGCAATATTTTCTGTACGATTACAATGTTGTTTATTCACAAGAGGCACTTTTTTCTCTCCCCAGGAAAGGGGTTGTTGCTTTCCGAAGGCAAGAAGTGGCTGCATCACCGCCGACTGCTGACCCCAGGTTTCCATTATGATGTTTTGAAACCATACATTAAACTGATGTCAGACTCTGCTGAAATAATGCTGGTGCGTTGGTCTCCTTTAAGTAATATCATTCATGAATCACTGTTGATTAAAGAGGTTTTTGACTCAACAATCTGTTACTTTGTCATTGCTGTTAGAATAAATGGGAATGTTACGCAAACACTGGGAAGACCTTCGAGCTGTTTGAGCATGTGAGCCTGATGACGCTGGACATAATCATGAAGTGTGGCTTCAGCTACGACAGCAATTGTCAGATAGAGAGGTCAGTCTTATTGTGGGCTCCTCGGACCAACCGACCAGCCATCAGCTGACTTCAGCTCAGCTCTACTAATCATGACAATATGGAAATAACCTGTTCTTAATGGATGTCCCTCTCATTTCAGTGAAACCAATCCATACATCAAAGCAGTAAATGAGCTCACCAATGTGATTACTTTGCGATTCAGGACGTTTCTATACCACAATGATCTCATTTTCCACCTCAGCCCGCATGGTTTCAGATTTCGAAAAGCTTGTAAGGTGGCTCACGCTCATACAGGTGAACACTGATTTCAACTCAGTGTGTTTTGTTTGTCCTTGTGGTTCTATAAATGCTTTTTGTCTTGTTCTTATGAAGACAACGTTATAAGACGGAGAAAAGAAGCTCTGAAGGAAGAGACCGAGCTGGGTGGCATACAGGCCAAAAGGAACCGGGATTTTCTGGACATCCTTCTTCTTGCAAAGGTATATTGTCGTATTGCACATGCATACAAAGAAGAAGCGGGCAGAGAGAGAGAAAGATGATAAAGTGAAAATAGAAAGAAACAGTGAATGCATATCATCTGTTCATAAGAAACCTTTTGTTTTAGATCGTGTCTTCAATTCCAGCCAAGTGTTGTTCAAAACTATTTCACTACTTGAAATTGTTCCAATATTCAGGCCCATCAGGTCAGATTTTGTTTGGTCCTCAGGATGAGAAGCAGCAGGGTCTGTCAGATGCAGACATACGGGCTGAGGTGGACACCTTCATGTTCGAGGGCCACGACACCACAGCCAGCGGCCTCTCCTTCATCCTCTACTGTCTGGCGTGCCACCCGGACCACCAGAGGATCTGCAGGGAGGAGGTCAACCAAGTCCTAGATGGGAAAAACTTCATGGAGTGGTCGGTCTTGTTGACGAAGACGTTCTACAGCTTTCCGTGCCTCAACAGGCTGCCAGCCAGCACTTTTTCATCTTTTCTTCATGTCTGTTTTATTTAAGGGATGATCTCAGTAAAATCCCCTACACGACAATGTGCATAAAGGAATCCCTCCGTCTTTACCCCGCTGTACCAGGACTAACCAGAAAACTCACGAAACCCATCACGTTTCTTGATGGACGGACTATACCGAAAGGTGAGGGGTGCTTTTACATGAAGGTCAGAAGTGGTACTGTTTTTATTAATCTTTTTTTTCCATCATGTGTTTCCTCACTGCATGTCGTTGGTTTTGAGAATCATTCCTCTTCAGTCAGCATTTAACTGAACATGTCGGTCTTTTCTCTCCTGAACTCTGGCATGTTTTTAAACCTTGCCAACCGACCTCAGTGGTCACAGGTTTAGACAGTTGGCTATGACCCATTGGTTGTTTTTCATCATGACTATTGGTGATTATGTGTTTTGTTTTGGTTTTACTTAGTTATTAGTAGAGTTTTGTGAGTGGCCAATGAAAACTTCCCACGAAATTTGTCATTTTCTCTTGTAGGTTTTTCTGTTGTTGCAAGCATATTTGCGCTTCACAGGAATGCAACAGTGTGGGAAAACCCTGATGTAAGTCCACAGTCACTCTATTTACTTGTAATTACTTAGAAATTATTCCCAAAAGCAACAGTGAAATAAGGAGCTCAATAGACTGTCTGTTCCCTCCTTCCAAATGAATTCTGTTTAACAGGTCGAGCCATTTATCCGACAGTTTTTAATGCGAAGCATACAACAGTGTCCTATTTTTGTTAGCTCTCAAACGTCATCAAACTGAAAGCTTGTTTATTCTCTATCAGCTTAGATAACTCAGGCACACTCAGTTTTCTGGACACAAAAAGATTTCTCGATGTCCCTTTATTTATAATGTGTCACGTATTTCTGTTGGTTTAGGTTTTTGATCCCCTGCGGTTTCTGCCCGAAAACGTCTCCAAGAGATCACCACACGCTTTCGTTCCCTTCTCAGCCGGGCCTCGGTTTGTCCATTAAAAATGAACTTGTTTTTCTGTCAGGAGTTTACTCAGTTTACTTGCTGAATTTGTCGATAATGTAGTGGAGAAAAATGAAAAAGGAGTGAATCAATTGGATGTTTCCTGTGACTGAGCTAATTGAGGCAACAAGAACACCTCTGTTCCTGAATGCTAAATTGATTTGTTCTCGTTTTAGCCGTATTTGTTTCTCCCTTTTCTGTTTCATTTTATGGGCCTGGCACATTTTTTCCTTCCCTTCAGGCTGATGCTCTAAAGATTGAACTCGTCTTGCTATTTTCTCAAAAAGTGATGTTTTCACTTCTCAGAAACTGCATCGGTCAGAACTTCGCCATGAATGAGATTAAAGTTGCAGTCGCCCTGACGCTGAAGCGATACCAGCTCGTGGAGGACCCTGCATTCAAACCCGACATCCTCTCCAGAATCGTGCTCAGTTCTGTCAATGGTGTCCAAATCAAGATAAAACCCATACGCACGGAGAAGTAGGGGGGAATTGCTACAAGAATCGAAGAAAATGACAATGATTTCTGTGTACCTTCTGAAAAACATTGAATCATTTTCTGACTTTCATGAAACAAATTCAGACCAAGACATGTCTTGACAGCATTTCTTGTTGTTGTCTCTCAAAAGAACCAAAACAGGAACGACACCTCATAAAGTTCTACTTTCAGAGAGCAATTCTTCAGCTTGAGTTGCATTCTTAACAAGCAGCAGTGTGGTAGTTTGCTCTGTGCACAGTGATGGTGTGCTTGCTTTTCCTTGTGTCAAATGTATATCAAGGCTTCTACTTGATATCATTTTATACCAAAAAATGTATAAACTTCTCAGAGACTTTCTGCATGAATCTAACCACACTTTAGATCCACACAGACAACAGCACATATAGAGGACAGTCTGTAGAAGTCAGAGAGATCTCTCAGACAATATGTCTAAGAATAACTTCAACTGTGCTTAGAGGGACTTCCAAGGAGTGAAGCTTAGCACACAGTCTGTCTCCAGCAGTGGTCCCAAAGCAGTATCAACAACAGAACTGATAATAATAATGAAAAGCAACAAGCATATCAAGAAAGATTAATTCTCCACTGGCACAATCAGTCCAGTTTGGTCCTGCAATGTTCATATGATACTAAAAAAGGACTGGGAAAGTTTCAGTCAAAAGTATTTTTTTTTTATTTACAGTTATGTTGTTACAAAATCCACATGCCCACATGGACAAAATGTCACCAGCACACTTTGTAAAAATGAAAAGTTTCCTGTGATAGCAGATTGTTATTCTCTTGTTACCATACAGCTTTAATAAAATGGCCACTTGTGATTCATGTTCTTAAAAATGGATCTACCTGGAACATAAGAAAAGTTTCAGTGGCGCCCTCATATGAGAAGTGATGGCGCCTTTCTGATGGTGAAATCGCCTCAGCCAATCACTATTTACCTTAATACTTCCTGTTTTCAGAGAAACTGCACCCGGTGTTGAGAGGTCCCTGTGATGAAAACTGTGCGCCGCTCACGGGAGCGATTCAGTGATGTACATGAAAAACTCGACCACACATCCTGTAGTTTCAGTGCATTCAGTCTTGGCCAATCAACTTACAATCGGGGTGACAAGAAAGCACAATAGCATGAGCAGACAGAAGAGAACAACTCACAGATGAAAAGACAGGTCTTTGTAACTGCCTACACAGTTTTCACACCCCATCCCACAGCAGGAACCTCTTGCTGGCTTCCGCCTCAACAGGAAACTTGCCACCACAGAGGGGGCTTTGCAGGGTCTCGTTTTTTTCCCCCCCACATCACTAGAGTGACTCTCGGTGTGAAACTTTGTGTCAAGTCTTTAGTGATATTTTCTTCCACATATGAGGTTTCCCCTCAGTGAGTTTAAATTCAACAGGGTATTCATGCAATGAAATAAACTGGACCTTTTGGGCTGAAAGGCACAGTGACCTCCACTCTTTTGATTTGACGGAGGCAACCCAGAGAGGTGGACAGGGGCCCAGAAATGCAAGGATTCCCCGAAACAAGAGGAGTTCAAACTGTTGTAAAGATACCGAGAAGTTTTATGAGACACTTTTTTTCCTATAAGAACTTTACCAGTTTCTAAGGAGGGCAAATCGACTTCCCTGTTACATTGATTAAGTCAATAAATAAAACTAAATTGTTCTAAACAGTTTCAGGCCGTCAACATTTGACAGTGTATAAAACAAAACTGTCAAATTTTTAACGGAATATTTAGAGTTGGCAGTAACATTTTATGAACCAAGTGCAACCAGTTGATGACACATGACAGAGTTGTTACTCAACTGTTAGCAAAGACACGACTTACGTCTTGTGATGACTATTACAGTACGATATATGAATTCAACATGACTTGGTGCTACATTAACATTACCAAGAGTCTAAATTCCAAATCCTTTGAGTTATTTTATTTAACAGAGAGCGTGTGTATTATAGAGCTACAATCCATCCTGTTGAATGTTCACACACAGCCAACATAGTTCAATTAAATGCCAAACATAGAAAAATATCAAGGCCTTCACTTAACAGTAAATTGATGATGGGAAATTGGGCAACAATAAAATCTCAATTCATCCGAAAAAAAAAAATCCAGACAGAAGAAGAGTTGTGAAAGAACAGGGCGAACGGCTTTTACTGTAAAACGGAATAGAAAATTGAAGACTTGCAGCATGTCTGTCATGATACGCTCCATAGCACGAGTACGGTTAGGGTAGTAGAACCGACAAAAAAAACATCTGACCTTGTGCATGTGTCGCCATCTCGTGGCCTTTTGTAAAAATGCGAGATGTTTGAGCTGACATTGGAATTTAAACTCTTACAGTGAGGTAAAACATTTGATCACACGATATTTGTAGGGTTTTACAAAATAAAATGCAGCCTAATGTTAGGACAGACATTCAACACACATCTGTAGTCTAACTTTCTTACGTCTCACAGTAGAATATCTTATAAAAAAGTAGTTTTTGTTGGTTTTAATAGCGGCGTCGACATTTTAAGGGTGTGGGGGGAAAAATAATGAAACACAAAAATCCAACCTTACATCTACCAATCCAAAATCAAAAGAAACATAGTTCAGCGACCCACTGTAACCACGTCGCCTGTCACTCTGAGGCTCAACCGCTCAATTTAGGTCAATGTGATGTGCAATCAAGGAGACTGTCATTTTAACCCAATTTATCAGATTCCGACCAAGTAATGATATCCTGTGACAGATCAGAGACACGCTGGGTGGTGCCCTTGTATAAAAAACAAAAACAAAACATAAAGCAACAAATTAAAAAAAGGACAAGTTAGAAGTGAATGGCTCCACCTCAGCCAGGTCGCAGTCCCTGATGTATCTGCTGGTAACCTGAGAGACAGCAGCTTTAAAAAACTGGTTAGATGAGGAGTGATGGGGTGGGTTTCTTGCCCGGCCAAGCTTCTTTGGCATACTTCTTTTTGCGTGGCTCGTTGTGGGTCTCTGG
Organism: Malacoctenus gilli; assembly: GCA_032164315.1. NCBI lineage: Eukaryota > Metazoa > Chordata > Actinopteri > Blenniiformes > Labrisomidae > Malacoctenus > Malacoctenus gilli. Next base: position 6,662,959 of record JASSRZ010000007.1, read on the forward strand.
TAGGTAGGGCGCTGTGACAGGCGTAGGGTTTAGGGTGACGGGGGGCTGGGGGGCTTCCGGCGCCAGGTCCACCTCTGGTGCTGGGTTAGGGAAGGGCAGTGGGAGCCCTCCCTGCATGGCAGCACCACCAGGAGCTCCTGTTGGTTGGTTTTCATGACTGGTGGGAGGCAAGTCCCCGTAAAGCCCCCCGCCCAGACTGTAGTGCATGCGCTTCGAAGTGAGGTCGTCAAGACCCAGAGTGTTGTGGCCCTCTGACCTCCGTTTCTGCGATGCATACAGAACAACACTGACTTGACAGGACATACACTCAGGCCCTGAGACAACACTCACCACCCACTGCATCATCGAGCCCCTCAGCTGAGCTGCACCAGCTAAATCTTGCATCAAAACTTACCTTGATTGGGATGACTGCAGTCTGAACCATATTCCTAAAGCGTCCAACTGAAGGGTCGATATCCTCTGTACACATAAACATTTCCACATTGTTACGATTCATTTCATTCAAGTGTGTTTTGAGCTTTGAAGGACAAAGCTTAATGTTGTATTATTGCCACCTTTGGTAATGTGTACCTGGATTAATGATGGAGTCCTCCTCACTGAAGGTAACTCTGGAGTTCCTCCGTTTCCTCTTCGGCCGCTGGATTTCCAGGTTGCCTTCTTCGATCGTCAGGAGGGAGATGCGCTTGTTGTGAGCTGTATTAAACTCTGTCAGGTTCTGTAATGATTGAAGCGCCACAATAGAAACACATTGAAAACTATGCAGCACATCAAAATAAGCGAAGCCAGTTTGTAGAAATGTATTGTACCTCCAGCTCCGTCTCTTCTTCGGGAAGTCCAAGCAGTCCTTTGAGTTCTTCATCGTCTCCTGTCTTACTGTCTCCCGTCCCCGTGCTACCCTGGGTCTGAGGTTTTTCTTTGATGGTGTAGGTTCTTGTCGAGGCCCCGAATGATAATGTCGAGTCTATTGGTACCTGTTGAGGCTTGTGTGCCTCGAGACGAATGTGCCCAAGGAAAGTACCGTGTGCTGAAAGGGATGAAACCCAAACAAGTTGTGCTTTAGGAAAAAATACAAACGATAAGATACCACAACCTTTAGGGCAGAAACTTTTGTGGTTTTTAGGTGACAGCAGCAATGCCAGGTGCTTATAAACAGAGAGCAACTTGGAGTTCAGTGTTCTGAAGCAAAACCTTCAGGGGCAAAAACATTTACTGTACTTTATTAGCTGGCTTAATCCAACAGAATGCAAGGATGACTGTTATCATGTTATTACATGCTTGCGACTTTTGCACTTGCCCCAAAATTTGAAATGTGTGTTTACATTTGGTGCTGAAAAATTAAAGAGAAAAATCTTACTGCTGTTGAGGTCTATAAGAAAGAGCCGCTTCAGGTGTTTGTGGTACACAAGCGCAGCGTGCACACGTGAACAAGACTGATGGTCGATGGTGAAGTCGCACCAGTCCGGGTTCCTCCCAAACAAGTAGTACTTCTTCTCGTCGATGATCAATTTCTGAAAGCCAAGAGAGGTTTTAGTGACTCGGCCCTGACAACAGCGCCTCTGTGCCTCTGAGCCATAACTCGACAGTGTTGCTTCCCACTGAAAAGCTTAAATCTCAGGGCGGATTGTTGTTCTTGCACCGTTCGCAGCCGTGCAGCCACAGAAAAGTCCCAGCTGGAGCACATGTGGGACAAAGCAGACTGACAGGCTTGTATCTGGTGCTTTCGAAGGTCTTGCCACTGATACTGAGAGCTCGTGCTACCTGTTACACTGGTGTGACACAGCAGTGAATGGTAAAGTTTCATTGTATGCTTTCCAAGCTTTCAGTTACCTCTATCAGTTTGTCCCCTTTCATCACGTCCAGATGGAGACCCTGGGGCGGTTTGCCTGCCCTGAAAGCAAATGGATGGTGACGATTTTAAACATTTAAACAAGTCGTAAATGAATAACTGATTACGCCAGATGACAAATGAGAACCATAACGTGTGTTCTGTTGTTGTTCTTCAGGATATTTTACTGGAAAGACGACATACTCGGCCTCTGCACTGACTGAATCCGTCATCTCCAAATGCAAGTCAACATTGTCGCAAACCGATCCGTCTGTTAAGTTCGTGGGGCAAAAATTCCATTACCATCACTTACATTTATCTATGCATGCATATAGTTTCTTGGCATTACACGCACTTAGCATATTTGAGCACAATCGCAACACCCAGCGCCATTTGTGCATCAGTGCCAACGGTAACGGGTTAGCTTCTAGCCCACTTCAATGCTAACATTAGCTACCGTTTCTGCAGGCGACTCTCTGGTATAAAAGCAATATCTGTCAACGTGCTGCCGCTGATTTCCATATTTTCCACTCGTAATGATTTCCGAACGAACTAATCCAAGTTTAGCATGTGCATTTTCTCACCATGATGGGCAGTCAAACGGTGGGGCACTTTCTTTGCTTGTTTTAGTAGCCATCTTGCTTCAGCGCTTAGAAGCCGAGGTGCATGCTGGGTAGCTATCCTATCCCGTAGATGGGAGTTGTAGTCTTATTATAATATTGAAACATGACTGTGAAAATTGACATTTAATCGCCCCAAACTTGTTTCATTTCAATTGTGCATTTTCAAATGTTGCAAACTTTAGACAGAAAAAAACTGTGAGCGCTTTATTAGCAGTTGAAATCATCAAGTAAAGAAAAAGAAGTGCAGTAAATTCCACTCCTGCCCATAGGGGTCTGTAGATGTGAAATTTTCAACCTAAAAAAGGTACGTGGAAAGAAAGAAAGAAAGAAAGAAAGAAAGAAAGAAAGAAAGAAAGAAAGAAAGAAAGAGTTTAGTTGACAATATGCAAGTTTTGGTTTATTTGTGTGCAAAACCAACATTCAAAGAATGTTAATGAAAAGTGTCTTTGATGGGCTTGAGAACAGTTTCAGCACCCAGGGTGTTTTCTGTAGACATATTGTTTTATATAAGTCAAGCTGTGACACAAGAGTGATTTAAAATGTCGCTCCAAATCCACACGGTATCTAAACATAAACGGTAAACGGTGTGCGTTTTATTATCAGTTGAAATAATCAAGTAAAGAAAAAGAAGTCAATTCCTCAAGTCAAGAAGTAAATTCCTTTCTGTTTTGTAACAATCATGCTGTTTCACTGTCTTATCAAGTCTTCGCACATCAAGGGAAACCCTAATAAGAACAAAAGAGTTCACACTTTTTGCACAAAACGGAATCTATTCATCAAAACTTGAGCTTTGCATGAGTCAGTGAGTGTCTGTGGATGCAAAAGTTCTGCAAACGGCGTCTGCCACTTCCTCATTTGCTTTGCGGTTTTTCGACTGAGAAAGCAGCTCTCCTGTGTGCTGCACTCACCATTTGATACCTGCCTTCACTGCAGACTGCAGCGCTCCGAAGCAGCAGTGATGGCAGGCGCGACTGTGTTGCCGCTTCAAGAATTTGTTGCGTCGTTAGATCAAACCTGTCTTCCGAAAATCCTGCAGGTTTGCTCCGGAGTGTATTTTCAAGGTAGGTCTTTTGCAGTTGGTACGTGGTGAGAAGGAACGAGAGATTATGAGTTAATAGAATAAACAGAGGGATTCGATCACAAATAGTTGTTTCACGGCTTTTAAAAAAATTAAACCTTTTTTTTTTTACATACTTTTTTATAGAAAGATGTAGATTTAGTACAAATTCCTCTATGCTCTTACCCTTCAGCAAATGTTATGGCGACATGTAAATGAAGATTAGTTGTGGTTGAGTAGTTGAATTGTTGAAGACTTGTAAAATGAAGGTCATAGCAGTGTGTGTGAGAGCAAACCTTAGCTGAGTTACAACTGACATGTCATGTTTTTTTTAATCTCATTTTCTGTTTTAGGATCTATTTATGAAATTTCCGGCAATGAAGTTTGTTTCTCCACTGGTGATCTAATTAAGGTCACTGAGATCGAGCTCCTTTCAGTTTGTTGTGTCGACATCAAAAGCAATGAGAAATTCGAACTGCCAATCAACCACACAGGTGGGTGTGAAATGTGATGATTTTCACATGAGAGTTTTTGCTTTTTTTCGACAGAACTGTCACATTTTTCTGTTTGTAAGGCTTGTTCAAGGTTGTTCCAGAGGCGCTACCGTACAGCACAGTGGAGGAGATGTTGAGTCTGAGGCCTGTTGCCCTGGACTCCTGCCTCCCCTTCACTTTCTCCAGCCGCTCCAAGATGACCTTTGGCAATTTGACCTTGGGGGCCGGCAGAGCTCTGACGGTGCTCTCCGTCGAGCGACGCGAGGGCGAAGAGGATAAAGTGCGGTGTCACGTTCAGGGCCAACAAGACGCCTCGGCGGAAGTCTGCATCCCTCTTTCTTCCCGGGGGGAGTTTTATGAGTGTGAGGGAGAGGAGCGCTTCACCCTGATGGAGATCATGTCCTCACCCAGTCTGCGGAGCCGAACGTTTCGCTTCGTCAACGCCGCCAAGTGTCAGTGGACCATCATCTTCAGTCCAGTCTACCAAGTTCACGCCATCATGAGTAGTAAGAAAATCTCCTGTTACTCTTCTTTTTTGACGGATGTGCAGATACACAATTCCACATATGTAAGAACAAATTTAATTTAACAAAATTAATTTTATTTAATTCAATTTTATTTTGTTGATTTAATTTAATTTTATTGATGATCTGTGAACACAATCGTAAGACCCAGAACAAGCAGCTGATAGCAGCAATACATCGAACACAAGTTGAGTTAAAGCTAGTGAAATTAGTACTAGCTAATACTTTAGAAGTTGGTTAAATGCAAATTATTTTCGATATAAAATGAGTTCGACACTCCGGAGTTAAAAGTGTAAAATTTCACTGTAGTATCTGTTCTCTGTTTATTCATTTTCAGTAAAGGCCACTGTGACAGTTTCTGTCTTTTTCTTATAGTGAGGAAGAATGTGCTGAAATTCCCTTCCAGTTTGGAGCTGGATGTGATCGATGTCACTGAGCAGTGTGAAGGTTTGAATTTCGTGAGCCCCCTCAGTCTGACGGAAGTCCTCTCTCAGCCCGATGAAGCCTTCCCTGCAGTCGCGGAGATACTTGAATGCCCCGAGTCCCAGGCTCCTTTCAAGACCAGCTGGCTGCCACAGCTTACGAAGCACAAGCACCTGGTTTTCCACAAGAAAGGAACCTCGGCCATGGTGTTGATTTCCAGCTCCAAGAGCCGGAAGGTGCAGCAGTACTTTCTGGTGTCCCAGCAATACGGCGGCCGATTCCGGAGACGGCCGAGAGAGTTTACGTCAGTGTACGACCTGTATGTTGCGTCGATCCAGGCTCCAGGCCTGAAGGTCAGTGTGACGAGGAACTGTGAGGAGGTGGAGGAGGAGGGCCTGCCTGCTCTCAGCGTCGGGGAGCAGCTGGAGATAGTGCACTGCGACAGAACACAGTTGCCTTGTGAAGGCAATGATGGCCGGAAGCAGTCCGTCGAGGCCCTCTTATGTCACCGCCTTCAAGAGCCAGATGACGGTGACGATGATGACGACGACGATGATGAAGAGGGGGCGGCACGAGAGGAAAAGCTGGAGGTTTTCCTGCCCCTCTACATGCCGGGAAACTTTGTGGAAGTACTCAGTGATAAAAAGAAGTACAGACTCAGAGACTTGGGGAAAGAGTTCAGTCTGCCGCTGGATGTTAAAGTGGTGAGCAGGGATACGGAAATGGAGGCGGATCCTCTGATGGGGTTATCATGTATCAGAATAGAGGGGGCCATGTTGGAGCCCACCATCCAGGCCAGCTTCACGAACCAGCCCGAGCACTGCTTTGACATTCCCACCCAGTGGCTCTCTATGTCTGTCTTTTTCCCCCAAAGCCCCCTGCCATGGCCTCAGGGTCAGCCCCCTCAGTGCCAAGTGGAGCGGGTGACCGAAGTGACGGACACGTTCTTTTATGAATTTCGCAAAAAGGGCGACGCGGAGTCCGAGCCTCCACCCCGACCACCGAAACGAAACGCGGCGGCGTCGAAGTCCCAGAAAAAACTGTCGACGAAACCTTCAAAGAAGCCGCCCAAACCTGAGAAACCCAAATGTCAACTGGACAAAAGTGACCCGACCAAGCAGTTCAGTAGTTTGACTTTGAACAATAAGAAAAGACCCCCAGCTCCACCCCCTCCCGTGAGTACATGACATTTCTCTGGACTCTCTCAAGGGTTAATTTCACCAAAATAGTTCCAGCTGCTAAAGCTCAGCTCCCCCATTTGTCTTTCCCCACTTTACCGATGATTTAGATTCAAGGAAATTGTGATATTTCCTCTTTTGGTGGTCAAGAAGTCACGTGCATAATAAAACTGACTTCCTTTTGTTGCGCAGGCTGATTCACTTGACGAACCTCCACCAGTCGCACCCCGAAAGCACTTGGAAGGCGAACTACCAACGAGAAAGGCTCTGCCCAACACTTACGTGAAGATAGAGGAGTCCATGAGAAAAAGTAAAGGTCTACTGGTGGAGCATTTCACAGAATATACAGATGCACTGATAAAACGACTCTTAAAACATTGATTTACTGCTATCCTGCCATGTCTTAGATTAGATCACAGTTAAACAACATTGTCCAATTTTGGTGGTGATATTAAGCTACAGGCTACCAAGGAAGCTGTGAACTGAGATGACCTTTGGCAACCTATAAAAGGTTACTCAAGCAAATGTGAGCCGTGTATTCGTTGATTTATTTAGCCAGTATTTGATACAAAGGGAAGTGGCCAACCAAAGTGTAAAATGTAGAGAGACACGTCAATGTGACAGAATGGAGGATAAGCTCAAACACTTCCATTGGATTAAAAAAAATGTGACATTCATTCTTGATTGTCACATTTGCCACGATCGTTTTAGTCATCCGTGTAATAAAAACTCAAAGTAGGACCACACAAGACTATCAAGCTGTGTGAGAACAGCGAAACGATTAACTCCTGCTCCTTCCTTCCAGTGTCGCAGAACGACGTCGCTGCAGATGTGGACAGTGACCACGATTACGAGTCGGTGGACGAGACCCTGGCCGCGATGATGAAGAGTGCACAAGAGCACATCATGTTTTACTAGCAAGTTACTGGAGTTCTGAGTGACAACTCAACGGCAGATCGATGATGTCGATGCCCAAGTTGTCGAGTTGCCGGTTTTCTGAGAAATCCTTTGTGTGTTATGGTTTGTTTTACATTGTGCAATATTAAGTGGTGAGTTACTCTGTATTTGTAGAAGGTATATATTAAATTCTTCTGCTGCATAACTTAATTCAGTTCGTGATGTGATGCAACTGGCCAAAGCACATTTTGAATTCTCTGCTGAGTCAGTAAGAAACATCCACCAGGAACCACATCAAACTAATTATGGGTACATTTGCTTCAGATCCCGATTTAAACTTCTATTTTATTTGAACTTCATTTCCTGTACAGTAGGAATGAAGCAAGACCTGCTAAAAACCCACAGCTGATTTCAAAACCTCTGGGGTCATTGCACAGCTTCAACTGCTTTCTTTTTGTTTTAGGTCAAAGCATCACTGAGGACGTTTGAGTGTGTGATGTGAATTTCCCTCATGTGAATCTTACTGAGGACGACTACCATTTGCTGGCCCACTGTCGTGCATGCTGCCCTGTGTTTGAACCCAACATACATGACGAAATATTAGATTTGGGCTGATAACTGAAACAAATAAACAAGTGAATATTGTTTTAAACAGTGTTGCAAGTGCTTTTATTTTAAACTTTCAGTTTGTGCTGAAAACGTCAATTGTGCCATTTAAGGCCAAAATATTGCAATAAAAATATAGTTTTTGTTAAAGCTTCTCAAACCAAAGATCCACACCGGCAGGCTGTATTCTGTATAATCTTTTAATTAGGCAAAAGTAAGTTACAAAGAGGAAGTACTTCTTATTTCAAATCTTTAAAATTTACATGGGAAAATGGCGTTTTTAGACGAAAGGAGCGTTAACTGGAAACGTTTACTTCATGACTTCTTTCACTTGTGAAAAAAACAGAAGCAACCTCAGTACTACAGGATGTGTAACCGAAGGTTTTGCTGAACCCAAACGTGTTCTCCAACCAACCAACAACCACAGCAGAGTCGCCTCAGACAACACCCAGTATTTTTAGACATCAGCAAAAGTTGTGCAAAAACTGTCAGCTTCGAGTTAGAAACTTGAATATTGAACGCTGGCTGAACAAAGAGAACGAATGGCGGCACAAAACAGAGAAGCCGTCTAATCCTCGTTGTCTGTTGATTTGTAGTGATCCTCGTCGATGGTGGAAAAGATGTGACCCTCGTTGCTGAGGAATTCCACCGCTTGCCTGTAAAGGCACAAACAAACTTCATTTCCAGCTTTGAATCAGACATAATGTGAAATGTAGCAAAGAGAAATCAGAGAGAAAATGATAGGTTTTTGTTATCCATATGATAACACATGTACGCACGCACACAACAGAAGAATCCACCTGTACTTTTTGAGACTTGACAGCAAAAGCTCCAATGTGTGATGTATTTCTCATACATCTGTCTCATAGCTGAACTTACTTGATAACAGACACACTGATGCCACTGAGTCTTTGCTTGAGGTCCTGGATGCTGATACCTTGAGGTTCTGGGCAGCCTCTTATCAAACTCAGCACCTTGTGACACAAACAGGAATTGAAATTAAAAAAAAAACAGACATGCAATGGAACTTCTCTTTACTTTAGCCATTTTTAAGAAGCTTCACTGATACACACATTTAAAGACCAGAGACAGAACTGCAGACTTGGAAGCAAAATTAAAGCTTTTCCTGTGTAGTCATGGCTAATATCTGAATTGATTTGAGCCCAACACATCTTCAGGTGATTATCGATGCTGCCAGCTGTCCTGTGTTGCTTGGAGTTGGAACTTTTAAGTGGCCACTTTTACACGTTATCTTCTCATCTCACCTGATTCTGATTTGCATTGAGGCCATTGTAGGCCATGTCGTTGGAGCCACCGTAGCTTCCTGTCATCCCACCCATGGCGGGCCGTGCCGTAGGAGTCATGAAGTTACCGGTCATTTCTCCTCGGACGCCCACCTGGAAGGAACACAACCGTTACCACGGTTACACTTGCTCTTATTCTGCAAACACGCAAAAGGTTTAGAGTGTGAAAATGAAACAGAGGATCCTGTTACTCAGAAACACGTCTGACAACTGTCGACATTCTTGATCCTTTTGAGCGATATTTCTGAGAAAACTTCCTCATTTTTGTATACTTTGAAGAAACTATACATTTTCTCACCATTGTCTGAGGTTTGTTGAGGGCCATGTGCGCTTGGACAACCTCCAGCATGTGTGAGGTAATTTCGTTCATGTCTTCAAGGGGCCTGACGCTGAATGCAACAACAGATCTGTGGTTCTGACATCGGAAGACAAAAACGTTCAGTCTCATGACAACATTATTTGTGGTGAGGATATCTGGGGAACAGCTGAACACATCTGCCACTTTATTAACTACATTGTGTGTGTGTTTCAAGAGAAGAAACAAGTCGGTTACCACAGCTTTCACAGCTTCTACTCAGTACTGAGTATTTCCCCCCCACCTGGTACGTTAAATAATTTAACAATTACAAAGTATAAAAAAGTTCTAAATGAAATACATCTCAGTGGCAGAAAAAAAAGATAAGAGCCTCAGTGAATCCAAGCGTGACTGGGAATTCACGCTGACAGCGTGACAGAACTCACCTGAAAGGAGCGCAGGTTTCCCGACACTTTGACATATGTTCCGGGGGGCAGGACGGTGCTGTCCACGCCGGGGTCCTGCGAAAACACAACCACTTTGACTCAAGGCCAGCGAGATGGTAACAGTTTCATTCAGCATGCACGAACTTTGAAGAGATGAAGTGTTTGCTTTTCATCACTCCAAACCACCATGTTTGAGGTGAACGCCACCAAAGTGTTCGGGGGTAAAAAGGAAACCAAACCAACTGACCTCTGTGTCCACCCACTGCTTGACGTCCATGGGAGCGCTGGTCATGTCGTCAACCTTGTACTGGATGTTGGTCATGGATTTATCTGTGCTTCTGATGACACCCACAATGGTGACCTGCAACACAAAGCGGATCAGAAGGTGGAACGATGGGGCCTATCCTGTGCCAGTGAGAAAAACTCAAGTTGGGCTGACGGACCACAGATTAAGAAAAAAGACAAACATTTTGACATGTTTGCTGTCAAATGTCAGACCTGCTGCCGTTTAAGAATCAAACATAAAAGATGAAGAGGAAGTCAGCTGAAGCGCTTTCACACAGTCACATCTCGGACCGGACTTTTACCTGGGCCACTTCAACCTCTCCGACTTTGAAGGATTCGTCGGCCTGTGAGGCCGACATCAGCTGGGACACCGTGCAGGGGATGATCTGATTAGCACGAGTTCTCTGCAAAATAATGAGGAAACAGATTAATAACAAATAGATATGCATGAAAATGTACTAATCTGGCTTTACTGATATACTGTATAGCATACTTAGGCTGATACATGCGACAGTATGCATTTTGTGACTTCGTTTTACTATTTTGCTGATTGTGGATGTAAATGAGTTAATGAGCCTATCAGGTCTGTGGACCTGTACATATCAAACACTATTTTTGATAGGAAATATTGCATTTTGTTGAAAAAATGTTTTTTTTTTGTCCAAAGTAGTGTGTGACATATTTGAATTTGTCTGCAATACTTGGCAGTACGTCTCTTAAAATTGTAAAATGCAAAGCAATGTTGGGTGCTGGTTTAATTGCTCTATACATTTTTAATCTCGACTTTTTTGAACCATTGCATTTAGTATTTCTCCCTATTACATATACTACATGCAGACCCTTAATCCACAAACAGCAACCACAGTTTCAAGTTCACCCCCCCCCCAAAAAAAAACGTTAAATCAATAAAGATTTAATGGTAACGAATAATGTACATTTGTGAAGTAAAGGTCAGAGTTAAACCAGCTGCACATTGTGTTTTCTTGGAGCTGTGACATATGGGGATAGTTGGGTGCAGGCTTGAATACAGACCCCCTTTTTCTCTCCTCCCTGAGATAAAGCAGGTGAAGCAAAGCCCCCGGGGGACTGAGTGTAGCCCCCGACCGAGCTGGATTCGTTGTAGCCGCCTGAAAGAGCAGAAGCACCGTGAGACTTGAGACAAAGTGCCGGTGTTTTCACCGCAACTTTCGACGCTGTATTCACGGCTGGCTAGAAATTGACACGACTACAAAACAGAGCAACAAAGCCAAGCGGGTCAGTGTGGAGTCAAGCTAACAGGACCTGAAGCGACCCGGTGTCAACACGAGCGCATGGACGCTTTATCCGCACGGCAGCGTGTGTTTGAACTCACCCTGGTTCCACATGTCCGCCGCTTTCGTTGAATTTGGGTTTTTAAAATGAATGAAGCCTGAAATGTTGTGAGCAGTCAGGAGCCGCGCGGATGTCTTCCTTGTGTTAAGTCCCGCGCAATCAGTCGAAGAAAAGGCGCATGCGCAAAGCAAAACTCCCGCGAACCCTTCGACGTCACAGACGCGCTGTGAGATTTGTTCCCGGGTTTTACACGTCAGACGCATGCCATCCACGTCGACGCTTGCAAAATAGACATCACCTCTTGACCGCTCGTGTATTTTAACATGTTATACCAGCAAATCAGATTTATCGATCAGTGAGGCCACTGTGAAAAACTGTTCACAGACAACACGCTTCAAATAAGGACAATGACAACTTCCGTTAACACAGGAAGAAGTGTAATACACAGTTTAAAGTTATTATCCAAAAAGCATGTTTGAAAATGATGTTTTGATTATAAATATTAAGATTATTGCCACATATGTAGTGAGCAATAATTTTTAAGAACTAATGAATGAGTAAATAAATGAATGAAATATTTCATGATGATGATTCGTGATGAATTAGGCTTTATTAAAAAAAAAAGCTGTCAAAAACACTCACGTGCGAACCAGTTGGTGTGTTAACGCGAAGGCACACGCACGCACAGGGTGCGCTCACACGCACACTGACGCAATGTTTTAATTTTAACGTCACATTAAAAATAGGAGAGACTGGCAGGCAACTCAGACCAAGTTCCTTTTATAGCTCTCTCGATTGGAGCCTATAAATATGTGTCAGTAGTATAAATAATAATCATTTAGAAGTGATTGCAAATTTTTCCCAAAAAATGTGTGAGCGATTTCAACCTGTGACTTTAACATCCCTTTGACTGAAATGCCCTCTCTACTGTGGACGTACTTCTCCCTAATGTTGCAGGAAAACAAATGTTGGCGTTCGGACTTCTTTATAGTCTATAGGTTGTATAAGGTTCAGCTACTGTAAAGCGTGTGTTTGAAGTTTTCGTCAGTAGGGAACTACATACAAAGAGCGTCTCTCCACGTAAGGATAATCTCTATCTTATCTCGCTTTGCGCTTTATTGCCCCGACTTACCTTTCAAACTCTGCCTTGGCTTTTGTCGGGCGTTTGCTTTCCTGAAAGAGTTCAGCATGTCGCCAGCGAGGTTGTTCTTTACTCTCCTGCTTTTCAAAGGAGCTCTTGCACTCTCAGGTAAGCAGCAACATTTTAATAACACCCCAGCCTCTTCTTCAAAAACACACTGTCACAATCCAGGCACTTTGGGTTTCGTGCGCGCAATCACGCATCGATGTTCCACAGGGAGCTTTTGGCATATCACAGATCAGCACTGGGATCCCACTTACGCACTGACTGATAAACCCGAGCTCGTGTGCGCATCCAGCGGGAAACGACCGGCAGCCAGTGCGGGGAAATTTGGAGACTACGTTTGTGACTCGCCATGGCACCTCATCAACTCCTCCATGTATGCGATGAAAAGGATTCTACCGGACCCAGACTTCATCGTGTGGACTGGGTGTGTAGAAAAAACCCTTACTGGACCTTTTTTTTTTTTTTTTTTTAATTAACTGTGGTTGTTCAGTCCTAAGTCCACCCAAACCACCTTCACAGTGATCTTATGTCTTTTATGAGACACCATGCAAGATTGGAATGGCCTGGAACAAAGCTATAGAATCTCAGCAACAGTAACATTACAATTATTACCCCTTGAAATATGAATTCTCATTGTAGCGCGGGACACCATCTCTCACCGAGGGCCCAAAGAAGGTATCACTTCCACTTGTCTGCCTGTTATAAACCACAGTGTGTGTTTTACTTCTCAGCGATGACACGCCACATGTACCAAATGAGGATCTGGGAGAGGACGCAGTCCTCAGCATCATTGGAAACCTCACAAACATAATCAAAGAGGTGTTTCCACGTAAGTGTCAAATCATGGAGCATCATCTCTTCTCTTCGTACAGATGATAGAACATCAAACAGCCTTTCTCAAAGCATTTATTGTTTACTCACTGCTGTGGCTTCCTTTTAGACACGAAAGTGTACTCTGCACTGGGAAATCACGACTACCACCCTAAGAATCAACTTCCTTCGGTCAGAAACAAAATCTACGATCGCATAGCAGAAATGTGGCGTGATTGGTTGGATCCAAAGTCCAGGGAAACTTTCAAAACAGGTGATCAGTGCCCCTGCCGACACCTCAAAAAACTCAGACACTGACCTAACTCGGAGTTTTTGCCATCATATCAACAATTGTGCTGTCATCTTTATGCTTTGCCAGGTGCTTTTTACACTGAAAAGCTGCTGAATCGTACTGGTTTTAGGATGCTGGTTCTCAACACGAACCTCTACTATGATCAGAATAAACTGACCCAGGACACCGAAGACCCTGCAGGCCAGTTCAGCTGGTCAGATCAAGTTCTGACAGAGGCGGCCAACAACAAAGAGAAGGCAAAGTATTTTACGTCCGTGAATTACAAGTGTCATCCTTTCCTTTTCAATTGTTGTCCTTCAGGAAGTATAAAAATTCGATTTTATATGAACATCTTGCAATTCTGGTTATCTTGATATAACATAACTTTAAGGTTTCAGTCGATTGTCAATGAAAGAATTTCACTCGTACAGGAAGCTACTGACCGATGGAAGTACACTGGAATTTCATGCTCCAAAACATTATCTGTAATAAATAAAAATGATTACTTTTACTTCTTCTGAATATGTTTCTCAGGTGTACATCATTGGCCATGTGCCTCCAGGTTTCTTTGAGAAGAAACGAAGCAAACCCTGGTTTACGCCAAAGTTCAACCAGCGATATTTGGATTTAATCAGGAAGCATCATTCCGTCATAAAAGGACAGTTCTTTGGCCATCATCACACCGACAGCTTCCGCATGTTCTACAACACTCAGGGTGAGCCACTCTCTTTTTATTGTCCGTGTCGTGCATCAGATTACGGCAGATCTGGTTCCTGAACTAAGAGATGACTCTCTTTCTGCAGGGTCCCCAATCAGTACCATGTTCCTCAGTCCAGGAGTCACACCGTGGAAAACAACCCTTCCTGGAGTTGTTGATGGAGCCAACAATCCTGGGATTCGAGTTTTTGAATATGACACGGAGACACTTTTAGTCAAAGTAAGTCGTTGCCAGGTTACGCGATTCCCACTCAAATATGTTAAGCACATATCTGAACCATTTTATTGATCTGACTCTGCTTTTTACCACGTGTGCAACCACACACTCAGGATGTGGTGACCTACTATCTCAACCTCACTCGAGCCAACGCAGCCACAGCAGACTGGGAGAAAGAGTATCGCCTCACTGAGAGCTTCAGGGTCCCAGATGCCTCGCCGGCCTCCATGCACCAGACTCTGGAGCGTATAGCCAAAGACGGCTGCTACCTGCAGAAATACTATGAGTTCAACTCTGTCAATTACGACCTGACTGCTTGTGACAGTGACTGCCGTGTGGACCATGTGTGTGCGGCCAGAGAGGTCGACTTTGACAGGTACGAACACTGTCTCGTGAAAGAAGGCTCGGCCTCCATCACCGCAGGGCGGCTGTCTGTCATCTCTGTGGTGGTGAGTTTGGTGTTGGCCCGCTGCTGTTAGTTGTCACAGTAACAGATATCATCATTCTGCTTTGAAATATTTTCATGTTGAACCCTCAATGATGCATCCAACAAGTGTCAACCTAAATGAAAAGCGAAGACGTTTGTATGCAGCAAGTAACTTCATACAAAATGTCTTTAGTTTTTGTTCTGTCACATTTGGTTGTTCGTGGCAACATTTATCTTGTTGAGCCTTGAGCTGTTAAAAGACAAGTTAATAGCTCCACCCAGTTTTGAAACAAAGAGACCCAATACAATCAAATGCGAGTTACATGTATGAAGCCACGTCTCATGTTTTTATGGACAATTGAACATTGGCCAAGGGCCAGTTTTGAACCCGGGCCGTAGTTTGGACGCCACTGCTCTAGAGCTTTGTAAGAAAAAGAAACTGAACTGTCAAGCACCAACCCTTGTTTGTTCTTTATAAAGTGTGATTTAACAGTCGTTGCTGTTGCCTTTTACTTGAACATTTTTGAATAAATAAATCATGAAACAACTGCATGTAATTGCACAATGGTGGGAAGCAACCTTTGGCTTTAACAATCTCTGGTCTGGCCTCTCAGTGTTGGTTCATTGGCAATGATAACATGCTCCCATTTCCAGTCAGTTGAGGAACTTGACGTGCCAGACCATAAACTGTCAACGTTTAGATTAAATCTAGACAACAATGACACAGCTTAGCGAAACAACAAACACTGTCTACTCTCTTTCTGTATTTTTTTAATATAAATCCAGGAATCAATATTAAATGTATGAGTTGTGTTTTAACTTAGAGAGATTTTACACACAATTAATTCAAGTGTTTCTGTAACATAAATAGATTATTCATAATTTCTGAAATATTATTAATGAGTGCCTCTTTACAAAGCAAGAAATTCTTTTCTGAAAGTGATGGACAAAGTTATGTAATCTGACATTGATAACTTTTTATCTCGTATGAGCCAGTATATAAAACTTTAATGGGGTTTTGATAGCTGCCAGTAAAAACAACACTCCAACAATGACCGGTTCGTAGACTTTGACCCCAATGAGGAATCACATTTACTGAGCAGTGGAATCGTTTGACACTTCAACAATCCTGTTTAAGTCTTCTGGGTGAACTTCAGCTTATCATGAAAGTGAAGTGCTCGTTGGGTGGGACAGAGAGCCTGCTACATGACCAGGACCTGCTTCCTGGACGTGAAGGGCTGCATCGCTGCGTCCAGAGCTTTGTGGTAGTCATGGAGACCGACTTCAGTACACGCAGGCGCCGTCAGCTTTCCCTGCTGGATGAGGGAGCACAGCTCGTCCAGCATTGCTCGAAATGCCCTCCCATCTGAGTGACACAGTGACACCAGCATGAATTGGAGGCTTCTCAGTGGGAGATTATTCTGACTCATCTTTCCTTGTCTTGTGAAAACCTCTCTTATGAATTAGAGAACACACTGACGTCTCACCATGGGAGTGATCTCTCTTCCACTGTGTGACCCAAAATCCTCGAATCTTCACGTCCTTAAAAATAAGGGCACTCTGGAGGAAAACAACAAGGATGACTGTCAACAGAAGAGTGTTTATTTGTGTCTTTAAGGACAGCTGTCATTGTGAAACTATTTACATGAATTTTTAAACCAAGTGGAGGTTTAATCTCACCACAGGAATCGTTACTGGCTGTTTGGACATGCCTCCATAAGTCACCATAGATCCTCCAACTCTGAAATGAATGATAACTACCTATTAAAGATAAGTGACTGGCTTTTTCTGTGGCAAATAGATGTGTTGCTATATCTCCATTAAGAGATTCTATTGTGCCCTTACTTCAGATGACGGAGCAGTTCCGTTGCACTCTTGCCTCCGACTCCATTTAGTGCCAGTTTCGGCTTTGGACAAGTCTGAAAACAGGTAGCGTTTATGTCGTAACTTTAGTAATTCACATGGAGAGGCCACCGTATCTGCAAAGCTGACTTCAGTGCAACAGACCTTGAACAGTTCCTTCATCTCAGGCCGCCGCAGAGCCTCCTCTCTGATCACATGACTGGCTCCGATGGCCTTCAGCCTATCGCTGAGCTCTGTGAACTCTGCTCTGTAAAAGTTGAAAACAATGAAGTATAATGCAGCCGTAAAGCCTAGTGTGCACACACGTGCACACACGTGCACACACGTGCACACACACACACACACACACACACACACACACACACACACACACACACACACACACACACACA
>JASSRZ010000007.1:6691562-6719690 GCA_032164315.1 Malacoctenus gilli
CACTGCTGAAAGTTTCCGGTCGGCTTCTTTTGTGACAAACTCATTCGTTCCTTTCATCAGCATTGAACTTTAGAACTTGACATCGTGAGGGGTCAGTGGGAGGCATCGGCCATACCACCGGCCACCGTCCCAGCACACGGCCCACAGAATGGCCACGCGTGCAGGGGCAGAGGACAGATGGGTGGTGGGCGTGGGGCGCTCGCACTGTGCCTCTGAGGACCCTCTGCCACCTTTGTCAGCAGCAGATGAGGGTTGGGCAGGGCGGCTGCCGCGGGGGTCAGTTGGGGCTTTGTCGCAGCGCGGCATTTCGGGGTGGTGTCAAGGTCTATACCGTCACATCACAGCAGCTCCCTACATCAGCATCCATCAGGAGGTGAGTGGAGGGGAAGGGGAAGTGGTCCCTTTGTCTAAAAAAGCTGCAGTAATGACCTCTGAACCCTGACCCCCCACCCCACCCCACCAGCTACCCCCTCGATCCCATCCCAGCCCCCTGCTTTCTTGCTTTTACTCATGCACTGTTGCCACGGCAACAGCGACCTTTCACCCCTTTGCCTGAGCTTTTGCATCTGTTATCAATTAAATGGACAGGAGTATTTTCCCCTTCCTCGGTCATACAGAGCATGTGTAGTGTAGCTGCGTGTACCTGCATGATATCATCTCTGTGTTTTTCCTGGTCACACACAGAGACAACGATTGTCCATTGGACCGAGAAACGAGAAGAAAGACCCCTCACTCCGGTTCTAACAGGACTGAGTTATCAGATATCATCCCGATTACTTCCTCGCACATTAATCCGTGTAACACCAGCCAGTCAGTGAGCCGCACTGAAGGGGAGCATTAACTTATCCATGGATCCGTTGGGTCTGGGGAGAGTTATTGAGCCACAGCGGGCCTCCCAGGACTCTTTGAGGCAGTAATGATCTCTGTTCTCACACTGACTACTCTCTGGCTGTAATCACAACTGACAGGGGAGGGGGGTGAAGTTGATATACCTCTAACCCTGCATCATATTGATATTCAAAGACTGACCCAAAAATCAAGGGCCCCCTCGGCTCCCTTTTCTTTTTTCCCTGCCTGGAGGGACACGGCTGCTCGTGCACCAACATTTGAATCTAAAGGATTACGTTTGGTTTTGGGCTACACCTTTGAAACAAACTCACTTTTCTAAAGATTATACACACATTTAAATCAAAAGATCTACTGTTTGTATTCTAACTGTTGTGTCCTGAAGGGCTCTTCAACTGAAAACTCAAACCAACTGTCTGTGCATCAAGATAAACACTTAAAGTCCTCGTTCTTTGAAAGGAAAAAGTTCCCGTTGAGTTTGATTTCACGCTCGTGTTGGTCAGAAAGCTTTCGGGAGAGATAGGGAGTGCGTTGGTGTGAATTCACCAGGGACCAGCAGATTTAAACAGTTATTGATCCAGGTCACACGTCAAGCCTGCTGATGTGACCCTTGCTATAGGGCTGAGGTGGGGGTTGGGTTGAGCGAGCAGAGGGAGGAAATGAGTGGAAACTACAGCACCGTTGTAAATCCAATCCAAACTGAAGCCCACAGTGTGGAAAGCTGATCTTGTAAAGCTGCAGATTTGTCTCTGTTTAGTGACAACAATGTCAAACAATGAAAAGATTGACAGTAGACTTTTTTCTATCTGCACTAATTACAAAGTTGTTTCCCGAATTCTTTTGGCTGTTTCTAAAATTATAGAGTAAATCAGTGTGATTCATTTGAGAATATCTTGCATGTGTTAAGTACTAAGATGCTTAAACGTCTCTTCCAGTGTTCCTGTTGCTCTCCGCTCACCTGTCTCCCTTTGAGCGACGCTTCTGGACCTTCTTCCCTTTGGGTCTCCGTTCGCTGCCCTCGCAGTGGGAGCCATCTGGGCCGGTGACGCGCTGCGACTCCAGGCCTTTGGAGGACTTCTTGAAGGTGAACTCGACCGCCTCGCCCTCCTTCAGGCTGCGGAAGCCCTCCATGTGCAACTTGCTCTAAAGAGGGAGGCGTGGAGAGGTTTGTCATTCTGAAAATGTCTGTGTGCAGTTTGGGAACGTTCTTAGTGATTGCAACGCAATTTGCTTGATGGGGGGAAAAAAGTCACGCCAGGAAACTTTGAAGTACTCAAGCCACGAGACACAAATGGCGTCCATTTGATGCTTTGAAACTACCTGTATTCCGTGTGTGACGAGATCAAGCGGCCGTAGAGTGGAGGAGACTTTGACCACTACAAACAAACCCTCCCACTCCTCACTGTGTGATACCATCACAGGCTGATAGTATTCGTCAGGCATTTTAAAGTGCTCACTGTGTCACACCTGATAAATAAAACACTGCAGCGTTGGCTTTTCTCGCTCCACCTGGCGGTGTGCGCCCACCAGCTTGCATCACAAAGCCCTTTTGCCTAAATGCCTCATTGTCTTCCTGCTACATTCGGTAGTGCGTAAACCTGATGAGGATAACCTTCAACCCATCCCCCCCCTCCGGAGGAACAGCATTCCACACTGCATGCCCCCGCCTCCACCCCCTTCCTACCACCCCAAGCCCTCATCCCACCCACATCACAAAGCTCCACTAACACACTGACCACCACCACTAACCCTAAACTGCAGGATGCAGGGGCCGGTGCTCAGGTTGGGGGTGGGGTGAGAAGCCAGTGAGGCTTCTCGTGAGGTTGGGGGTCAGGGTGACATTCTTTGGATGGTTGTTTGGCAGAGAGACACGAAAGATAAAAGTCGGGGGAAAGTACGAATGATTAATATCTACCTTTGTACTGAGAGTAACCTGGTGATTGTTTTCTGGTAAAAGTTTGACCAGAAGCAACATCGGAAACTCTCGTAGTAAATAATGAACACCGGAGCAATTATTAACATTCAGTGTGGAAAGGGTAGTTAAAATTCTTGGTTACCTTTCAGCTGAAGGTCAAATATTAACCCAAGGTGACATTTAAAGAGGTTTGCAATTAACTTCTCGATTTATCTCCAAATTGCTAAGAAAACACAAAACCCACCACACTAATCACGACAAGATCAACCTCTTTATACAAGTCTCTCTGAGCGACTGAAATCATTTTTTAATGAATACTGACTAATGACGTTAAAGAACACTTTAAGCTTGTTGCAGTGGACACACTATATTCTTTAATCATTAAGGTGCATTCAAAAAGGAGTTTAAGAGGAATCAAACAAGACAGGTTAATGACGTTAAGCCACAATAAAGCATCACGTCGAACATAAAATTCGCAAACATTGGCGTCCCAGTTTCGACAAACAATGCCTGCACTGAGAGGCCAACTCCCAACGCCTCCACTGAGGAGAAAAGACGAATCAATCAAACGGACAATTGTTTTTTTTTTAACCCGCCAACATTCAGCGGCAGCTGAGCATCTGCCGCAAAGTCCGGGGCGACCGGGAAACTTGGTGAGCCGTGACGTTTGAGTGGCAACATGGACATCCTCGGAGCGCCTGCTCCATCAGGCCTCCCTGTCCTGGTGACCGTTAACCCACTTCCTTTCCCATGTGTGACCTCCCCCACCCCCGCAACGGACCCTCACCAGCCACATGGCCGCATGAGGTTCCTCTTGGGCTCAGGTAGAGGATCAGAGAGTGTGTGAGGCCTTCTTTTTTTTCCCCCACTGGCAGGACCCGGTGATGAGGTGGCATTATTAGTGGGCTCTACTGTAAACTACATCCACAATGTGTCTGGAAGCTAAGTGAGGCAGAGAAAGACATCAGAGCAGCGAGAGGGACAATAGCAGGCCTGCTGCAGAGACAAAGAGGGGTTCGGTCACGGCTGAAGGGGGCTCCATTCGGATGCATGGCTCTATTGTCCACCTGCACAAAGGCCAGCGGACCCTGGGAGTTAATTTTCCTTGACACGCGGCCACTAATTTTAGGAGTGAGGCCTTTTTTCGTTGCCATAACTCCCATACATTCATCAGGGACGCACGCGTGTCCCCCTTTTTCTGGTGACAGAGATGGAACCAAGTCATTGGTTCCGCGCTTCTCCTCAATAATGGGGACAATCGCAGCGTGAAGTTATTGCTCGAGTAAAACCAACCTATTCTTTTTGGCACTGAGCTGAAAATTAAAAATTGCACGTTCAATCAAAGAGAACGAGCTTTCAGAGGCAATTTTGGCGTCGTCAGGAACCTTTTTTTGGAAGAAACACAAAAAGTTAAGTCTAAATGTGAGATTTATTGGTCCTTTTTTTCTCCATTTTGAGCTTAAAAAACCAAACGAGTTTCCTGTCCTCTGCTGAATTCATGCGTGGATTTTCAAAATGAGTAACTGACCGCCTGCTTCCTGCGTGTGTTCAGTTTTCTCACCGATACCGACTTAACAGAATGAATGAATCGCTCTCGAGATGCATCACCATGAGCAGTAAGAGACAGAAACAGGGAGGAGCGACCTGAAAGAACATGCAAACACCCTCAAGAGAAAAGTAGATGAAAGAGCTTAAATCTCTCAAAACAGAAGTTAGACTTTGTCTGCCTGTCGTCTTCACAGCTCAGTGTCTGGAGGGCGGTGCCGTGGGAGCAAAGAAATGTACCTTTTAAAGGTGTTAAAGCTAACTTTGAAGAGCTCGGCCTGCCAGGGCCACAGCGTGGAGGAGGGGGGGGGTGAGCAGACAGCGGAGCCTTTAATCACTTTATGACAGGAACTCGGAGGTGAATGAGCAGCCCGTGGGGATGCCTCTCATTCACATGCAAAGCCTTTATCTTATCAGGCAGAAATGGAGGTGTGCAACCCCAGAAGAGGGAGAGAAGAGAAGGGAAGGGAAATGCACCCCCACCCTCCATACCTCCCACCTCATTATCATGAACACTGTTAAAAGGTTGAATGTGGGTGTGGTGGGCTCTGGTTTACATTTTTTTTCCAATCAAGGATGAAAAAAAATCACCTAAATGCAAGCATTGGTTGCTAAAACTCAAAAAATGGAAGAATTTATTCAAGAAATCCTAGTTAAAAATGATTATTGATATAATGTTCTAACCAATTACAGCAAGTCAAAAAGAAATCATATACTGCCCTTTTTTGTTCATTGGCTGATCCTGCAACTTCAGTTTAATCTACTTTTAACAGAAACCACCTTGAGTGTTTCGACTGTTCACGCCTGCAGAGGAGGCTCGGTGAAATGCTCCCACCTCCTCTAAATGTCGAGTTTTCTTGCATTAATGTGAGCCTCTTAGAGAACACAAGCTTCACTAAACCCAGAAATGAAACACGCACTTTCATTTCTCCATCACATTATATCAGTGTCCCAAAAAACACGAGGGAGGCCCCCGCTCTCCTCCGCCAGCAACACGTGTTTGCCGAAAGGAGAAACACCCACCGAACCGCACCAAGAGCCAAGTAAAGCATTCAAACACATCGCGCGTTTTTGTTTATTTTTCGCCTGAATATCAAACATTTCTCGTGGTTCGGTCGTTTTGCTTTAAGCAGCCTGACATCTGCAGCTTAATTGGATTCATGATCGGATTTGCTGCGTGAGGGAGAGTCGCTAGGAAAAAAGAGGTCCTAAATTAATCAGCCGGCATCAGGAGCAATCGGACCGATTTCAAGCCCGCTGTTAAGACTTTTGACTGGACGGACAAAGATGCAACACGAACGCATTCGCAAAGGCGCCAAGTTACATCGCTGAAGTTCTTGCGTATCATTCTTATGGTTATTTTTCGGAGTGGATGATCCTACCTGATGGACGAACACGTCGACCGGTTTGTCCAGCGGCACTCCCTCCCGTGTGGTCATGGACAGGAACCCGAAGCCCATGCGGACGTTGAACCATTTACACACGCCGACTCCGTGGAAGGACTGTGAATCCTCCTCGGTGCTCGGACCCTCATCTTCCTCGGTCTTGCACACTCCTGCAGAGACAAAAAAAACAAAACAGCACGCGATCAAATCTTCATCGTGTGGCTGTAAAACAACCTAAATTCGCACCACGCGCGTTTCTTTTTTGAGTGAATCCTCGAAAACTTATTTCTCAATCGCTAATCGATACGAATCAATGAAACCTGTCGCAACCGGTGCCATCGTTTTGTCGTTTTTCGTTGACTGGAAACTTCTTATTTTTTCAAGCCTCGCCGGTTCGTCTCCGGCAGTGAAAGTGCGACGAGTTGGAGCGAATTAACGCGCATGTGAAGCCGCATCAAATCCCAAATTGTTAATAGCGTGAAAAGCGTCGATAGACACATGGGACGGTTCGTCACGTGTGAGAACAATGACCTGAAATGTCCCATCACAATCGCAGAGACGAGTCCACCTGAAAACAGCTCAATCAACGTGCAAAAACGCGTGCGGCTAAAAGGGGGTAATAAAAAAAAAGTCGTTTACGAAGTTACTCAACCTGGAAAGTCCTGGTTAGAAACGGAGCCCATGTCTTCTGCTCTCCCTTGAGTCAAAATTAGCACCCAAGCTACAGTATCCTTTCTAGCCCTCAAACTGGGTAATCCTCGCAGATTGCCACTTTCATGCAAAATGTGGCGAAACGCAAGAGCTGCGCAGCGAGAGGGAAAGCGGGAGAGGGAGGTAAACAAAAGGGGGCTGGCAACCTACTCCCTCTAAACAATGAGGGGTGGGGGGTCACCGGTGGAGAATTTTCTGCCGAAGAACCCCCCCCCCCCTTCTCCTCCTCCTCCTCCTCCTTTCTTCAAAAAGAAAAAAAAAAACACCACGTCCCAAACAATGCAAGAAGACCCTGCCCCTCCACAAAGCACTTTAAAGCCCTCTGTGAGATAACTTCCTAAAAGTACCTTCTGCCATGTTCGCGGGCCGGTGTCCCCTGCAGCTGCCGTGTCGCTCCGGCTCTCCTGCGGCAGTGGTCAGCTCTGTTGGTCAACACAAATGATCATTTTTCCCTCATGCAACAAACCCCCCGCACTCTCGGTCACGTCCACGTGATTCACAATTAAAGTCCCCAAGGAAAAAGATAAAGCTGCTGCGTTTGGTGGGCTGGAGGAGCCCAAATGTGCAAGATCACCGATAATGAATATATTCTCACCATATAAGGAGTGCAAGACTCACGTGGTTCTAATTTTACATTAAATATCGGTATAAATAATAGAATTTTGGTTGGTTTTTTTTGCAGGAATGGGACTTTATCAATCGAGAATAATGAGATTCAGCGAGGTCAATCAAGTGATTTAAACATGAAGGGTCTGAAACGTGTTTGTGGGTCTGCAAAGATAAACGTCACTACTTGTTTGTGTTCTAGAAATCTAACGAAAAACTGGCTTCTCTTGTTGTGTTTGCATTTCATTGGAGTGTCGATACTGAAGTAAAAACACTTGGATTCAGTAAAAACAGTCAATCTGGAAAAGCAGAATTAGTGAGTTTGTTCAAACAGAAATTCAGCCATTCTTTTAAGTTTGATTTTAAGTCTAATTTAGTGATTCATTGAATAAGCAGATTCTTTTATAACGGAGGTTTTTCGATTTGATAGTCTGATGATATTTGAGCTCCAAGTTTTTGTTCCCAGCTGATGAGTTAGCTGCGGTCCCAAGTTGCCAGAGAAAGGTTTCTAGTGGTGATCCAGATGTAACGTGGAGGGGGGAGGGTTGTTTCCCCTTACAATGTGCTGCCGACTGCGAATGAACTCAGTCCGGCAACTGAGGTGGAGAGGTGGAAGTTAAAGGAAAAAGAAGTCCCAATGAAACGCGAGCGAGGCTATCAGGGCGTCGAAAACAGCAACCCACAAACAAAACCCCTCCAAAAAAACAAAGTTGTATCGAAATAACAGCCGACGACTCTGGCCGCGTGAAAGCAACCCGGGAAGGTAAAATGAATTCATGGATCAATAGTGATTGATCACATCAGGCTCACACGTTGACTCGCGTCCTTGTGAAATGATGGATGTGATAAAGACTGAGGGTCGTAATCTTCCAACCATGGCCAAACTGAAAGAGACAAAAGTTAGGATGAACCACTCATCCTTCTTTTTATTATTATTATTATTATTATTAGTTTTAGTTTTTTGTAATTTGAAAATCACACAATTTTATGTCTACTTAGCTTTTTTTAATGTTTCAAAAATAAGGAATTATTTTATCTTCTTATAAAAAACACATACAAGTTCAAAATAATTCTTAAACACGAAACTCAAACTTGTACCAAATGTATCAGTAAGATTTGAATTATAAAATCCTTGTATGTCAGTCTAACGGGCCAAAACAAACAAAAAAGCTGTTGCAAAAACATTTGCAAAAAAATCAAATCGACAAAAATAACGAATGTGTCATTTTTTCTGTTACTATTTCCCAGCATGAAGAAGCACCAGGTGTTTTTTCAATAGATATTTAGGGCGGGCTGAACATTTTTTTGCCTTGTTTGTCGAGTTTATCACAACTACCACAACGACCCCTTGTGGATCCTGAAAAACGCGCCTTTTATGGGCCTGCAAATATTATGTAATGGAGAGAGCTGAGAAATAGACCAGACGGAATAAACTTCAAAGGATTGAGAGGCCGTTTTGATGGTGGAAAAAATAAGTTACATTTTTTTAGTAAATTTTAATTTTAAGGTAGCTTATTTTCCAGTGATATTAAATGTAATTAGCCTAATTAATCCTTCAGTTTCACAAGAATGATCGTTCCAAACTAAACGTCCACCTGACGTCTGTATTTTCATCTAAAACCGGAAGATGGAAGATGAGAGAAATGCTAAAATAGAAAACAATTCATAAAAATGATTCCTGTTTCGATTGGTAATATTCCCGCACTTATTGTTCATGTTTTCATAAATTCACAATACGTTTTTAAACTTACCAAACATTCGTGGTCTACGCGCTGTACTTCCAGCGACTTTAAATGAGAAGCAGGACCAGAAGGACTAAAAGGACCCGTTTGTGTTGTAAATCCTTGTTTGATGCCACGCAGAAATGAATCTATAATTCGTGTTTTGCGCAATAAACCGAAAACTTTCTCCAGAGTCCAATTTTGCCGTCATTTTCGATGCTCTTGGAGATGAATTAGTCTATAAAGTCAGTGAGACTCTATCGGTATATTTACTGCTTCTCTCTGATCCCGTTACTGCAGATTATTCATTCCACCCAACTCGCCCCTTTTATTTTCTAACCTTCTGCACTTTATTGTCCTCTCTTTTCATCGTCCATACACGCCAGTTCGGCGCAGGTGTGCTTCAGAAAAGCTGGAGTTTGTTTTGAAAAACAAACAGGTCAAACGTCGGGGTTTCCTCCCGGCTGAAGTGCTTAGCGGACAAGAAAAACAATCTGATGAAGTGTCAGCAAGTCACGTCATTTCCAGTGGAGGGGGGTCGACGCCTCCCAAGTGCCGCTTAATATGCTGGCCACAAGCCAAAAGCTTCTTTGGACCCGCAACACTGGAGCCGAGCCAAACAGCTAATAGATGGTAAAGCTCCTCTGTTCTGACGTTAGGAGGCGCTTTGTAACATGACTTGATCCGATACACTCTGGTCTGTGACACCGCACTTTTCGAGGTTTCTCTCTGGTACACGAGTTTCTGATTATTCTGTTCAGGGGCTTTTACTGTGAAGCTATAAAGCAGTTTCAAAATATATATTTTTTTATCATTAGTGGTGGTAAAAGTAGTGGTAACCTGATAGAAGTATCATCAGTATCATCAATCGTTATTAATAACATTATTTCCAAGATGCTACAAGCAATTATTTCTTAGTTTTTTTGTCCTGTTATCTATCGTGCACATCGTTTTAAAAAATACTCACATTTTTATATTCATTCCCAGTAGTTAAAGGTAACATAATGCAGAAGCTTGCGTTCCACTCTCGTGGCCGCTAGGTGTCAGTATTATTCTTAACTCGAAGCTACTCACGGATCATGCAGTTTTGATGAGGTTTTTTTTTAACTTCTCAAACATATTTAATGTCTCCTCTACAAGAAACGAATCCTTATTATCATACCCGCTAAAAAAAAAAGAACAAAAGATCAACTCAGTGATTTCCCTAAATAATGTGTTTTTCTTTGATTATCTGACTGTAAATCTTAGAGCAGATTTGTGTCCGTTGAGATAAGTAGTCTTGTGAGTGTTGCAATAAAAGGAAAGGTCGGATCACTGAGGAAACACATCCGGAAGCGGCTCCACTCCCGCATCCAGACCCCGGCGCTCCGCTGTCAGGTGTCAGATGGATGGAGCAGCCTCTGGGCGGGACTCGGCCGTCAGACTGAGCAGCCGGGGAGCCCACCGAGTGGAGCTGAGAGAGTGACAGAAACCGCCTTGAACCGGGGCATCTCCCGTGACAGTTTTGCTAAAAGCGAGCTCCTGTCCGGCGGCTGGAATTCGCCAGTTTTTCCCCACCGAGCAGCGGAACAAAGAAGCGAGCGGCGTTCGTGTTGCAGTGACACATTTCGCAGCCCGGCAGACTGCGAGGCATGAGGCTGCAGAATAAAGTTAAAAATCCCCCAGCCAACTGCGGCAGGTAGTCTGCCGCGACCACGCTGCAACCATGTAGGAGACCCCCCACCTCTCAGCCAGGCGGATACAGTTCATCTTTGGACGCAGGATCGCTCGGAAGAGTCGCTCGTGGGTTGTGAGGTGAAGCCGGTGCAGAAACAGGAGGCAGGTTTTATTTGCGCTCTTCGTCCCGTCCGCGCCGGTCGCAGCCGCTGCCGCTCCTGCCAGCCATGGCCAGGCTCCGGAGGAAGGCGTGCGTCGCTCTCTTTCTCTTCACCCTGTTCGTCTTTGGGACCATGATGGGACTGAGGACCCTCAAGCCCAGCGACGGCTTCTCGGACCTGGCTCCGGGTCTGGAGCTCCTGCCGATGATCGGAGGGAAGATGGACCGGCGCTCCGTGTCCCGGGATGCCACCGCGTCCCCGGCTCAAGCCCGCCCGCCCGCCAGCAACACCAAAGCAGTTTTGTCCAACTCCGGCCCCGAAGGGACCATATTCTACGACGTTCACATCTTTTACTACAGTTGGTACGGCAACCCGCACATGGACGGCAAATACATCCACTGGGATCACATCCTGGTTCCACACTGGGACCCCAAGATCGCGTCCAGCTACCCGAGAGGGAGACACATGCCGCCCGAGGACATCGGCTCCAGTTTCTATCCCGAACTCAATCCGTACAGCTCCAGAGACCCGGACGTGCTGGAGTCCCACATGGAGCAGATCGGAGCCTCGGCAGCAGGTACAGTCCAGAGATCCAGCTGTAGTTCCTGGAAAGATGCATTTTCTAAAAAAAAAAGAGCTGACTGTGATATTTTGTTGCACAGAAGTCTGTTTTTCTTGGTGTTCAAAACCTGCTCGAGGGGCAGGAAACATTTTTTCAGCACCATAGATCCACTGGACAGCTCCCTGCACATAACCATCCAACCTTTTACTGTATTTCGTACATTCAAAATGTACTTTTACTGGAAAATGAAACATCAAACATAACTGAATTAGTTGCAGACTGTTTTCCTTGTCACCAAACTTTAATGCTTTGCATTCTCACTCTCTAATGCATCTCCTGAATACTTCAAGCTGGCTTCATCCCACAAATGTTTACCAAATTATTCATTGAGGGTTTTGTTGACTTGTCAAAAACATCATTGCACGTTTCTCCAAAGACAGTTGACGGCTGTTGCTGACAGTGGTGTCACGTTACAGCCACCAGCAGCACATGATGGGGCCCGATGTTCCTGTCTTGCGGCAAAGTCGGTCATCGTACACCATGCGAACTGATGAGCAGGCTACTCAGCCTCCCTGAAACCCCATCACTCCAACAGATGGATCATGGCATGGCCGGCCCGCCATGCTTCGTCAAAACAATCCGGTTAATTAGATCCCACCGCCAGACAACCTCTCAATAGCTCCACTTGACTTTGACGACTGATTTCCTGCCACTTCTCAAGAGTTCCCATGATGAAATAGTGGGGCACTGGCCATATTCCTGATACGCGAGAGACGTGGTCGGCTATTGTAATGTAATAGTCCCCACAGCTTCACAGCAAGCAGACATGAGTTTAATGAATTACTTTTGAGTGCATATCTGATGTGCCAGTTCCCCTCTGGTGCCAGGCACCGCTGTGGCTGATATGGAGCCATTTTTCAGCCAGCATCGGAGGATGAACAAGCAGTCCTCCGCGGATATTTATGAGCTGTCACACAGTCAAACTGTGCAGAGAGATTGCCTCCAAAACAAGGCGTAATAAACAGTCCTAAAATGACAAGTGTCTATTCATCAACAATACCAACTCTGCCCCATACAGCAACAGATGCATCAGTGAGCCCAAGAACACGGAGGCACTGGGAAAAACTACAGCAAAGTGACGCTGAGTGAATCACAATAACGATGCTAAACGATGCTGCCAGGAGAAAAAGTTTAGTTTGACAACAAACACGAGTCAGATACAACCAACTGTGAAATCAATACATAGTTTCAGCAAGACATGTTGTTCTTTAGAGCCTTCTGGAGTCGCCAGAGATAATGACACACAATCGAATCCATAGAGGACTGAGCAAACTGCTCACTGCTGTTACTTTAAAAGCTGCTGTTTTTGAATGTGCATGAGGGAGTTTGTTTGGCTTCACTGTAATGTTGTGGTAAAACAAAGATGAGAAGCGTGGCCCACAGCCCTCCCTGTCAGCTCATCTGACATCATTATACTGGAACATTTCTATTAGTATCGACGTGTGTACTCGTGTTGTTTCTTATCTGCATTTTTTGGGTCAGTTTCAACAATATGGAAACAGAGGTGAAGACTGTCCTTATGAAAAGGACCGAGTGCACAATGACTTCAGTACAGTCAGACAGATTCTATCTGGCTTTCAGGCCTCGAATAGGAGATCAGGCAGAGATGAGACTACGATTGGAAATATGAATTATATATCATGTAGAGAATATAAAAAATCCCTGAAATTCTTTTTAGGATCATTAGATATTTTCCTGAGGTCTCTGCAGTTCAGGATGGATGATCAGGCTCATGCAAGTGTCCTTGTGTTTTAGGAGTCTTGATCCTGTCCTGGTATCCTCCTGGTCTGGCTGACGACAACGGGGAACCCGCCGAGGATTTGGTGCCAGCTGTCCTGGATGCTGCATATAGACACAACCTCAAGGTAAAACACACAATGATCACAGCAAATGTATGTTATGACAATTCATTCGAACGGTAACTCTGACATATAAGACAAACAATTAGACCCAATTTTTTTTTCAGATTATCACTTCCATAAGAAGTGATTGCAAATCTGTCTGTTATGAAATGTTTATTTTGTACCAAACAAGAAAATAAAAGGGGGCAAAGCATAGAACCTTGAGGTACTCCACTGAGCAACATCAACCTCTGTCTCTTGAGTTTCAAACTACATTATAGGCTAAAGTACATGACAACTCTTTAGAAGCTAGGACCTCGAAATACACTAACAATTGCACATCACAAATCAGATAAATGAAAATGATATGAAACAAGAAAAAGTCCTTGATCACCTGAAGCAGCTGTTAACGTCATAATCATTGTTGAGGGACAGTTTCTGGCAGAGCTGTTGTACAAGACGACAAGTGTACTCAGTGAAGTGGCAGGTGAGTATTTAAAGGCTTTAATGTGCCCGAGTTGTTTAAAAATTCAACATTGTTGAGCTCGAATGTCAGCCAGCATGGAGATCTCTATGATTATGTTTCGAACAATGGAGGAAGAGAAGAGCTCTGAGCTCGGTGTACAAAAATCCTGCTCCTGTCCTCCTGTCACAAGAGCTGCAGAGAGAGTAGCGATACTTCACAGAGGGGAGCGGAGAGCTTAACACAGCTCAGGATGATAATCTCAAACCAGAAGATGTTCCATGTCGAACGCGGAAAAGTGCAGCCTCAGTTTCTTCTTTGTCACGGGAGAGTAAAACCAAGCGCTCCAGCACTCGTCCTGCTGCCCCTTTTAAAGCCGTTTCTCCTTCACTGGGATTTCACTCCGGATGCTTCCAGCTGCAGTGACATCTTCAGCATCAGAGGATAAAACGGGTCAAAGAGCAGCCGCTGCCGCTGTATCGGTTGCTGAATGAACTCTGGTACACTTCAGCATGACGGAGAGGTGTGGGGAGTGGGTGGGGGATGGGGGGGAAGACATAAACAACGCATGACCAATTGCCAATTAGGTCGGAAAATGGCAGGATGGAGGAAATAGCTGTTGTCCACGTCGGCCCCTCTGCATACTGTCACTGTATGGGATGCTTGTTAAAGTTTTACAGGGGAAATTTACGTGCAGTGGAAGATGATTCATGTCAGATGCTCTGGAAATAGAAAAGAAGATTGACGAGAGACAGTGGAGAGACAGAGGGACACAAAGACAACATGACAGCATATTTCCAAATAGCTGTCACTATTCTTTCTGTCAGTACAATGACACGATGATCAGTATTTGATGCGACTTTGTCAGATTCGACTCTTTTAAAGTCTTCTGTAACAGTGGTGAAGAATCGTAGTATGTGCATGTTAATCCATGAAGAATAAAAGCTGCTCAGGGAGCCGTTCTGTGAATGGATTTGAAATGACACAGAAGAGAGACGAGCTTGTAAGAAGCCTCTTATGTCAACGCGGGCGTCATTAATAATGCACCACCAGCATTTGGACATGTTATGTTTAAGTGAAGAAAAATCAGCCCGATGACATGTAAAAGGGCAGAAGCACAGCGCCGCATGAAGTTATTGTTCCAGTTTTTATATTTAGCTCAGAGACCAAATTGGCAGATGAATCTTTAAAGAAGCAGATTTTATATTTGATTATTGACACTGGGTGATCTTAAATTCTTGCCTTTAAAAGACGTAAAGTTGTTGCTTCACTCGCCATTGATTTATTTCAACTCCTCCCTTCATGCAGCTTCTTTAACCAGTTTTAGGAAGGCCACTTGGTAGCTGGAGTCGATCCCAGACAAAGGTAGGGGATGCCTTGGACAGTTTGCCAGTGGACACAGAAACACGGATAGTGACAGACACAAACACATCCAAATTAGAGCCACCAACTGAATACATATGTGAGTTTTTGTTCTGCGGGAGGAAACCAGAGTACCCTGGAGAAAAGCCACCCTGTCTTGCTTCACCATCACATGGAGATCCTATTACTTTAGAGATCTTCCCTTTTGTTTGTAGGTAGAAAGACAACAAATTTTTATAGATATATACATATATATTATAGTAACAAGGAAAACAGGACTGCGCACCAGCGTACTGTTGCTTTAATTTGACGCCCCCTCCAGATAAAGTCACTCGCTGACCTACAAAGAACAAGTTGCATGTAGAAGTCAGCGAAGTTATCACTAAGGTTAATAGCGAAGCGTTATTGTAACACAGTCTGTTGTCATGCCAGCATTTGTTTCCTGATGTGCAGATAAAGGTAATTTATTTCCCGCAGCAATGTGACACATATTGGCCGCGTCCCCTCGCTCTAAACATCTGTGATGAGAGGCGGTGGGTTTGTCGGGCCAGCTTGTCAGATTGGATATCGCGTTTGTTTGTTTTGCTGTTTGGCTGCAGGCGAAGAAATAATGTATCTCTGCAAGGGCAAGACAGGAATGCAGGGATTAGACATGCAACGCTGAGCTGATGAGGTTTTACACATAATGCTGCCAGGATAGAAGCTAATAGACTGGATTTAATGCCGCGCTTCTTTACTGTCATCAGTGACGCAGCGAGCGTGGCATTTTCATCGGGGGAGAAAAGAGCGCGTGTGAACAAAACAGAGTGTGACATGCTTTCTGCAAGAGAGCTTCATATTTGAGTGCCTCAATGGTACGAGGAGCCGCTTGTCTGTTTTGTGAACTAATGCAGAGGGTCACAATCAGAGCAGCTGAGATAAACTGTCACAAAGAAGTTACACTGTGTACATTTGTATGTATATGATAAACAAGTGGATCAAAGTCATTTCAAATGAAGGAACATGAATTTTTTTATGAATTTTTTCCTCTTTCATCCAATCAAAATTGCTTTATTATTTGGATTTATTTAGCCGTGGATGCAGAGAGTGTGACAAAAACCTGGCCTCAGATCTCTGCAGAGAGACGGTCTTCAATGATTTCTTTGCTCTTTTGTACGAGAAGGCCGGCATTAAAAGGTGGGAGGGACGTCCAAGTGAGGGGGACAGATGGTCCCACAGGACAAGTGGCAGCAGCACAAAAATGTATCAGATCAGTATTCAAGAAACACACATATCTCCAGCCTGTTTAGAAGCGGGAAAGTCGCCATCGGCTTATTAGAGAAAATTACTCGAGAATAAATGAGCGGTTCTGTTCATGAATATCCGATCCATGAAGAGCCAGTGCCTTCGTTTCCTGAAGAATTACAGTGATTGATTGTTGCACAGATGTTAAATCAGAGTTTATGATCGTAACAATGTAAACTTTTATCTTGTGACAGAGATATGGGACAGCAGTCTGTCCGCTCGCTCCCTCTTTGTCCTTCTCTGACCTCCGCTGTTGTCGCAGCAGCACTCCTCCGAACAGAGGAGGAGGATCACAGCCATCCTGGCACTCTCCCTCGCCGAAGAATATGCCATTAACTTCTCCAGGATTCATGGCCAGATTAACCTTTTAGGAAAGCGTTACTCATCCCTTAAACAACATTAAATTGACACACGCAAATGACAAAGCAAAAGACCTGACAAGCTTGCAAAAAGTGCTTGTTTGGATGCCACACTCAGGGCTATTCCATGGAGCTTGCCCATGTGCTTCAGCTCCCTGGGACCACCGATTGGATATCTATCGATGGATGTTATGAGTTCCTGTATTGCAGTGATTTTGTCGTGAGGAGCTATCAGATGTGCTGTGGAAAAATTTATAACTTTTTTCCGAATTTGCTTTGTAGAATCCAATTGAATCGACATTTGGGGATGATTTAACATTTGTTTTTGCTTTTACCTTGAAATGTTGAGCTGTAATGGGTCTCAGTGACTGAAAAACCACCATGGTCTTGCATCTTCTTTTTATTGACGTTACATCTATTGCATTGAACGTAAACGAAACAATTTCCAAAGAATTGTTTCTTGACTACAGCACAGTTCTGCTATAAACACAAACTGTTTGTAACTTCCAGGGATGGTGTGCTACAGGATCCTTTTGCTGCGGAAATATGTGCCTTGATTCCTAAAAGGTTCAAACACAGAGCTCTCGTGTTAAGTCAAACAGGGAAAACAGCAACAGTTGCTGACGGGACAGACAACCACTAATTACCTAAACAAAGCACCCACATACTGCTGAGTGCACTGATTGCAGACGGGGGGCTACAGTGACTTGTCGTAGCTGTCGAATGCAAAAAAAAAGTCTAATCCACCTTTTAAAGTGGCTGTATGCAGACTCGCCATGGTGTTCTCACACACTCCTTCACTCCATCAGTACACCTGCCATGGCTTTATCTCTGCCAAACACTGCAAAGCAAGTTGGCTTCGATGTAGAAGACTGACAGGTCAGGTTTTTGACAGGTATCAGAAGCTAAATTCCTCGTTTGGCTGGATTTGAACTAAAAAGTGCATCTATATTCGCTCTGATCTGGTCTCAGCAGCGAGTTTTTGGACAATTTGAAGGTTCAGGACTCGAAGCTGGTTGAATTATTTTTTTTTGCCTTGTTGCTTTTTTACAGCCTTGCAAACGAGAATCCACGTTCACCCAAATTTGCATACAGGGCTTAAGATTAGAGGTGTACTGTGAATTAAATATTTGGCATCGTTGCACGTTGCCGAGTTGGAATGAAAATGAATGAAGAGCGGGAGCAGAGTCGTTTCCACAAACAAAAGTAAATCCAGCTTCTTTCCTGCAAGATATCCCACACCACAGCTAAAAACACACTGACCCCTCTTCCCTTCAAAGAATACAATGCACTTTTTTATTATATAAGTTGAATTGCCTTTCAGCAGCACCCACACACAGCTTGGGTGTTGTGCATCGTGCACGGCAGAGCTGGAGTGCACATCGCGCGGATCCTTCACAGCAGTGCTGCTGCTGCTTGACCTCCTGCTGAAGTGGAGCTTAAATAGTCCTCCCGCCCAGGGGAGGGGAGGGGGGGGGGCGAGCCGGGGAGGGCGTCTCAGTGGGTGCAAGGTGGGGTGGGGTGGGGAGGGGAGGGGTCAGGGTACCGGGAGCTGGATGGAGGAAGCGAAAGGGAGCATAGGGGGGTGATGTGCATCATGGGTCCCATGACTCAGTTTGCGCCTCTGAACAATCTGCACCCTGAGGGGCTGTAAAAGTTCTGCCTCCTAAGTAGGCCATGTAGCTCCAGATACACAAGGGGATATGGCCCATGGGTGTCCTTATGATAGAATCAGCCTCTCGTCCTGGTCTCCAGATGCACTGGCTTGGCTGCAGGAAGTCCCACACAAACTTCAGTGATCCTAAATGCTCACTGGATTCGACCCCTGCGATTGGAAGTGACAGTCTCGCATAAAAACCACAGGAAAAAATGCACCCAACTTTGCTGAAAATGATCTAAATGTGAGAAAGGTCTGAACCTTCAGTTTCTGTGGGGGCTCGCATTGCTCTCCCTCTGCTTTCTGCATGACATGGCACTAAATTGCCCTCTGCTCAGCATAAATCATGCTGTGCTTGTTCCGGGCTGATGCTGTCAATGTTTATGAGGTATTAAAATGCGTAAACTCTGTCTCATTTAGTTCTAAATTACCACGGCGAAATGGCTCCGAGAGCCGAAGAAAATGAGCCGGCTTTTCCTGGTGCCCCTGCTGCAGCGGCTCCGACACAGCCACAGCCTCCCATCCTCCTCTGAGGGGCTTCACGTGCTTTAATACCCCACAGCGTCTCCAGAATGGCTTCATGTCTGATGCCAGTTCACTGAGCTGTTACTCCACAAGAGGTCCGGAGAGTTATGGCTTCATAAACATTGATTGCAGCCTAAGATTTACCCACATGGTCAACAATTTTCCTCCCCT
Organism: Malacoctenus gilli; assembly: GCA_032164315.1. Classification (NCBI taxonomy): domain Eukaryota; kingdom Metazoa; phylum Chordata; class Actinopteri; order Blenniiformes; family Labrisomidae; genus Malacoctenus; species Malacoctenus gilli. Next base: position 6,710,393 of record JASSRZ010000007.1, read on the forward strand.
TGTCTCTTTCCAAATTGGTATTATGCAGGGAAAGTGCTTCTCCCACTGTCAAAATCCACGTTTTGTGGCACATAAAAGCACTTAGCACCTCCGCGAGTGGCACAAGCGATTCTGTTTGTCTTGTCACGCTGACAGTTTATCTATAAACATCTGCTGCGGTGCCTTTTCTACACATCACTCCAGTCCTTCCGTGCACTTACGCTCAATGTCGTGGCGTCAGTACCACACCAGCAGGTTTGTATCACAGAGAGCATCTAGATTTTATCACGGGGCTGCAATGGTGTCAACATTTTGGCATGCATACTAAATTAGTCGAGACGGTGACGCAGGAGGCAAAGTAGCTTTCACAAAGAGAAAACAATGCTCCTGGTGTGTCTTTATTCACAGTATCAGTTTTTCTTCTTGGTAGAGTTGCTGCACGAATGTCTCTAGAAAATCCCCGTGACATTTACGTACAGTTCTCACTACATTTAGACAAAGGTTGTAGGGTCTTTTTTTTCCCCCCAGATCCGAGACAGGAATCACGGAGAATAGTTTCCGACGTCTCTGCAAAGCTCTCTTGATGACATCTTACATCCATTCAGATGCTGCTGTCGTCTTAAAAAGCCATTTTCCTCCCTCACATTGTTCCCCACGGGTGTCCACTGCTGGGGAAGTGGTGTTTCGCTCCCGTCATGTATAATTCAAAGTCACTGAATTCTCTGGCTGCACCTTAAAATATTCAAGTTAAGCGCTTCTCTTGTAAGTGTCACTTCAGGTCCCTTGTTCCTCAACTACTTTTTGTTCATCAACGGTAAATAGCTGTTTTTTTTCTATAAATGAATCTTTAGAGAGTGTTGGAAGAGTCTCCAGAGGGACGCCGCATCTTCTGGAGTGTAAACTGTAGGAAATGAAGCAGATTAGAATTAAACATGGATCTTAACTGTCAGTGTAAGTCTCTTTTTGTGTCTTTTATTTACTTGCTTGTTTGTTTTTGTTGTTGTCTTTTCTAAAATGAAACTGCAATGAGAAAGTGTGCAGCGGTTGGTGAAGAGAAACCAGGCATTTTGAATTCATGCTCTGCTTCGGGGCAGCATAAGGTCAAACGCTGTCTGACTAAAGAGTTTAGCAGAATTTAAAAAGTATATTTTATTTTTATGGAGATTGACTTCATGGCATGATGAGCTATTGAATGGATTTGGCTTGGGAAAAAAAAAAAGAAGAAGCTTCTCTTTCGACTTGGCAACTTTTCAAACTCCCACTTCAAACCAAGTGATGTCATTGTCGCACCACTCAGCCCACTATGGGAAGCCTCCCTTGGAGGCAACCGTGCTGGTTTGGATTGAGCCCTTGTTAAAGTTGTGTGCGAGCGCCAAACCGTGACATCTTAGTGCTGCGATGGCGTGAAGCTAACAAGCCGTGCGTGTTGTTTCGTGTTCTTCCAGGTTGCATTTCACATCCAGTCGTACCGCGGACGGAACGACCAGAGTGTGCACGACAACATCAAGTACATCATCGACAGGTTGGCTCGCTTGTCAGGCTGCACCGCTTCACTGAGTCCACTCAAATAGGGGGAAAAAAAACAAAAAACAAACCTCAAAACATTAAGATTGCATGCGTCGCTGAAAAAACAAGAGGTACAACATTGAAAGACTTTTAGGGTGCATTTCTGATTATATAAGTCCGTTTCTATTACTAATACATGAGTTTTCCAAGCAGAAGGCTTTTTTTTTCAAGTTTTAGACCTGATGTCGTTTTGAAAGGGAACCACAGTGAAATATTGGGGGTCTAAAAACAGCCCCAAAACGACAACTCGGAAGTCAAAAAGGACACACTGCACAAAGCTTCATGGATCCCTCAGTGGTAAATGTAGCGTCTACACAGATAAGCCAAGTGGTTCTGTAGGTTTATTTATAGATACATTGACAAAACCTACAGATATTGTGCTGCCAATCTGACAAAGGCACACTATATATTCCTAAATCATACATATTTACATTGTTTTTAGCATCATCACACAAACATTTTGAGATTTATTTTGTCTAAAATTCAGCAGGCTCAAGTACTGTTTGAATTTTGAATAGTTTTTGATGGATTGGCATCATGCCCAATAAAGTTAAAGATGTACATTGACAGATATAAAGTTTGAAAAGATTCAAACTCCCCTGAAGATACAAAAAAACAATTTTGAAGATGACTTTCCTTCCAAAGTTAGTTTTAACATCACTTCTTGTGGATTTCAAACTCTGTTTATCTGTTAACACTGCTAAAACAATGGTTCTCTCCTCTGTTTTATTAGAATATGTCACATTAGGTCTTTTTCAACCACCAAATGAGGGAGTTAGAAAGACACTAGATGGAAAAGAAAAGTGAGATGAAACAAAAGGAGCTGAATGCTGGTTTTGAGCTGCTGTCCTGTCGTCTCTTCAGATACGGTGACCACGGAGCGTTCTACAAGTTCACGTCCAGCACCGGGAAGAGCCTCCCTCTCTTCTACATCTATGACTCCTACCTAACTCCACCAGAGTCCTGGTCGGAGTTTCTGGCTCCCACCGGCTCCCACAGCGTGCGCGGCTCGGCCTACGACTCCATCTTTATCGCCCTGATTGTGGAGGAGCGTCACAAGCACGACATCCTGGCGGGCGGCTTCGACGGCATGTACACCTACTTTGCCTCCAACGGCTTCTCCTTCGGCTCCTCCCACCAGAACTGGAAGGCCGTCAAGGCCTTCTGCGACGGGAACAACCTCCTCTTCATCCCCAGCGTGGGGCCCGGATACATCGACACCAGCATCCGACCGTGGAACAACCACAACACGCGCAACAGGGTGAACGGCCGCTACTACGAGACGGCCCTGCAGGCGGCGCTAAACGTGCGCCCGGAGATCGTCACCATCACGTCCTTCAACGAGTGGCACGAGGGCACGCAGATAGAGCGGGCGGTGCCGAAAAAGACAGTGACCCGCGTGTACTTGGACTATCAGCCACACGGGCCCGACCATTACCTGGAGCTGACCCGCCGCTGGGCGGAGCAATTCCACAAAGAGAAGGAGCAGTGGCTCATGTGAGCTGACTTACAGACAGCATGCTGGAGCGAGGAGTGTGCATCATCACGAAGGGGGAGACCACCAACGATTGGAGAAGGGACTGATCCGCGCTGACCTGAGCGGGCGCAAAGACACGCGTTCAACTTGGGAGTTTTTTGCAAGTCTGTGTGCGTAGACGTGAACACGAGCTCATGTGCGAGCGTGGGACCCTCAGCTGGCGGGAGGTCTTTGGGTAAAGCAGCATGCAAGTTGAATCTCGGGGCGTCGACGGTCCTGATCTCTCACGCGCTCTGTTGGCTTTCCACCGATCTCTGTTCTTTCTGCAATGCGAGAATTTCCTGTCGAACATGTTCAGAAATACGAATCACAGAGAAAAGACCCCATGGTTTTGTTTCAGGAATTATTTGAGCGAACGACATCTCATCAACCACCACTCACTCCTCGATTAAAATTGATGTCGTCTCTTTAGGCTCAAAATGCTCAGATCAAAGTTGTTTTTTTCATGACAGAGACGTCGAATTGAATGTTCTTATTTAGTTTCCGTTTCTTGACTTTTGTCAGTTGAAAAACAGTCTCACCTTCCTGCGACGCCCCTTTGGACAGAGCAGATATCTGGATAGATAGATCGCTGATTCCGCGGAACAATGACGTAATAATGTCGTGGGTGGTGTTATGAGTTGGTACGTGTTTTTCTCAGTGCTGCAGTTAATTGGGAGGATTAGTACAAGCCTAATATCAAAAATGTGCGAATGGAGCTTATAAATGTGTGTGAGTGTGACGGATCATGAAGACAAATTTATACATGGAGGGTCTGAGGTTGATGTTTAAAATCCTCAGTGGAATCAAGTAGAATTCTGAGAATAAAGAATAAATGCAGTAACATCAATTTGTATGAAGTTGTAAAGTCAGAAATAGTTTGTAATTATAGGGAAAGTGAGAAAAAGTTTGTACGTCATTCACTGATAGATGAGCGTTTCAGTTGCTTTAGTACCTCACTGCCTCCAAGAAAAGGTGCCGCGTCCAATCTGGCCAACCTCTGATTTTCTGAAACACTACAGTGAAGACAAACACCAGTCAAACTACTGCCACCAACGTACACGAGCAGTAGCTTTCAAATTAAAAGCACGGCACATTTTAGCAGGTTGACTCTAGTTTTGTAGGAAAGTTTTGACCCCCGAATCTGAAGGTTCAAATCTTGGTTGCTGCAGGAAAGGACAGTTTGTGTAGAACAAAGAAGCAGCTGAATAGATGCATTACTCTTTTAGAAAAATGCCATTTTCTGCTTTTCTTTGAAAACCTCAGAGCAGGCAAACACTTAGGACCCTTTTTGTCGTCTCTGGTCCCTTAAGGCGTCCCGTCTTCGTGTTCTGAACCACGGAAGTACATCACCGTCACCGGGAACAGAGGATTTAGGTTTTTCCCCCCCATGAATGCTGAACTAATTCCATAAGTTTTATTTTATTACATGTTTTGTGTAATCCTGTAAAAAAAAAAAGGCCTCAGACGCCAAACATTATAAAGAAAAGTGCATTAGCTGTTACAATAAAACACAAATGCCCTCTGAGCTGAGTGTTGGTGTGCTTGCAGCATACAGATTAGAAGTGATCCTCTCTGCTGTGCAAACAAAGGTGTTTGATTTATTCACTACGCGAAGCAAGTCGCCGAAGCACTTAAAGTCCAGTTAGACTCAACTTGTCCCTGAACTTGTTGTCGCCAAACATCAGCTGTTTCTCCTCCAAACTTCTCTCAGACTTGCCTGATAATCCGTCTCTATTTAGCGTGATTCCCCCTTGATGGAGAGGAGCCTCTTTCACTGGAAGCGCAACGCTCCTTTCAACAAGTCAGACGTCAAAGATTTGAGGACCGCAGCCGAGCGTTAGAGGATGCCCTTGTGCATATTTACAGGCCGGTGACGGCTGCACTCAGCAAAGGTCCCACCGAGGTTCTGCTGTCCTTCAAAAGAAACGGCGATGTTGGAGAATAAAAATGTGCTCCTCGCTGCTTTTTCTGGTTGATTTCCAGGTGAACAGAACCTCTAAGTGGATTCCTTTGCTGCTTTATAACCACTTAAGATCAGACGATGCATTTCACACTCTATTAGGGGCAAGTTATGAATAAAATCCAAAAAAACCTGTGAATAGAGCGATGAGTCTCGGATAGCTTCCTATGTAGGAAGATGGTGTTGGAAAAAAACAGCTTTTTACTGAAGCTTTTCAGAGGTTTCACCCTCCTTTAAACAATCTTACATCAGGCACTGAGGGAGTATAAAAAAACTTCAGTTTTTAACATGCAAGGCATTATTCACAGCACATAGACTCATATAAACCCCCAAATTTGACAGTATTTTGTGTTACTTTAAGCTACAAAAGCACATTCAACGCAGAGCAGGAGTGGAAAACATGCAGACGGAACGAGCTGAAATTCTAAATCTTCTGTACTTTCAATTTAAGTTTTGTTTATTATCAGAAAATAATTGCACATGATTCTGAAATTATTTGATTTTCAAGTTTGATTGCACTGCACCGGTTCAGTTCTCAAACAAGTCAGAAAATGTGTAAGTCTAAAAAACAAATATGCTTGAAGTTCCAATAAAAAAAAGTTATCTTCAGTTCTTTGAAAGCAACAGAAATCCATTTCTTTTCATTCAGCCCATAAACTCGTGCTCACTGCACCACAAACCGGCAATAATAAGTGACAGGATGAACCATTCTTCCAGTATAAACCGTGGTAAATTCAAAAAACAACAGAGGTGACCTGGGTGTCTATTTTTGAATAAACTGTGGACAACCGTGCCATTTTTCTTCTCCCACACAATCCTCCGATAGCAACAGAGTCGAGCAGAAAGATCCGATTGTACGCAGAAAATGCAGCTCCAAGCAGCCACCAGAACAGATTCGTCCATCAGCGGTTTAAGACTTCTTCCTGAGTTTGAGCCTTTTTTTCCCCGAGTTTCGTCGTTCCCTCGTGTCGCCCCGGGGACAAGCTGGTTGTGCGTCTCAGCGTTTGTGTTGGAGTGCGGAGAGTTCAGAGGTCATTTCTTCCCCCCTGAGTCCTCTGACAGCCCATATTTGCGCTCGAGCACGTCAAGCGTAGAAGAAAGGGCGCTGGGGAAACAAAAAAAAAAGCATCCACAGTCATTTCTTGTTTAATGTAGCGAGTCCCAATCAGAGGAAAAGTAGGAGGGAGGGACGGGAGACGGGGGGGTCAAGTATGAGCCAGAGACGGAGAGAAACGCATTCCAGCAGGCGTTTGTGTGGCATCACTGCTGGCTCCGAGTCGTGGCTAATTCATCGCAAGCTGCTCATCACTTCCCGTAGTATTTGAACATTCAGCCAGCGAACGCCTGCCCGCCGTTTGTTTAAGAGCGATGCAGGAGGAGCAGCGGGTGGCTCGACCTCTCCGAGGCCGAGTTCATTCATCGAAATGGAACCGGTGCTTCAATCAAAAGCGCAGCGGTCAAGTGGGGGAAAAAAAAAAAACCTCCACAGGTGCTCGATGCAGCCGAACATTTCGGAGTTAAGTGGCCCGGGCCTCATTTCTATGCATGCATCGCTGAGCTGTAGTAAACTACAAAGCTGGAGGTGGGATTACATTACAACTGAGTCTGCTTGACAATAACCAACAGAAGTTTAATGAATGAAAAGCGTGACACTTTTCAGCATGTCAAAGGAGGAGCTGTGGCAAAACGGCGGTGCTGAAATGCGTCTGTGTCACGTCATCAGCTTGCTGCTGGAAGGGAAACGTAAAAGTGCCAAAAACCCACCAGCCGGGTCTGATGATGCGGTATTTGCCGAACACAGACAGATCGACCACGGTTGATCCCAGCCGGCTCTGGTCTCCTATTGGTCCACCGTCCACCACGACAGCCAGTTTGGGCCAGAGCTCCTCAAACTCCTTAAGAGTCAAAAAAGAACAAATAACCCATCACAGAACTGCAACATAATAAAAGAAAAGCACTCGTTTGTTCCAGCTGAAAGTGACAGAACAGTGAGAGGGGGAGCGCAGCGTTAAACTCCTCTTTTTGACATGATGCAAACTGAAGGTCACTGTGTTTAATTGCAGTTTGGTGCTGATTTGTTCGAGGCCTTGACTGTAGTTCACTCTGACAGCAGTCCAAAGATTTTACCCAGTGTCTCTTTGTCAAAGTGCCAAGTTGCACCCAGCAAGTTACAAGGACAGCTTTTTCGGTTTCGTGGTGCTTCCAGCGACTCCTCAGTGATTCACTGCCTCTCTCCAAGGGAATCGTCTTTCAAAAGGCGCTGGAAGTTATGACCTTTACTGCGTTACGTACGTGTACTTCCACGGTGCTGCTGTGCGAGCTGATGTTGGCGCTGGTCAGCGCGAGCGGCTCGTCGCACATCTGGCAAAGGCGCCTCATGAAGTCGTGGTCCGGGATGCGCACGCCTACAAGCTGAGCAGCACACGGATGTGTAAAGAAACGCACGCGACTCGGATCCGTGGTCTCGCCGTCATCGGCGTCGCGCCGTGCGCGTCAACTGACCGAAGTGAAGGGGTTGAGATCCGCGTTCAGCACTTCGGACCTCTCGAACACCAGCGTGACGGGACCGGGCAGCAGGTCGCCCAGCAGCTCGTTCTTCACCTTCACCTGACAGAACCTGTCCGGAGAAACAACGGGCGACAATCGGCAAACTGGAGAGCAGCGTGTTGGAGGAAGATCACCGCAGCTGTTCTATAAAAACTACAATATTTAAATCAGATCTCGTATGGATACAATGAAGTTTTAATACATCAAAAAGCCCTTAAAATAAATCTAAAAAAACATTGAATGTTTCCTTTAATTCATTGTTTCATTTACAGAATTCTCTATTGAAATTTCATCTGCTTCATCATTTGATACTGATTCTTACAATAAAAAGTATAAAAAGTAGAATTAGGCCCATTTTCTGGCCACAAGCCAAGCTGGTGTTATAGAGAAAACACATTCCAGCATTTAGTCCCATCAGAGAAAATAATGAAATTGAATAAAAGTGTTTTTTGAGAGTTATAAAGCCAAACCAAACGTCTGTTTGACCGTATGCCGACAGTGTGAGCAGGCATTGAGGTGACCTTGAAGCCAGCCTGACCTAAACTGCGTAACACAACATCTCCGCTTGACTCTGTCAGACTGCTGTGATTTGTGTTCAATCCGGAGCAGCGACACAAAGCTTCACTCTGAGACCTTCCACGCTGTGTTGTCAGGCTGAACACGAAACACGGCACAGGATCACCAAACACACGCGTTGACATCAATTTGTCTCTCATCGGGATAATTCTCCATTTGCTGACACTGGACAGAGGCGGAAAATGACTGCAAAAGAAGTAATGTTGCACGAATCGACGATGGAAATGACTGCTGTTACTGATGCTGACTGGAGTCTGCTCTGAGGTTGGATAACTCAGCATGGCTGCATGGGGACACGAAGTCACGCAGCTCGAATAGATGAGGAACACGGGGGCGTTTCTCTCACAGCGGGCGCGCTTGTCACTCAAGAAGTGTCTGGTGTGAGCGCATGAAGCGTCTCCGCCACTTCCACGTGTGACTTCTCTGCGAATGAGTAATATGGTTCATAGAGAAACTGTTGCTGAGGCAAATGTTGAACGGCGACGTTTAAACGAAAGAATCCAAAAACAAGCTTATATCAGAAGTGTTTGCGTGTTGCAGCTGTTCAGCCCGTCACGTCTCTCGGCGCAGAGACCCAAAATTGCTGGCTGACTTACTTGTGGATGTCCTGGATCTCTCCCACGCAGATGGCCAGCGGTTTCTGCTCGTTCCGACCTTTGACCTCGTACGTTTTTCTGACGGCGTCGGAGTTTTGGGCCAGACACGCCAGGCCGTAGATGGTGTCCGTCGGCACGGCAACGATGTGCCCCTCCTTCAGCGCTTTCGCCGTGCTGGTCAGGATCTCAGCGTTATCTGCAGTTCGCACACCGCGTGAGAAAATAAACAAAAAAACAGTGACCATCACGCGTCCAGAAAACACGAACAGGAGCAGCAAGGTGTTTTTTCTCCTCTTGATCTACAGCCTGAGTTTAAGATGAAATCATTTGCAAATCACTGACACAGACAGTTTACTCCAACAATGTATTTGTTCCTGTAAGCTTGACACCTGTGAAATAAGTTGAAATATTAAATGCAATATCTTGTGTCACTGCTTGTATTTTATTGGGCTGAAGTGCCAAAACGAAGCTAAAATAAAAATAAATTCCAAACTTTAAGACTTTACAGTAAAGGGTAGTTTTGTCATTACCTATGACACTACTAATACCACAAAA
>JASSRZ010000007.1:6719790-6762046 GCA_032164315.1 Malacoctenus gilli
AAATAAATTCCAAACTTTAAGACTTTACAGTAAAGGGTAGTTTTGTCATTACCTATGACACTACTAATACCACAAAAACACTGTTTTGTCAATACTGGACAAAACTGAAACTCATATCGCATTTATGGATCAATACTTATCAGTAGACTTGCTCACAAGTCACCCAGATTTATTGAAAGTCAACATTTGATGTATCTGTGAGCAATACGGGCAGACTTGTTTGTCGATGTTCCGATTGTGACCTGTTCTGTCACTGTATCGCACATTGGGGCAACTCCTCTTCAGGCGCGGCAGGAAATTCCGGAATCTGATGTAACACGCAGTAACATTTACACTGACAGACACACATCCCGTCTATTTGTTGTCTCTGGGTCTAAAACCTGCTCCACGTCTGTCACACATGTGTCAGTCCGTCCCGCTGAGGGACCCCACGTGTGACGGACCGACTCACGCTACCTGCACGGCCCGGTTCCCGGTGAGGGGTCGGTCCGTTGGCGGTGGGAGGCAGCAGCCGCAGCACTTTGGTCTTCAGCTCTTTGCACATCATGTCTGCGGCGGGCGGACGAGCCGCGGCGGATCCGTGAGCTGCTCTGGATTTGATCACCTCAGCGACGGCGTGACAAAGCGACCTCATACAAACTGACACAGGACCATCACAGGGGGAACATGCTGGAGCCGGACAGGGCAGCGGCAAGACTTCCGGGTTACCGCCCACAAACAATGGCGTCATCGTGCTTAAAGGGCCAGCTGAGATTTTAACTTCAAGTTTTAAAAAAGGCTTTTTACTCATATTGTAGATCATATTTCTCTGTAGGTTTCACCAAAACAGACTTCATCACATGTTTTAAACGATAAACGGATAAAGGCGGATATCTACCAGTATTCAGCCGAATAAATCTGCCAATAAAAACTTTAACATCAACAGAAAAGTGAAATGTTTTACAGGCTTTTCGAAAAAAACGACGATTTTCCATCAAATATGTAATTTTTAAATGCTGTTTGTTCAACATTTTAGAAAGTTTTTAAACATGAGAGAAAAAACTCAAGATTGTTCAGCATTACACAGGATAGTTTCTCATTCAGTATACAGAGACAGTGATAGTCTCAAATCACACACAATCAGAATATTTTTAAGTATGCACTACACAAATAAATAAACATTGTTTTAACTTGGAAAAAATCTATTGTGTCATTGAAAGTACTTTCCAGGATAAGACATGAGTCTTTTCTCATTCCATTTGGTCCTCTTCCTCTTCTTTCCCCAGTAATTAGGTAAAGGTGGATCACCTGTGTGCACCTGCATAAAGTCCAGAATCCACTCACACACACACATGCACACAGAATCTCAGATCTCACAAGATAAAGATGTCAAGCACCTCTGACTCAGGTAACGTGACATGAATCATTTACCTTTTCCACGTTCTCGATGTGCGTCCGACTGCTTGGTAAACAGTTCCAGACACACTGGCCCAGCAGACGGAAGAAGCTGCTTCACCTCTGCTGCAGGTCGGTTTGTCCACACGTGGAGTTTGGACTGTTAATGGATGTCTGTTTATGGTCGGTTACAAAAGCTTTTGTCTTTGGCTGAAACTGGAGGATTTGGAGGACAGCCTGGTGACTCTTTCTGAGAGGATGAAGCTGTGCAATGCAATCCTGAGAGACCTGAAGGAGCTGAATGGGCGTCTAAAGGTAAAAGGTCTGTTGCCCCCGCCCCCCCCCTGTATTCACGGGCTGTTGAATTTATTCATGTTTGTCTTGCAGATCAAATACCTTCAGGATGTGTCCCTACCAAAAACGGACTGACCAGAAGAAGCCCCAGTTATGCCTTCTAAACTTCTATTTTACATATTGAATAAACCTAAGTTCACATTCCTGAAGTTTGTGAAATGTGTGCAACTGAGCAGGCGCAAACATATTAGTGACAAGGATAAGGTTTTATTAGTATTATATTGCTCTCAATTCAGAAAGTTATAATATTACTTTATACGAAACAAGCATAAGCAAACATTTTCACATTATACATTCTCTTAAAAATACAAATCCTTAACAATTCTCACTCTTTGGGTATCAAGACATTCCTTTGGAAGCATAAAGTTTCCTCTTCTCTCTTATGTGTAAAATATTGCCCATTTGGAAAAAAAAAGTGGAGATGGCAGAAATTCACAATCTCAGTTCCCCCTTACATTTAAAAAAAAAAAAACTGTCCCTAAATTTGTGATCAACTTGCTTCCAAACAAATGTCTATCAGTGATTTGCAATCGTTACATTTCAGGTAAACGTCCACAAGTTCCAAAACCATTTATTTATGATTAAAAAAAACAAACAAACCAAATCTTGGCAGCTGTGAGTTGAACGATCACTGACGAGGACAAAAGCTGACGAAACTCCACGTGTCGAATCTAATTACGTAAAAGGCTGAGATGATTATGTACATCTAGTGACACAAAATGAGAAATGTTTACGCATATAGTCATGAAAAGGGGTGAGAAAAAGTACAACTGACCAAAAATAATTCTTAAAACAGAACCATTCTTTTCCCTCAAGCAAATACAGCTGTTTCTACGTCGTCTCGCCAAGGAATTCTGTGGTGCGACATTCATGGGATCAGTACTTGATAGATGTCCAGATTCACACGGCTGCAAACATGAAATGCAAAACACTGGATTCAAAGAAGCATGCGAACGTTTGCCACCACAGTTCTGCATACGAGTTTTCTAGCAGGTTATCGCTGAATGGAGAAAGGCATAAATAATAAACTTTTGTCTTCGAGTCTGTGTTAAACTTGCGAATGCCACACTTAAAATTGCATAGTTGTGTTCATTCACGGGATGCACGTAGGAGAATGTGTCGTGACAGATGAGCTCGACCCCTGGCAGTCATCTTGAAATGCGCCTGAACACCAAAACTGGCTTAAACATTATGACGTTTTGCAATCTAATAGAGTGAACTTGAGATTTTAACTTTGCAGATTCGAAACACTGCATACGTGGAATGATTTTTAGAGCAGTAAATGTGCCACTGGAACCTCTTGCAATTTGTCTACCTGCTTTCTTGGCACCTGGGAGTCAAGAGAAAGCTCTCATCCTAATTACTAGCATATGGCCAAAAAACTTTGAATTATGAGTCATATAGTTCAGTTTTTTCAATCCAAAAACCCGGAATCAATACGAAAAATCGCTTGTTTTTTTTTGTTTTAGCAATGCTGCATATTCACGATGGGACGAGCAAACATCAGAACTGAACCAAAAAAAATGTTTTTAGGAGGAAAAAAAAGTGCAATGCCATTAAAATGAGGATTATATGGACAAGCTGACTTTATGCATGAAACGGAAAAAAACAAAACAAAAAACAAAACAACCCCCATGCCTCGGAGTAAAAACAGTCGAGGGAAACCAAAGACAAATCCTGACATTTTCCCTCTCAGTGCTTCAGCCTTAGTGTGATCTGCAGACTGAGAGCCGGTGATGATGAGCGCGTTGACATGTTGATGTCTGAGTCAGACCGTCAAGGCGAGCAGGCGCACAGAACACATTATGTTATAAGGCCAAGTACCTCTAGACTCTCGTTTCACAGGGCCTGACGCTCTGCTTCGCTCCGTTATCATTGCATTGTGTCCCGAGTGAAAGAATACTGCGAAGCTCTACTGTGTGCAGGAGGCTGTGTGTATCTCGTTACCATAGGGACTGTACAGAAGCCCAGCTGCTTGAATAACTATTCAACTAAACCACAGCAAAAGCTCAAACTCTTCTGCATAAATGTGACAGTGGGAAGAATGCGAGGAAAGAGGGTTTACATTAGCTCCAAACTCAGAGAGTTAGTAATTCAAAAGTCTATACAAAAATACAAATTCTAGAATAATCTACAAGGTTCCCAAAGATGTTTACACTAAAATGTACGATATTTACACTGTCACCAGGACACCAGAACATCTCTTAAATGCTACTTTACAGCAGTTGTGTACAAAAAGGTTTGCAGTGGTGCTGCATCTCAGCTAAACAAGCTTTACAAGTTAGTGTGCAATAGGCGGAGGCGAGTGCAGCAAAACGTAGGGCTACTGCAAGTGTGGGCCGCCAGGTGGGGAGAACGTGTGTCTGAGTAACAAATTAACAGGACCAGGATCGGTTATGACTTGATGCATCCCTGAGAGGGTCAGAGCCCTAGAGGAAATGGGATGTCGACACCGTTTTGATCGCGGATAAACTTTTGCCAGCGAGCAGATCCCAGAAGATGATTTGTTTCAATGTGCAGTCGACTAGTCAAACTTGCTTTTAGCAACACCCATTACACGTGAGAAAGAAAGCAACTCAGTAACATAAAAACAGCTCAAGTTGGAAAACAAACCCCAAAACAATTGGAATAAATTAATAGACGTTTTTGCTATCTCAAAGATATACGTATTACCAGAATATTGTATGAATCAGACATTTAAATAAATTAACATACACGATTTTAAGTTAGTTTAAGTTATAGGCAACTTATTGATGCATGAACTTATTGTCATTTAAAGAAACACACAGGTCAAATCACATGTTCTTTTCTCAATTAGTAAGAAAAAAAAAAAAGTGAAACGAAGCAGAAAAGAATGATCACATTTTAAGGACTCCACTGGACTTCCTAGAAAACAATACTGAGGAAATCACTTCATATTACAAGACAGCTGTACGAGGGACTGGTTGGCCAGCCCCGTCAAATTCCTGCAGGGAGCGATGCTTGATTTAAATTCTAGCAAATTCCTCGAATATACAGTGCATTCTGGTCAGTTGCATACCAGCTTTTAAGCATTTGTGAGGACCTGTAGTACAGTACGATGATATACAGACAAGTTTTGTTTCCCTGCTCAGACGTGTGACCTCTGAACCAGGACGAGGGAACTCGTAAATTATCAGTGCTTGGACCACACTCGATTCATTCAATCAATTCAGAGTGAACCTTTCAAGAATCACTATTTACAGTTTAGGTTCTTAACAAAGGGTCTTCTGCCTTTTCCCTGCACTGATCAGCATCCAAGTTGCTAAATCTCAAGAAGCAAACTAGTCCCAGTCCAACAAACCCTACAGCAATGAGACTCAACAGAAACATTGGTTATAGGTTGAATATGCAAGTTGCACAGTGCCACACAGAACAGAAAGCACTGCAGGTATGTGAGGGTTTGATGCACACGCTATATGGGGTGACAGAGGAGGCCTCACTTTGGAGAGTGATTCGAGGCGTGGGTGGAATCGATGCTCGCGGAAGAGTGGGTGCAACAGACAACCACGTGGTGCTTGACTCGAAAGGCAGCTCTTCTAAGGATTGCCATCAGTGGCCATGTTGAAATCATCCGCGACCAGCAGCAGAGCCTCGATGTTGGCGGCTGTCTCAGGGCTCTGCAGGGAGAGGAAGTCTGAGACGTCCATACTGGCTAACCCGTCAGACGAGGGCGGGTTGGTGGCAGGGCTGCTCGCTATTGTTGAGAGAGTCTGAGCTGTGGAGGATGCTGGAGAAGATGAAGAGGGGGCCTCCAGCCTTTCCTCACCCACCTCGGAGGAGGACTTGGGGAGGCAGCATGAGGGAGATGAGTTGGCAGGATGTTGTTGAGGCTCTGGTAATGACGGAGGAGGGGGCTCTGGTGCTTGCTGCTGCGCAGGGGCTGGAACGGCGGAGGAGGCACTCTTTGCACTCTTCTCTTTAGCAGAGTCCCTGCAGGCACACTGACACTGGCAGGATTCCTCCTGTTTGATGATGATGACTGGCAGGCTCAGACCGATCTGTTGCACTGAGTTGCCTGAAACAGAAACACAACATGGGGCCAGGTCTTGGCGGAAATGCACCAAGTGTAAAAATGACTTCATTTTCAGAGGACGTTGGCATTAATTCACTGCGAAATAGGAAGAGAACGCAAGCTGATATCACATGTAAACCGCAAGCTGCATATGTTCCGACAACAACATGAACTGGTACTAACTGTAATGGAACGAGAACTGAAAACGATTTAAGACCTCTGTCTGTAGCCACTATTATGTTCAGTGTTAATCATCATGCTTCCATTTTCACTTGGCCATTTTTTTAAATATTGAACTGAGTAGCCCACCTTACAGGGAAACAAATGTACAGGCTGATTTCAGACTTTTGCTTTGATGACATAAGAGAACAGAGTAAGTCTTTGGACAAGCTCACCAGCGTTTCCTCCCACCGGTATGGCTGTGGTGAAGAAAACCTTTTCTACCTTTGGAGCTCCTTGATGTGGCTGTTAATAAACAACAATTTTCAAACAAGTAATAAACTATGAACACACTGCCAAACTGCACAGACAGATCGAACACATAAATCCTTGTAACTGATTTACAAGTGAGCCAAGGTATAAAAATACAATCACGTGAACATGTTAACAATGAGGAAACCGAAAGCAAACCACTGTGTAAGGACTGTGTGTTCAAACTTAAGATATTATCTCCAAAGTGAAAGTAGAATCATGAAAGGCTCCTCTTCTGTGGAGCAACGCTGCAAGGAAGCGACACTCACCGCCTGCTCCGGGTTCTGCTGGCTGTTGGCAGCACTGCTCAGGATCCACTGGAGGTTCTGGTCCGACATGACAAGGCTGGGCTGCAGGAGGTTCTGAGTGGGCGCGATGGTGATGGTGGCTGGGGCGGGAGCCAGACCGGGGCCAGAATTGGGGACAGGGTTGCTGGCTAAAGGCACAGGTTGAGCCACAGCTGTGAGAGCATCTGACGTGGTGTTTGCGACAACCGCGGCAGCGGAGGCAGGCCCTGGTGCTGTGGTGGTCAGTGCAGGAGCCACTGGAGGAGGGGCGGCGATGGAGGAGGTCTGGGTGGCACTCTCTGGCTGTATGAATGTGGGTGGCAGTGCCACATAATGCTGAGGGGTGACATGGTTTGGTGCTTGGACAGAAGCCTGAGGCACATTTGCAATCTGTTGAGGCCCGCTTAGTTGCATGAACGGGGCAGGTTGTGTGGAGTTGACAGTAGCTGCGACAGAGGCGGGAGTGGTGGCTTGAGAGCCAGAGTTCTGACTGGGCTGGGAGGAAGCGTCCATGACTTCAGTGGCGTGGGAACAAGACGTTGAGGAGGTAGGATTGATAGTGAAGGAGATGAGGGACGGGGCGTCGCTTGGTCCCGGTTGAGTGGTGGTCTCGAGGCTGAAGGATTCAGCAAGGCTCTCTGAGAAAACAAAACAATGTCCCTCAGCAAAACATTCAGTCTGATGCAATGTGAAGATCTTGGATAGAGTATATTTACCGCAGGGATGAGCATCATCTTGACTGACGCTATTCTCAGGACTCTGGAACATGAGCTCAAAGATTTTCACTGAGGTCACATTGTTGAGGTCCAAATTTTGAGCCTGTAATGGAATAAAATTGCGAAAAACATAATAAATCATTAGATGCCCTTACAAAATAATGGGAGTTCTACAACATCTTCTTTTGCATGTTAGAAGTTAAAAATGATTGATTCTCTTTGCTCCTCTTTTGTATCTTCCATCCATTCTATTGTGTGGGAGGGTAAAGGTCAGACTTACATTATGGATGTTTTCGCGGAGCTCCGAGTCTGTCGAAATGAGGCTCAAGTCACTGAGGCACAGCGAGTGATTAGCATCCTGTAATTACGAGATGAAACCACCCTGATTAAATTTGCTGGTATGTGTTGGGTCACACAAACAAGTTAGGGCAGTCAAAATTACTTTACTGGGGAGCACTTGCAATTGAAATTCAAGTAACAACACATTAACAATCATCATTGTTGTGTTCAAACGTTATTCGAACCAACTGATTACTGTGGTTCTTTCTGGTATCATAAAATTAATCCTTCTCAGGCCTTTGCATATAAACACCATGTTGCATTTTTGCAGCTTCTGTTTAGGGATGACAACAAACTCACTACACTGTGAATGAAATCTTGCAAGTGAAAAACACAATGAACCCACACTCAACAAAAAAGACAGAAAATATCCCACACTTTTTGAGACACTGTGCTGTGACTCACTTCAGAGAGTGGATGGGTGAGGGTAACACTAAACGCCTCTCCTTTGTCATGGCCCCGGATGTGACTCTTCAAACTGTACTGGCTGCTGAAGGTCTTCTCGCAGCCGTCACTGGGACAGTTGAATGGCTTCTCCCCTGCAGAACAGTTAAAACGCAGGAGCTTATGCACAATGAAAGTGACTCCATATTGACTTTGTATTGAAAGCCCCAGAACCCCGAGTTACCATTCGGCAGTAGTTTTGCCACGATTACACTCTGAACAAGCATCCAAGCATTTGAGTAAAGAGCTTGGCCTCAGCTGTCCAACAGGGAATTTTCAATTAGGTAAGCTGTTTCTCCAATCAATATAAGTGCAAATGGACATCGTCTCTTCAATTACTGTTGCTTTACTTAAATTAGCTTTCTGTAGCAACACCCAAATGAAATTTAATGGCAAAAACTGCAAAGGGATCACACATTTTGGAAAATATTTAATGCAGAATAAAACACTCAGAATGTTCAAATGAGCCGATTGTGGGACTCAAAGCCAACAATGTAAATGCAAATCGGGTAGAGAACATAGGCAGATGTACTTGTTGAGGTTTTTCCAAGAAAGATGAGCTAAAAGTACATTTACCTGTGTGTGTCCGTACGTGTGTTTTCAGGTGATGACTTGCAGCGAAGGCTTTGCCACAGCCATCATGATCGCACCTGACAGCCAAAATGTAAACATGACAGAATGGTTGAAAATGCACATATCTACACTCAACCCAAACCCATTGTTGACCCACCTTACTACATAACAGAAAGTGTGTAAAATCAATTGGTTTTGCTAAGCAAACATTTAAACATGCTGAAAGAGCTGCAGGCTGTGAGCATCTGTTCAATCACACTTGTAGCAGGAGTGGAGTGAGCCAGCTGAGATAATGGAAATGCTCACCGGAATGGCTTCTCCCCAGTGTGTGTGCGAATGTGCTTCCTCAGGTCGCTGAGTGTGGTAAAGTACTTTGTGCAGCCCTCCGATTCACAGTTGAACGTCTTGCCCGTGTGAAGTCTCTGGTGTGCTTTTAGTCTGCAGAAACAATCACAGATGGTTTAATAAAAACCACAAATAGAAGCTTCAGGAATGAGCTTTAACGAAAGCATGGACACGGACACTCGCATTAAATTTGAAAATAAACAAAAATGATTATTAAAAAGACGGGTAAGTCCACATGTGAAAAGAAAGAGCACTCAGCCACACAGCAGTCGAACAGAGATACATCTCTGGAATGATGACACGACTCTAAATGATGTGAATCAACCAAAATTGACCAGAAGTAAATTAGAGATCAATAGTGTCTGACCAATAACCAGCACCAAGGTGCATGTGAAATATCAAAAAGCTCAATAAAGAACTGCAATCTGGACAGCATTCACAAAGGCACGCCAGCAATTGTAAAGAAAAGTGTTAGACCAAGTCCGCACTTCAAGATTAACAAAACTCAACCAAAAGGCGATATGTGCTGTCCCCCCTTGGTACAAAATTGCAGTGGAACATCCACTGAGCAAAGGACACAATTTACCTCTGCAACTGGAAGTAGCAGAAAGTTTAGACAGCATGGAAAATGAGAGTAAGGCTTTCAAGAAGAAAAAATATACGTGTATGTGTGCCAACAGCTTGCTGCCCTGATTAACAGCCCCTGACATGATGGCATTGCTCCAACAAGACAAAGGCACTTGATCATATCAATTTCTAATTCTTTTTTTTTTCTTCCACCAATTGAAACAAAATGACTTGGCAATTTATTCTTAAAACAAAATGCAGCACATGTATTTATCTTTGTCATGTCACTTGTTTGTGGGAGGGATATAGTGACCAAGTGAACATTCAGTCCTCCATGTTTGTGTTGGAGACAGAAAAATTGGGCGAGAGTAAGATTTTGAGCAAGTCCGACAAGAGCCAAATTATCATGGCGAGACGACCAGGTCAGAGCGTCTCAGAAACTGCAGCTCTTGTGGGGTGTTCTTGGTCTGCTACGGTCAGTATCTCTTTAAGCGGTCCAAGAAATGAAACATAGTGAACAGCAAAGGAATCATGAGGGGCCAAGGCTCAGTGAAGCGGGAGGGGATCAACCAGACAAGTTTCTGTTGCTTAAATTCAGCAGAACTAAATAGCGCTTCTGATATAGAAGATACACAGTACCACAACAAAGATGTTTAAGACTCACCTATATAGTGTGTTGAAGGCCTTTTCACATCCTTGCACGTCACACTCGAATGGCTTCTCCTTAGTGTGTACACGTACATGAATCTTGAGGCTGTAAGAGGTAAGGAAGGCCTTCCCACAGCCCTGCTGATTACACACAAAGGTGTACTCGCCCCGGTGTGTTTTCTGGTGTGTTCGCAAGTTTCCTGCTGTGCTGTATGTCCTCGTGCAGCCTTCGAATGTGCACTGATAGCGCTTTACCTGCAGGGATACAAAGACAAGAGTAAATGGCGACAGGCGAGGAGAATCACACCACCTCACTTGAAATTCTATTAAAGCGTCCTTAACCTTTATTTAAAAAAAAACAAAAACAAAACACACACACACACACACAAAACAGAATAACCAGCCTCACCATACAATTAAGTGACAGTCTCGAGTCAGTGTGACCTTTCAGAGTGAACTCAGTGACTCAGCCACCCGTCAGTACATGAAGCGGGTGAGTATAAAGGACAGCAATGACTAACCCTCCATGCAATGCATCCCATTCAATTCTGTTTCACGACACCAATGTCCACTGCAGTGTGGAAGTCTCCTGTGCTCCTCTCACACAAACACCCTGGGGCAATGTGAATAAAAGCAGCCTATTCTACTCTTAGAAAAACGCGATCATGTACACAAAACAACAAAAAGAAAGCTTTTGGTTGGCCTCCTTCAAAAGAGAAATTGCCTTGCTTTAGCTGGCAATATTCCTGTAACTTGCTGCTTGATCCTTTTTCGGAGGTCTTGCAAAAAAACAATTGCTGCGCAATTTAAATGAAAGCACGACAGCTGTGATTTCTAAAATATTTAGAGCCTGCAATGGTCACGCAACCTTGCAGTCTGCAGAGCACAAATTCCAAGTCAACTTGTAGTCCAGCTGTTAGGCTGGTAAACAAAAAAAGAGATACAAAGCTGATTAAGCATTTAGTCTCTACAGAGCATCAGTCATTTTTGATGGGCACTGTAAAGCCACTTTGATAATAGCGTGTTGCAGAGATCCTTTCTTAAACAAATATTCATGCAAAGCCACAATGGAAAGCAGGATAAAGCTTGGAGCTAAGAGTGTATTCATCACACTCTCCATCATGATGCTGCCGCACCATCAATCCAATTACCTACGAGAGAGCTTTTTCCATGCTCTGGCCTCTGATATTCAGTCAAAGAAACACTCCAACACATAATGAATGCTTAAATGAAAGCCTTTACAGCAACACTACTGAGTGTTTAACGCTGGTTTTGTTTAAGAAATCCAAGGTAAGCTGAAATGTTTTTTTTCCTATGAAGTCAGCACTGATATTTTATCACAAGAATCTACTATTTTAATTGACAATGCAGCAGTAGCGAGCTCTTTTGGTAGCCCCCCCTTTTTTAGAGCAGTATTATATTTCATTTGGTGTGATCAGTGATACTACAAATTGCAAAGAGCTACCAGTACACACGTCACAAAAAAACCTCCAAAAGAACATCAAGCTGCGCTCTGAAATTCATGTCAACAACTCATTTCCCTTAAAAAGGGGATGCAACACATATCCAAAAATTGCCCTCCTATGACTCAGAGCAGAGCACAGAACAGTATTGCACCACCTCTATTCTGCAGTCGGGTCTAAATTCACTGAGCATTTTGTGACAACAAGCAGAAAGGGATTCAGAAATGTTATACAATTTCTATTAATAAAAAAGAATACTGTCTTTCCAAAACTATCTAGAATTATGCCCCCCCCCAAGAAAATCAGTAAGTTTCTCCTTTTTTTTCCCCATACACATTATCATGGAACACATTGATAGCTACTGTTAATATAATACCTTGTTTTTCCATAAAGTTGGCTTCATTTTCTAAAAATATACAACAATATTTATGCCATGATGAAAAAGCTTCCCAAAATCACCTGTCCAGCCCACACAAACTATAGTTCTGATTTATTTTGCATCTGAAAATTAAAATCCTGAGAAAATATCACAACAAAGCTGATCAACAATCTCTTTGTAGTTCGTCTGGCTCAGGACCTTTGTGTGGCATTTTCACGCTTGGCCTTATATTTTGTGTAAATTGAAATGACTGACCAATCATTAAAAACTGACTTGTTCACTGGATGCAAATTAGTTTACTGCAGTGTTTCAGTGTCTAAACCATTAACTGCAGAAGAGCTGCTGGTTAAGCTGGGCAGTCAGGCGATGGTTCCAAAAGAAAGTTCAACTTCTCAGGCTAATATTCATATTTCATCCTAGTGTGAAACTAAACAAGCTCCCACAGTCCAGACCTCCAAGAGAAAATAGTTTTGAAGTAATTACCTGCAAAAACGCTTTGCATTTTCCCAAGAAATGACGGTAATATAAACACATGCTCTGCTGTGCATTATGCATTTCAGAAGCTTTTAGGGCAATTAAATGTGTCAGAAAAAAAATCATCTGCTTTTCTGGGAAGTAATAGCCGGTAGAGCTACCACAAACAAAAGAGAGCAATTACCTCAGCAAAAACCATCCACGCACTGTGCTGGAGCAAATCAAAGGAAGCCTTGGCAATGCAACAACTACATTGTACTCATTTATAAGTCAGTAGCAGCTGTGTTTTCTTTTTGATTGAAAATGTCTATTTAGGCTTACCTCTCTCTGCCTGGTCTCTGGACACTCAGAGTGCAGGGTGAGTGTAGCCCCCTCTATGTTGCGGGGCATGGGGGTGGAGCCTGGATTTATCGTGAATTGGATCTGGTCTGGAGAAATCGTATGGTGCACGTAACCCTGTGACATGCCGTCAGGGTCGGACATGAAGGTGAGGGATCCCTCCTCTTCATCGCCCTCTCCTTCAGTTAGGAAAGTCCCTCCATCTTCATCCCCTCCACAGTGACCTTCTTCTTCGCCCTCCTCATCTAGCCGGATGGGGTCGCGCTCAATGAGCACGGTGGTCCGATCATACACCCGACCGGAAGACGATGAAGGTTCAGCAATCAGGTCATCATCTTTGTCAAAGCTGATCTTGTCGTCCTCTTCTTCTTCGCCGTCCCGCCCAAAAGAATCCACCTCCACCTCAAAGTACATGGGCGCCTCCGTATGAGGGCCATTCTCGCTCATGGTCCCTGGCACCTCGCCTTCGTTGGCAAGGAAAACGGCGCACTCACACTGTCAATGTTACACCCTGAAAAATAGATGAGTTAAATTATTTTTTGTGCTTTGCAGCAGAGCTGGGTTACGTAATGAAAAAGGCAAGTTTTCGAGTGCAGCTCCTGTAAAAGGAAAGTTATTTACCAATGAAGACAAGTTACACATTAAAATCTAAAGCAAAACCTCAAGCTGCGTATAAAACTGTTAATAAATTGCAGTTGAGGAAACAGTTTCCAAAGTAATATACAGCCACAGAAAAAAAATACATCTGTAACAAAACATTACAGGCTTTGACAAAGACTGATCCACTTCTAGTGTGTTTATTTCTGTCTGTGATCACCCTGAAACCTGTCCAGGATGTACCCAGCCTTCACCCAGTATCCACTACCATCAGGTCAAGCATCAGTGCTTGCCTTCAATGGAAAAAGCCCCCAAAAAGATGATGGAATGAAAGATTTATTGTTACCAATTCTTCCAACTTGGCGACAGCAGATTAAACTGATTTCTGGTCGTCTCTTAATGCCTTTCACACCACTCAATGGCCACAATGTTACCATATAACCTTGACATTTTTTTTAATGAATAAACGTGTAGTGGTCACTCTGTTGCTATATTTTGCACATTTTACAAGTTTACAAGTGACATCAAAATAAAATTCACACTGCCAAGCATTTCCAAGCTGGTCTGTAAATAACCAAAACAAAAACCACCGTTGTGCTCATGGGGGCCTGCTGTGACAGCCAGGAACATTTACCAACAACTGGCCAGACAAAGCCTTCAATATGTGAGCTGACTGCCAACTGTGACATGCATTCCTACACCTAAAAAAGACGTACATGTGATGTCACTCAAAGCAAACGTGAATATTGTCGGAAAGGGTAACACATTCTAAACAGGTGATCACAAAGGAGCCCAATGGGTAACTCGTGCTAAACATGCAGCTCTGGAACTTTCTGACAGAAGTCACGAGGCGGCAGTTGAACCTATCTTAAATAGTCGATAACCCTTAAAACCGACCAAAAATACATCACCTTTCTTTCAAGAAAATGGGTGGAAGGTGCCAGTGAACTTTTCCCCTTCCTCTTCCTTGACGTGACAACATTTTACGATAGGATAGGGTTTACAAACACAGAGTGGCCCCGTAAATTCCCAGCGACAGCTCGGAGGACGTCGTTTTACTGGCCATTTAGCAACGTTAACTTCGTTTAAAGTCACGACACTGGCGTCGTTAGCTGTTCACCGTTAACTAGCCATGGTAACCAGGAGCTGGGCTGACATTTCGCAGAGGCTTGTCGTTAGCTAGCTGCCGTAAACAAATTTCCAAGCGTAGCTCGTTCATTTGGTTAACGCTGTTCTCAATATCGCACGACTTTATTGTCGAGGAAGTATGGCACGTGTACTGTGTGCTCTCTGGTTCACCAGCCTGTCACAGCAAAAAAGAAAGTAATCACTTCGCAATGCCTTATGCTAAGTCAAACACCCCTTGTTTCTCTACACATGCTCTGCTATGTAGCAGCAATTTAGCTCATAGCTAAGCTAAACAGCTAGCTAGCAGCGTTGACTGTCGACAGTTGCCATTACCTTTCTTCCTGCATAACGCGGAACACATTTCCTGTTACCAAGTGATACTATGACATGTCCATGTTTAGTTATATCAAATGAAAGGAAACGGCATCGAAATTGTTTTTACCTTCAGTCAAATTTGAGCCTAATCCCACCGATTTCTGCAATGGATGTAGAGCACTTTCTTCCTATCCCCTCCCTACGATACCACACAACGTCACGGATCCACAACCATTCGTGATGAATTATGGGAAATTAAATACAACTAATTCTGAATTAAAAATAGGATTCTAATACCCTAGTTTACTTGGATAAAATATTACCAAGTCACTTTTAAGGGAAGGTATTCTTGCACACTCATTTTTGGTCAATTTGTTAGCAGGTGACTCTCATAACAGCCTGTCAATAATACATGTTGGGGGGAAAAAAACACGACACCACTTGTCAACAATTTTATGTATAAAAACAAAGTGAAATTGATATCAGACGTTAAAATACAAATTATTTTTCTTTTAAATAAAATATACATACGTTAAAAATGTTAGGCTTTTACAGATGCACATTGATACATAATAAACTCTGCATCAATAAATCACAAACATGTTTTTGAAACACTATCATTAGATAAGAACCATCACTTATCATAATTACTCTATCACTATACAAAGTCATCTGGGAATATCACAAGTCATTACAGTTTATTTCAAATACTGGACTTTTGCAGGTTTTAGTGTTCGGCTTTTGCAAGAAAGGCCTCAGTCTATGAGGAGCCTGGGACCAGGAAGTGCTGGAAGAACTCCTGAGTCTTCCTCTTCTCTGTAAGATCCTGCTTCTTGGGTGATCTCAGGAGCAAGGAGGCAAAAATGGTGGCTATATTCATAAAGGAAAAATTAATTATTCATATTGCAAAATAAAAGCAAAACAGTTGTCTTGTATTGTCTGAGAAATAAAATTCATTATAGCTTTTATTGTTTAAAAACATGAAATACATTTTCAGAAACACAGACAGATTTGCACTTAACAAACAAACAATATTCATATTGTGATGGCTTAAATGCATAATAATGTACACAAAAGAATAGGAAGAGCAACCAGCTTTATTTTCGTACCTAAGATGGTGACATCTAATCGATTGCTTGCAGAGTTCTTCAACAGCTCACGGAGAAAGGCAGCTAAATAGTTGAACACGTTTTTGTGGCACTGAGGTAGCAAGGAGACAACCTGAAGACACAAATGTCCACACAGCCTGTGATTAGTCTTCAAAATTAAATCAACTCTGAAACAAGTGAGTGTAACCTCGTCATCCACTCTTACTTGCTCACACTGGCTGGAATGGGAGCAGCATTCCAGGCACTGCTGGTAAAAGGAAAAAGGAACCACAGGCTCTGGAAGGGCATCCAGGAAGAGAAGCAAGGCCTCCGCCACTGAGTGGTTACTTCCCGCTGTAGGTTAAGACAGTCAAGGGACTAATACTCAAATGGAATCTGCATGTTTCGTATTGTAGCAGCATTGAATAGGAAATAACTATAACTGTATATGCCAAAGTTACTCAAAAAACATTACTCATAAGAAAGAAAGAAAAAAAAGTAGCATTTAAGAAAGTGACATTTATTTTTTGTCGAATTTCTTTGTTATGGCTGCATATTGAAAATTCCATGAGCCTAAAAGTCTACCATTAAGATTTACCTCACATGTATTTTTGTGTACATAAAGTGAGCAGTTTATTACTGGATTGATGAAGCAGCAAGGGTTGGTCATTAAAGTCAGTGTTCCAAGGATACGGAGAGAATCTGGCATCCCTGTGTCCAGGCAGTCCCGTATTTCTCCAAATTCACTCCTCAGCCCAGGTTGTTGAAATATGTCTTCCTGAGAAAAGAGGACATCACATTTGAGACAATTTTCTGTAATTGAAGAGCAAAGGTTACCTTTGTAACAGGAGAGATTTGTATAATGATTCAAGTCTTTGTGGTGCAGTGATGGACTTTGAAAGAACTGAAAAGAAGGATCCTTTGTTTGAATGATTTGAAGCGAGATAACAGCCAAAGCCCTTGATTCAATCAACAAAGATGTTCTGCATAATTACTTGGCTCTAAGATACAGCGACAGAGAATTGTATCATTTGCAGCTGCAAGAAAACCTTTTGAACAAGAGAAACTTTTTCTGTCGAGCTGCAAAAATCCCAATTTATACATCTCATGGGCAAAAAAAAAAAAAGCTGGTGCAGCACCATCACAAAAGCATCACTATCAAGAGTTCTGACCTGTTTTAATGCATTGGTGCAGCACCATCACAAAAGTATCACTATCGAGAGTTCTGACCTGTTTTAATGCATTGCGGAACAAGTGATCCACCATCATCCAAAGCTCTTTAGGAATGTCAAGTGGCTTTTCGATGTTTTCTGCGCTTTCATTTGTGGACGTCTCCATCTGATTTTATAGGGAGGTAAAAAGGAGTCAAGAGTGGTATTCTTTATAAAAAACAGACTCAGCAGCCATCAAAACTACAATTATGTGACACATGGAGAAATGCAAAACAGTATTTCATTGGCGTTCCCACCATTTCCAGGAGGATGTTTTGTGGCATGTCCTGGATGGGCTCCCTCAGCTGACACAGTGACTGGATGGAGGTGCCGTAGCAGCTGGCCAGGTAGTTTCCTGTCACAGAGATGAAGTAATCCTTCCCTCGCTCTAGGTGGAGCACCAGGATGTCTTCAATCTGCTGCTTCCCACAGTTCAGTTCAGGTGCTGTCGAGCGGTTTACGAAAACCTCGAGGTCGATGTCCACAGAACCACCTGCATAATAAGAATTAGATAAAAACCTTAAGCAAATCGGAATTTTTTGACCAAGTCAGTCACAACAAAGATTAATTGCTGCTGCATCATATCATATTGTAAGACTAAAAGAGCAGTTTGCGATTAGAAATCAAAATTAATTTCTCTGAACCCAAGGAATAAATGTTTATTTGACATTAAATCCGTGGTTTCCACGATACACTGTGACTGTCTGCGTTTCTCACCCTGAGCAATGAAGCCTTTGGGGGGATTGGCTGTGAGCCACGGCTTGCAGTACGTGCTCTCATTTGGCTTCTGGATGAACTCAAACTGACATGGGACCTGCCCGTCATTGAAGAGGCTCAGTGTCTCTGCCTGGTGCTGCATGAACTTCACATCCTTGAAGTGAAACTGCGAGAAAATGGATTCATGAAGCAAAATGAACAAAGCTGCTTCGTGTGATCTATCGTAGCCTTTAAATATCTGCTTCAGGCTCCGAGCCCAGGATCAATATACGCCTCCATCAGTAGTGGTTTATACACTGAATACATCAAAAGAACACCATGAGAAAGCAATTTAATGAAAAAATTGTATCAAAAAGGTTTTACAGCTCCTACTGCGGAGCAATAAGATAAAAAGGGAAAAGACCTTTACCTCTCGTTTCGACAATGTCACAGATGGAATGCATTCATTTTCCATTTTGTCTATATTGCGGACAATCTCTTCAAATGTCTTCTTATAGGAGTCAGGATTGATTCTTTTAATCTGCAGGAAGAGGCAGAAAGAAGTCAGAACCAGCTTGAAACAGCTGTTTCATAAGATTGTGAATAATATAGAAACCTTTGACTCAAAAGTGACAAATAATGACAGAACTGACAATGTACACAAAACTGAGAATGTTGTCACGGAGTCCTCTACACATGAGTTTTCAGAAATTAATACGAGTATAAATTTTACAATCAATTACCCCAATCACAAGCAGGGAGCTGACAGGCTTGTGGTCACTTGTCTTCACAGCCATATGACTCTGGTAATGCTGCTGCTTGATGTTCTTTCCTCTCCAGAGGATCCGGTCGCACCAAGCTGGGACACGACATTTCTCGCTGAATGCAAAAGAGATAACAGATGTTAAATCTCAAGTGTATGTGTGTGTTTTACATCCCCAATAAAATAAGCAATAAAATACATGAGGCAAAAAATTAGATCTGCCTTGAGGTGTATTTGAACATAGTATATCAAAGTTAATGATATGATACCTGCAGTGGAAGGAGCGGGTTCCCCTAAACAATTCTGCAACAATTTAGGGCCACAATATCTCTCAGTTATGTTTATTGATAGTAATTACTAGCATACGCAAGTGCTGAAATAATCTACCATTGCCATTCAAGTTCATAGCAAATTTACATGCACTGTGGTTTGCTTTTCCCCTGAAAACTTGCATTTAGACACTCAATAACTTGACAGATTGTGACAGTAATTTCTCCTTTGAATTTCCAACAACTGACAGGACAAATTGAAATATCCTAACAATAAAACAAACCCCAAATTAGCTGAGTTCCTAACTGCAGTTTTCAACCCGATGAAATGACATGCTGCAACTTATTTAGGAAACATGTTCTCCTCGATCCTTATGAACAGATTATCTCAGTAAAAATGTTACATTTATGTCTTCACAGTAAATCCTTCATGTGAGATTACCTTGTGTCCCACTTGTCAGAGCCAGTGTCGTATTTGTAGGTGGGCTGGAAAGCAATCTCTCCTTCCTCAAAGCCAAGAAAAACAGCCTCTTCATCAATCTGCCTCTTCAGCTGAAAATCATATGCAGCGTTTTAATATCAGCAATGAAAATCTTCGAAAAATGAGTTACAATTATCTTAGCACTAAAAAGAGATCATCATTCATTATACCTGATCGTAACTGTGCAGCGTTTCAAAGTCCTTCTTATTGATTAGCTCTTTAACGTTGTCAACGTCAAGGTCGCTGATTCTGTAGTTGAGGTCCCCGATCCACAAAACAACACTGGACAGGAAAAGTGCAGGCAAACAGGGACAGAAACATGGAGATTAAATACAACCACAGTTGGAAACTGGACATTTTCTGTCAAACTCAGCTGCTGCTTCTTTCATAATTAATCCTTCACATGAATCACAGCAAGACAGGATTTGTACAAACATTGTCATATGACACTTTTTCGGGACTTAGGGATTGCATGACAAACTCTCAGCAAGGCAAACCTGCAAAGTTGAGTCTTTGAAGTAGTGGCCTAATACCTATGTAAATATTTCCAAGAGAGAGATCTTTTAATCCACTTGAATCACAGGGTAGCTCTGTAATAGTTACATACTTGTGCTTCATAATAGTGAGTGGAGGCTGAGTAGGATCAAGCTGACGAAACTGAAGACGGCTGCAAATATCCTTATAGTCCTGATTACGTCTCTCATACTCTTCGATGTGGGCCGCTAAGTGGGAGTTGACCACACAGATGTCAGAGTT
Source organism: Malacoctenus gilli (assembly GCA_032164315.1). NCBI lineage: Eukaryota > Metazoa > Chordata > Actinopteri > Blenniiformes > Labrisomidae > Malacoctenus > Malacoctenus gilli. The sequence continues at coordinate 6,739,901 of JASSRZ010000007.1, forward strand.
GTGGAAGCGGAAACGGATTGACACTGCACCTTTGTTCCCCTGCAAATCAGGGAGAGAGCAAAAAAGAGCAAAATCCTGTCAGACTGATTTAAATTGCAGAAAATAAACTTAGTTCGCATAATATGCTGTTAATCCTCTCCTTGTCAGTAATGCCACCCCATGCAAATATAGTGGTACTTTTCCAGGCAGTTCTTGGAGCAGATCATAATCCAATCCACCGTAGGATGGCACAACTCCTCAAAGGCTCCCACTGGTGACCAGCAGGCCATCTGCTCTACACAGCAAGGACTGCAAACTAAGCAAAGTATGTTCGTGTACAAGACAATAATAGCCTATTCTGCAAGCGTGCATGAAGCACTTATGTATGAAATGTGTATTTGAACTGCTTAGACATGAAAGATTATTCGAACTTTTCAAAGCACACAAAGCAAGATTTCCCATAAAAAACAACCTAACCCCACTTGGTGCCTTGAAGGAGGGATTTAATAATAAATGGCAGGGCAGTCGACTCTCCCACTTCGCTTATTTGTAAAGATTCGACCACAGTGTTTAAATTAGCAAATAATGCTGAAGGATGCACACTGTGAAAACACAAAAACAGGCTCGACAACCTTTTCAAAACAAAATGCAACGTATGCAGTTTTGTTGGGAATTACACTTTCCCTCGCTGGACATCGTACTGAATGCAACAAATCATTTTGTTATCATTTGAAATAGCTTTATAAATACACAGAAAGGAAACATTCATTTATCTTATTGTCTTTGAGTACAAAACCACTTGAATAAAGCTCTGATCCCAGCTGCTGTTATCAACTCAGCACCAAATATCTTCACACAATCTATAAAAAGCTTCATAAAGAGTCTCTGGAAGAAAATGCACTTCAAGCAATACTCACCATCCTTCCCATGATGCCGGTGCCCACAGTCTCTGCCTCAACATCAGAGAGAAACTCTGCATGCTCGTTTTTTACATAGAAAATCAGCATGATCCCAACCAGACGCACCAACTTCACCTGAAGCCGTATGAAAAGATTCAAAACATGAATTTAAGAAGGCAAAACTTGCAAAAGCAGCTCATGACGTGCTGAACATTTCACATGAATATGTGGTTGGTGAGGACATTAGGAAAATCGACAGTCACAGTAGGAGTTTATAAGTGATGGGTGGCAGTTATTGTTCATGGTATCTGCATCTGATTTGCTTGTTAACCCTTAATACAAGAAACAAGACAAACATTGCCGAAGAAGGTGTCTTATCTCGAGGACAACAGATGGAGCAAAGTCTGTCTCATTATATGATGGAGAGGAGGGTGCACAATACTTCATCGAGCCCTCTTTTCAGCTTCACTCGAATGAACCTTCATGAGAAGCATTCAAATTTCACTATGCTTAGTTGCACAGTGTCAGTGACGGATCAGCCCAGGGTAGTTTAGTCAGATCATCATTGTTTGGAGAAGAAAAGACACAGGCTCTGCTGCTATCAAACATCCCGCCGACTATGACTCAAATTAACCAGCCGGACTAACAAATGAAGAAGCTTATACAACAGTCAGCACTCTGAGAAAACAGAAGCAGAAGAATTTGAAGAGGAAGACGAATGTCACCGCCCGAAGCTTGTCAAGCTTACAGACATAACTCAACCATTTAATTCAGTCCATGTAACGCGATTAGACAGCAGTTAATATGGTCATTAAATGATGTTTGAGGCTCTTTGCGCTGTATCGCTACTCTCAGCGGTATAAAGAGACATTCTTGATTGAAGCGTGTGGCTGCTATGAATGACAAAAGAAGTTATGAGAATAAAGGGCTTCCTTACTAAGGCATACTTGGCTTCAGGATGCAAGGCTTCAGACACGGCCTTTGTCCACTCCATCTCCTTCGGCGTGTCATTGAAGAAGAAAGCCTCTTTACTGAGGTCAAGCTCCTGAAAACTGGAAAGAAAAACTGTCAAACTTCTTTAAAAAAAAAACAACTTTGATTTGTACTTTATCCAGAACTGCTGTAGTATTCGCTAAACTTTCTTCTCTCCTCAACACCAAAGCGGTAAACTGAAACGTAGGCAGGATTAGCGGACACGCGGTGGAGAAAGCTGTGGGTGGGCATGCACTGTAACACTTAAACCTGATTCAACGGCCGCGTGTGTCTGTCAGAAGTTTGAGCAGTAAAAGTCTGTCTTTGTGATGAGATTAGGCGAAGAGCTGTACAGTTATTGTTCAGGCGGGTGCATACAACTTACCCTATGCAGTATATGTCAGGCGGGTTGAGAGTGCAGCTCAGCCAAGGACGGAGGCTTTCCTTTGGTGTCTGTCCATTCACATTGTAAGTGCCCAGAAAAAAGCTGAGGCAAAACAGGAGAAGTGGCCACAGAGAAAGTTAGGAAACATTTATCTCACCTGTTAACAGTGAGGATCTTCGTGTTATTGACACTTTTAATTTCTGTCATTTCTTCAGAATACCCCCAGAATCATCAATATCAATTCTATCTGAAGTTGAGTTTGCTTTTTTAAATAGGTTGTTCTTTAGAAGGCTTAATGCCAAGTAAGACAAAGTGAAATCACATTGCCTCCAGCAAGAGGCTCAAAAATGATGTCAGCGACAGTAGAGAGAAAGAATTTGCCTCAGGTCTGAGTGAGCTAACTGCAGTTCGCAGTGGCTAAATGATACTCTGTCTGCACCATGAATTATGATTTCACAGATTCAGCTGGCTCTCTGACAATTTCGTTCAACACTGTTTGAAGCTTGGAAGCCACATGGACAGTCATAATTGTGTCTCAGGACATTCACCTTCAATCAGATTCACCTAAGCAAGGATGCTTAACACACACAAGCAGACAACTGAGAGCAACTGTGAAAGTACCAAACCCTCTTCTTTACATCGGCACCTGGATTTGTTCCCTGGGTTCAGAACATAACTCTAACTTGTTAAAGCAGCTGCTGTTTATCACAGGCTTTGTACGAGCAGCACAGAGCTCTTCATATTGTGCTGACCCCCAGGAACTGCCTGAACTTTACGTGCTAATGGCCCCTCGACTCCGCTACCCAGAAAGATGCTGAAGTTGTCGTTATAAAACGTGTACTGCTGCTTTCCTAAGCTTTTATTCCTAATGTGCACATCAGCATGGATTTTTAGTGCACTGTAATTTGAGATGAAAGCAGACAATGCACATGTCCCAGTTCGATACAACTCTTCAGTATATATCTGCAGTTTTGAGTAAAAGCAATAATGTATGCCTGATATCCAACTGGCATTGCAACAGCAAGCTTTTTCAATGTAAACATTCCAAAATCCTCACTACCAAATTGTGCAAACACTTCATTGGAAATGCTTAAAGATATTCATGAAAACTGATTTCCAACTGGTGTAATGGAGAAGCAGGGACACAGTTAAAGAAACTTGACAGAAAGGTCACGCAAGGGGAACACAAATACTTCAAGACCCCCTTTGAGCCAATAGGAGGCGAGCTGTGCACCGACAGTGTAAAACAAGATTACATCAAATACAAAAATACCTGATACAACCTTAACATCCTGCTTATTTAAGGTCTTTTCTATTCTCTAATTTGGCCTCACAAACTAGGTTGGTGCATTTCCAGACATCGTCTGAGACAGTAGTGCTCAATTTAGTGCGTAGAAATATACAAACCCACAGATGTTGACTCATTCTTTTACATAACACATCAAGGATTCAGTTACACTGTGGGCACACACTGTTCCAGCACAGGCCGTCTATTCAACAAATTTTAGAAACTATCTTCGATTTTTTTTGACAGCCCAGCAGAGCACGACGCAATGCAACCCGTGTGAGAATGCCCTCACTTGCCTCCATGAAGATGTAGGTTACATGTTCAACTGATGTTCAATTACCCCATAATTTGAGGATAGGAACAAGAAGAAACTAGGAACAACTTACCTGTAGGGCTCCAGGTACGTGTAAAAATCCTCATTCTTAAGCAGCTCACACTTGATGAGATTGTCGCGCAGCCCAAACTGTGGCATGGTGAGTATCTGAGCTTTGTTTGACGTGGTGTGGCTGGACGATCGCACCAGGTCATCCCTTTCCTCTCGACTGAGGTCACGGTGAAGTGAGAATGGAGACAGACCAAGATAGAAACATTTTGTCACACTGGTGTGATTTCAGAAGGGACATTGATAGTGTGATTGTAAAAATAAAATCAAGATCGCAATGTACAGATGCTGCTGAACGTGAGGTCCTTGAAGAATCAGACTTTCCCTAATGCCTGGCAAAAAAATTAAAAATAACGGAGATATGACATCATGGTGTACTTCACCACAGTGACAACATGAACCCTGACTATGCAGCAAAGCTCCATTTCCATGTTACTGATATGAAATGAGGCAGAGGGAGAAGAGGAAAAGTGATACGGCTGCACTGTCTGCATGGAGTGAGCTGCAACTCAACTCCAACTTCAAGTAAAGGCATTTATTCTAAATGTGTCAGCGTAAGTTTTCAGATTGAAACTCAAGTAAAGGAATTTGCATTCAAAATGTCAAAAATTTCAGCGGATAAATGTTTGTGACTGGCTGAATGCACCTAATGTGCAATGACATCGTGAATGTAACCACTATACAAACAGAAATCTATTTAGTTTGCAATAAAATTTCAGTGTTTTATCAATAATGGCAAGTTGTAATGCTCTCAGGCTCCTAGAACTACTTTGTACAATGTTTATCATTAATCACTGGGAATGCTTTACCTCTCTGGGCCTGACGACACAGTGGATTTCTGTGTACCGCTGTTCGGACCTTTCTCCTTTTCTGCACTTCCCTTTGTATCCGATGATTTCTCTGTTAAGACGGCGCAGGGGAGAGAAAAAAAACAGCATGGAGGTAACTCACAGGGTTGTATCACAGCTCCACATGATGCCAGTCAGAACAGCATTCACGCTGAATCACAAATTAGGGGCCTGTTTACCGGTTGCCAGTTAGGACTGAGAAAAGTGTCACTGTGTCTTGACAGCTGGTGGGAGATGTTCCCAACTATACCATCTTAAAAATATGGCCAATGTATATGAAGCATAGAGTAATTCAGTCCAAGAAAGAACCCATGGCTCTGCAAACCAATATTAAAGCAGATTCATAACTTAAATCTGCGATAAAATACGGTTGATTATGACTGAAGTGGGGAACATCAAGAGTACATCAAGAAAATGCCAAGTCAGGGCTCAGTTGTTGAGGTCAATTGATTAAGGCGGTCTCTTGCAGTTGGTTACAGTTATTGCATTCTAAGTAGTCGGGTTTAATGGCTGAGTGTGAAGTATGAGACAGCATGGCCCCTGTCTCCTGCAGCTTGGCAGGGAGCACAGCTGGCTTTACTGAAAGGGAAAGCCTGATTCTTTCCCAACAGGAAATTAAACTCTGAGAAAATGATCGCCGACTATACAATGACTGCACCAAAAACTACAGTGATGTGACCAACAAAATCTTCTTAAAAATATAAAATGCACAAATACAATATATTCAAAAGGAGTACAAAATCCTTTGGTGGTATGTTTCCTAAAGGAGACTTAACATATTGTGCACATCAGCTGGAACCTTTATCACAGTTGGCAAGCAAAAGCACTTTTCCTGCATCTTTGTTATTAGAAGGAAATGTTGTCCTCACCCACATTTTATTATGAAAACATACCATAGCCTGTGCACCAAACCCAGAGAAAAGGTCATTGTGGTCACATCCATGAGAGAAGCACTTGGAAAAGTTCATTTTAAAAAAATCTACATTTTAATAAAGGGGCGTAAATCCTGCAGCCAAATCCGTCCAGACAGAGGCTCTAAACCAGTGTGCAAGATGATCTCAGAACAGTGTAAAAAATACAACAAACTTCTTGGGCTTACTCCTACTATTGAGTAAAAAACTCATCATGATAAAAAGCAAACATATCATGATGTTACTGGACTGGTCAACTTTGACACGGAGTTCGCAGCATGTGGCCCCCTGAACTGAAAGGGATTTCTCTACGGCTTTAATTACTAGGTGACTGTTGATTGGGCAAACATGAGACGCTCATTGTTTGGCTGATGAAACTGCCACCAAATTGCAAAACCTGCTTCAAAGAGTGGGCTTTAGGATTGCTATAGCTAAAGATAAGCACTTCTTGTGACCAACATGTGCCTTGAAAACCTCTGTTAAGATGGTAGAGCAATCTTGACTTATTCAACATTCCTTTTAAAGTCTTATTAAGTCCTGTTGGTGCATTTGTTTGAAATCTTTAAAGCAAAAATAACGATGGGACTTAAAAAAAACCCCTCCAAAACATTTTGAGTTGTTCTGAAATGTGCAAAGGTATGAGCAACATGAAAAGGCGTTCGACATAAAATCTGAGATCAGCTAACAGGTAAATGCAACATCTTGCAGCACATCTTGCACAGGAATGACAGTTTTGACTGCTTGCAGCCAACTGATGTGCAATATGCAGTCCTGAGAAGTGCCACTTGAAGTGTAATGTGTTGTAATGGTCTTCGTCACTCATTCAACATCAAGGAGTCCAACCCTGCAACTGTTACTTCAAACTACGACCTAATAAGGCCTGGGCAGGATGAGGGGTCCTGTGTTTGAGTACTTCTCTCATTACACAGCATATTTCACATTCCTACACGCCTTGACGTGCAAGATAAAGAACTTTGCTAAAGCTTTAACCACCGACAACACAGCCAAGTCTGACAAATTGCAAAATCCACACCCACTCTGCCACTCTATCTGCAGTTTATCAGCCAGCAAAACTGTAACTACTCAAGAAGAGCCTCGACACTCTTCCGTTATAAAACATACTGGCGACCTTCCCTTTAGTTTAACCAACAACTGCACACAGTTCAGCATTACACACTTTCATATAATCCTCAGCATTAAGTAGCCTTAACAACCTTTGGAATTGGTTTAAAAACGATTCCACACGTTTTACTCAGATGCATTTTTTGCCATTTTTACGATCCATTTACGCCTTTGAGGGCTTGTCCGGTCGGTATGGAGTTCTTTTGTTATGCAGGCAAACCAGATAAGCGCCTTTATCTCATTACGAGTCGGTGTAAAGTTTACTGACAAGCGATGTGCGCTGACAGGGAATCTGAGCTCAGAGGATGAGCTGCAAGTGAAAGGGTCTGTCAGAATAGAGCCACAAATAAAAGGAGTAAAAACTTGGCAATCAAAAGAAGAGAGCCAGTCAGTGGCATCATTAGGATCGACTGTGACACGGTACGTCAAAAGCAACAACAGGTGTGTCATTTCTGTCGCATAGCGACCACAATAAATCTTAGTCGTTAAGTTCCAGTGTTAGCCCGGTGCGCTAATAACGTCAGCGTATCATTACGATAAAATGATGAAGATGAAGTAAGATTCCATATCAACACTTGTAAAAAAAACGAGCAACAATCGTCGCGACGAGCTTCCCGGCTAAAGCGGCTAATGTTAGCCCCTGAAATAATCACAACTCGCTAGCTTTAGCCGGGCAGCTAGCTGACATCCGCTGCCCGCGTCCGTGCCTCGGTGTCCCCGCCGCCACGCAAAATTAACGAACGAACGAAGCTGTAATTAGTATTTCATACCAGTGTCTCTCATCACCCGAGACATGTCCCTGTGCCGCTCCCACGCATTTCGTGCAGCAGATCAATGTCCAGTCAGTTTGAGACCTGCCCGTTCAAACCTTGCAGGGGGAGGAGTTTACATCCCCCCCTGCCTGCTGCAGGAACAGCAGCCTGGAGAGCAGCAGGCGACAAAACACACATACCCACTGTACTACAAGACAACACTACACCAAGTATACAACGAATCTGAGCCCTTTCACTTCAATATAAAACTGAATGCATTCTCTTCTAGCCAATAAACTCAGTTCACACCAGAAAAGAACACATTGCGTGCAAAGTCTCACACAGCACCTAACACCACTTGGTGAGTCATCCTTATTTTGTTTGATTTGTATATGAACCATTAAATGTTTTGCATACATGTCGACAACAGGCTGGGTGTAGGAACAGTCTGTTCTGAGGATGTCAAATTCATTTGTGTTCAGGGGCCGGACACTGATTCTTTGGGAGCCTTCAGGTCACAGCAAGAACCAGAAAAGTATTGAGTGTTTCAAAAAAAAAAAGTGAAAGAGATATCACGTTTAAAGTGTAAATCAAACCTCTCTTCTAATTAATATATACCTTTGATTTGGACCTTAAAGTCATTTTTAGTGGCTAAATGTTTCACATCACATTAAATCAGTCCAACAAAAAAGAGATTTTTGCTTACTGTCGACTGATATTGCAGCTTAGTAGTGGTTTCGAAGAAACAAAAACGTCACCCTGTTCAGCTGTGCCAGGATCATTACTCCTGCTTGGTCACCTTTTCGAACAAACTGAGACACCCAAAGGAATGAAGACAAACTGCAACAGGCCAGATATCCGCGATGACGCATCAAGACGTCTGCAATTGCAACCTGCGTGTGCAGGTTGAGCCAGTTGCATTTGAAGGAAGTGCCGATGGAAAAACTGCCCACTTTTTAAGTGCGACCCTTTCACGCCAAATTGCATTAAATGCTGAAGGCGAAAGTTGTCGAAGTTCTTGCAACTCAGTGTTTTGTCGTAGAGCAAAGAGGCCCTCGCGACTGACTCAGGCAAACAGAAATTGAAGGACAAACCTGTTTTCCGATGCTGGTTGAGTTTCGTAAATTTCGTGCTGATGGGTGCAAGGGCTTGTTTGACAACTCCAGGGCCTCTGGTGGTTTTCTGGTATTTGTTAATCCACTCAAAGTTTTGCAGTTGAGCAGGAGCCCTGTAAATATCTGGCGCGAAGCAGACAGAGAGAATAAACAGGTGAGATAAAGTTGGCTGACATGCATGATTGTTCGGGCACAGATTATGACAGATGCATGATTTGAGCTTTCCTTTGTCTTTTCTCTGAACTGGTTATTACCAGGAGTGCAAACATAAGAAGAAAAGCATGGTAAGAGTCTTAAAACAGGCAACAGTTCACTGAATTTCTGTAATAATCTGCTTACCTTTAACATTTTTTAGACCCTTCCTTTTAACAACTGCAGGCGGCAAGTCCTTGATCTTTTCCATAGCCAGATTCGTTCAACAAGTTAAAGGTTTTTGTGGCATAACCTGGAGTACCACGTTAAAAAACACGAGAGCTAACGACATGTCAGTCATGCTCACATGTGGCTTTCACATGGAGAACAGAGAGCCGGTGACAAAACTGGAACATCCCAATCGAGGAAAACCTCTTTCAACCATTCAACGGCCCCAATACGAGAGCAGACGGTGAAAATGACAAGAAAATCGAGAGGAAGTATCACGTCCTGTTCAAAAAGTTCTTATCTTGTCCTTCTGCAGGCTGTGAAAGAAAGTAACGCAGCTAACCAAACATACATCTCACACGATCCAAACTCCACCCTCTTTTCTGTAAGTCTCACTCTGTCAGCGTGTTTCGGTCCTTTTTCTGTCAGCCGAGTATCATGTGTAGACAGACAAACTTACTCGACCAGTTTGTTTGTTCCGAGACTCGTCTCAGCTGTGCACCATCTCAAACAAACAGCCTACAGAGACCTAAACCTCCAAGAATGAAATAGATCACGTCGAATGTTCTGAACAGAATCTTTTTACCACAAGGAAATTAAAGACTGGCTGAACTGGTTTGTTAAAGAAATTGAACGGCAGGAACTATTTTACAAAAGAAAACTTGTGTTGGGACTGTCATGAAGTCATAATTTCGTAAAATAAAGCTTTCTCAGTCATGTCTTTGTCAACATTGTTATGAAAGTTGTGTTTTTGTGATCAGTTGTTTGGACCAGTTGAGCAATAAAAAGTATTTTCTTCAAAAATGACTCAGGTTATTTTATCATACCTTTTCATGATCATAAACAATTTTTCTTAATTGTCTTAAACTCCCTTCCATAAGTCGAAACCTTTTCGAAGCCTGGTTATTTGTATAAATGAACCACATGAGGGCAGACATACCACTCCACGCTTTGTTGACTTCGCTGAGGAAGAGACGAGAGTGGGACCCAAAGGGAAGTTTGAGGTTCAATTCTTCACCCTTGTAACTTATTCTCACTCTGATATCGGCACCTTCAACACAGAGAATGCAAAAATAAATGTTTAACTATGTCGCAGGGTAACAAGTGGGCTGAAATAAGGGTCACTTACCCACAATCACAAGTTCTTCTGGTGAGGAAACTTTATAGAAAATAGAAAGAAGTGCAGTGTGAGAAACAGGACCCTTAAGAGATTATACTGTGTGAGAACTTGACATTTGGCTGTTTTTGGATTGAAGGAGTGACACTTGCTCACCTTCGACAACAGCAAAGTCAAGAGATATAGGTATGATGTCCTCCAGTGATACATCATCAGCAGTAATGGCCATCCGCCGATGGGTATAAATAAAGATTCTGCAAAAGGAGATTTGAAACTCACAATTTGGAATTAATAAGCTGCTCACAGTCCAAATGAATACAGTATCCATTGGAGCCACATTACCTTTGTGAGGAGCACATAATGCATCATTATGGCAACTGTATCGGGTAGGTTGATGCAATGCTGTGGTAATTTCTGAGGACAGTTTGTATTCTTGGCCCAGATTGCACTACGCTGCCGCCTCCTCCTCCGCTCCATGCAAAACTACATTTTTAGACTCACTATCATACCACACTGAAGGAAGACCACGGTGGAGCAACGTTACAGCCACAGACATGTGGGAACTTACGCTTGTTCTTCAGCAGATGCCACCAGTCCCAGCAGCCTGCTCTCTGGCGTCTTATCAAACAGGACGTCACACTGGACAGCATGTTTAGAATCTGGTTAAGGAGGCCATGTTTCTTTGGCTGGAATGATGCTATTTAAGGGTTGAAAGTCCAAAGGCAAACAAAGGATTTCTGGATGTTAAACTTTCACATCATCTAAACAAAGAAGAAAATTATAGATTGACAGTGTGGAAATGGACTGAATGTCTCCATTTTATTTCTTATGGCAGTGACGCAAAGAGAGCTGTCCAAGTGAATCATAAGCAGCCTTATGAAAACCACAACAGGTGACACAGTGACTGTTAAAGATCTCAAAATGACTGTCATCAAAAAGTTTTACTTCCAAAAGGTCTGAGCGGGTTGGTTTGAGTTTCATACCAGTTTCACAGAACACCTAAATAGCTCCAAGCCAAGCTGGATGAATTTTGAATTGTTCTTTAAACTCTGGAACTGAGTTCTGAATGGAGACAAAAATACTGGGCGTCACAACAAGCAGGAACAACATTCACAGGAACAATTATCAACAGGGAACCTTTGTGTTCTGGGGATTTAAATGTATCCTTTTATGGGCGACAGAGTGATGCCCATAAATACAAGGACGGATGATTTGTTCTTAAACATGGTGGAGTTTCTGCTTTCTCTCTTGCCTTGAGACAAAATGACACTGAAATGGAAGGATGAAGGCATGAACATTAACTCACAATTACACAGTTTCAAGAAACTTCTTTTGTTGTCAAGGTCTTGGCCCTTGAAGCCAAAGCAAAACATCCAACCTCACAAAGAAATGACCACAAAAGAGAAGTACTGGTTTCAACTAGCAATGAGTGCTGAGCTGAAAGAGCTGAGATCTGCAGAAAAAGGCTTTTGCAAACCAAATCAATGCTCTTTCGCATCAAAATGGAAAAAGGATCAGAAAACAAATCTGCAGACAAGTGCAAAAAGTAGCTCAATGTTGAGAAAAATTCACTGACTGAGATTTATGCCAAAAGTTCAGCAACCACACATTAGCCAAAGATGAGGAAAAACCCAATTTCAACATGAATAATTGCTTTTATAGAGAGCAAGATTAGACATTTATTATATGAAACAGTGAAAACAATAAAGCACTTTACTGTTCCACAAACCTCATTAGACAATGTTATATAGCTTATTATTGATCTCGAACTGTCCAATATTCTACACCAAATTTGTTTCCGACGTCAGTTGGAAAGAAACACTGCAAACGTTATAGGACCTTCACGCTTTGACGGCGTTTACCCGCGGGAGCTGACGAAACAACGCCGCCACCTGGCGGACAAATTGCTTTACTACGCTACTAAATATATCCCTGAGAAGTCGCTGCGGACCAAACACGCTTTCGAGCCATGACACGACACACAAGGTGAAGCACATCGAAATGTCATCCCCAAGTCAACACGCTGGCCGAACTAGTTTGCATCGAGAAGGAATTCAACTAAGACACACAGAATTAAAAACAAATCCCAGGATTTTTCCGACAGTAATGATTAGAAAAAGTGTCGTGTCGACGAAACGTGTTAGTTTAAAGCCAACAAAGTCGCGCACGCAAGTTCAAAAGGATACTATGATGCAGTTTTCTCGCCCCTCCAAACTCTCCTGAATTGCGACGGACTGATCCATGGTGGAGGACTTGTTGGGTGGCGACTTCGGTACCAAAATCGGCGCAGGAGCCTCCGAGCACCGCGGATCTGTGTCACTCCCTGGAAGAACAACAGCGTGTGAAGCGAAAGAGGGGGCGACGCGGAGTCTCGGAGCGATCCGTCATGTCGGCCCAGATGTTTTCCTCGCCTTGTTTCCCCGCCGCTGGCCCAGCCCGACCCAGTCTGCCACGCACCGACTCACAGCGACGTCAGCGCCGGGCTGTCATCGGATTCCTCACCGCACCACCTCCAAAACTGTCTGTCGACATTTAGAGGAAGTTCTTACGAGAAGGGGAACAGGGGCGGATTAAATATAAACAGCACCCGGACACCAGGCCCCAATTGATTTCGATTATTGCTGAAATGCTTTTTTTCCCTCTCTCTCTCTCTCTCTAGATTTGATACAGCAAAAAAATATGCATTTATAGTTTTCTTTGGCGCTGAGTCAGTGAGTTTACAAAGCAGTGCGATTGAGTTTTTTCTATATATGTGCTGCATGTTTGATAAAAGTTCTCACAAATACCAGACTCCATGGCGGTTCTCCATAGGATCCCTTTGAAGTTGAACTCCCTTGAACTCAGTTACATGTTGCCTGCAGTGATTGGTTAGTTTGGCACACCAATGTTCATTGAGATTTTTGTTGATTTTGTCAGATTGTATCTCTGTGTAAGTTTACACTTCTTTCGCCATGTGAAAACTACCTGAAGTGAGTTCACCCCACAGGGCATCAGGATGTTTCTGTCTGGGTCAGGAGAGGAACTCCTATCAGGTATTTTAGGGATTAAAACGCAAATCCTCCGGCAAGATCACAGCCACTGTGGTTACACAAAATGCAGTTGTTGCTCAAGGGTAAACAAACCTTGCGCTGACACTGTTTCAAAAGGACTTTTGCACTCGCTTGGCAACTCTGGCCTGCAGTTTCTGCTTGTTAATCGTCTGACTGGTTCAGGCGTTCTAGAGCAAAGTTAGAAAGACAAAGACTTCATCATTGAAAGCCCCTTCTTTGTATGTTGTTGATCGTACTTTTTCCACCAGTGTTAGCTTAACCACAACGTTTTGACAAAGAATGAGGACAGAGTTATACAGCTTCAGTGATACAGCTTATTCCAAATCAAACACATCAAACACAAAGGTTATTTTAATTTTATTTTAAGGTACAGTCATCATAATTTATACAGTACACAAAACTAGAATAAACTCAAACATCTTTTATTTTATTCTCCATTTACATGAAACCAACAAACCTCAAAATACACTTTGTACACCACACAGTATGAACATCTAATTCACAGGTCACTAAAAAATATAAGGCAAATTGTAGCTAAAAGTACAGAATTGCACATTTTATTCAGGTTACATCTACAGAAATCGTTCAACAAACCTTCACAACAGCCTTAACAGCTCATTATTGTCTCTTAAAGTGCATATAGAGTTATAGCTGTGCTGCTTCGACAATGGCTTGGAAGGGTTGATAGTCTAAGAAGGGTTTCATTATAAAACATTCATAAACTCGTGTTCAGAAATGCTGTTTAGCTCACTCACTCATCCGAAATCAGGATATTGACTGTTACAGGTTTGAAGTGGGACTGTTTTGTCTGTATATTGAAACAGAGTAGATATGAAATGATTTTTGTCATTGGGCAAGATCATTGCTAAAACAACCTACACAGTATGGACTCGTTTTGAAAAAGTCAATGTATGGTTGAGAGAAATGACCAATCTTTTTTTTTTTATCCTGATGAAACCAGCAAGTTGAGCTACTTCTGACATGTTTTCATGAAACCTGAAACAGACTTCTTTAAATGTATGCATGGTATTTACATATGGAGAGACTGTTTTTTTTTCCTCTTTTGATTTTATTTCAAAATACTATTTAAAGTCATTTTTCGTTGGTTTCCAAAAAAAAAAATCATTTCAAAATATAGTGGGGACAAATCTGTATGCAGTGGCTGACTTCAGTGGCTTTTTTAAGCATTTAATTCAATTTTCTGCAGTATGAAACTATGTTACCTCTTCATTTTCTTCACTGGAGGAGAGTTACGCAAAGCTCTGGTTACATAATAGCCCCAAAACCACGGCTGAACAAGCACATTCAGGCACTCACAGCAGCAAAATGATGGCAAGCAGGCCGACGACGGAAGCAATTAATTCAGTGGGAATGTGAGGACCCCTTGTGGCGGAGGAGGGCACGTTCAGGGTGCCGTTCAGCAGCAGGCAGGACGAGGTCATGGTGGCGTTGCAGCACTCCAGGTTACACGGAGGCGTCGTCGATTCCCTGCAGGCTTTGTGGACGGTGCAATTGGTGCAACCTGCTTTCCACGTTGTCGCGGAGCCAACAGTCTCTTTTTTGAGCTGCAAAGAAAACCGCAGGTCAGATCGAACAAATTGGGACATTTTGATGGTAAAACTGAACAAGAACAGATAAAAAAAATAAAAAATAAAAAAATCTGTGTTTCATCAAATAAAAGTATGGATTTTTCTTCTTTTGATGTGTTTATAAAATGTTTTGTAATGTTTGCAGTTAAAAAAATAATTCTCATTCTTGTCTTTTATTTTGTTGAGCCAAGCTGTGCATCTACAAAGCAAAAGTTTACATGACTCCTCCCCTTCATATTCTCATATATTGTAAAGAACAATGGTAAAACTGCATTCTTTTAAGGCTTTGGAAGAGAAAGATTATCAAGAACTGCCAATTTTACATTCCTGAAAAATGCTCATTAGAAGTTGGGACTTTTCAGTTTGAGTCAGCGACATAACAGTGCATTTTTCAATTCTCACCTGACAGTGTGGCTGCTCGGCAGAACACGTTTGGAGTCCTTGGTTTTTAAAACCTGAGTAGCACGTTTCACCCGTACATGTGCCATTATGGCATTTTTTCCCCTGAAAAATCAACACAGGAGGAGAAATGACATTTCCACACTGACAGTCCACACTGACAGAAGGTGGTCATTTGGTGGCATCTGTCTAAAATGAGGTCACTGTTGAGGTCGGTTCTTACTGTGTCTGCTGTTGTAGGCTGGCTCGCAGTTGTTGGGGCGACTGTGGGTGGCTTTGTTGTTGTGGTTGTACTTACTGGAATTATGTGAGGGCAAAACAAATACATTTAGGAAATAAGCTTGCAAATGCAAAGAAATTTCAGTAGGCATGGGTACAAACAAGTTGCAATTGAATGACGATATAAGGTCAGTGAAACACATGAAACAAAAATCAATGTATAAATAAGAAGATAGTGAATGAAGAGGTTTTTTTCTCCCTTCTCTTTACCTGTCGTTGTCATCAACATGGACGTGAAGCTGTCATTGAGACAGCCGGTGGTATTACAGCAGCTCACGGAGCAGTTGACTTGTGAGGCATTGAAGCAGGTATCAGCACACATGTCACTGCAGCCAGCAGTGTAGCACATCTCCATCGGCCTTAACAGCTGGCACATCAGACAATGAAATAAGAGGATGTTTCACATGTTATTCTTGCTTCAAATACTGTTGACAACTAAATAATTTAATTCTTAAATTGCTACAAATTTTTCACACTGTGCATCTTTACTTTACTGAAAATAGATGATGGACTTCCTACCTGACAGAAGGATCCATCAGCACATGCCGTGGCATTCTGAGTGGTGTACATTGTGTAGCAGTCTGAGTAGTTGCAGGTGAATGAGGGGCAGTACAGCTGTGGTGGTGAGATATGAAAAAGACAAGATGAGGTGGGAACCCGGACAAGTATCATGCACGCACTTGCATGTGGACTTACCATGTTCCATGTGCCGTTCGACATTGTGGTTCCATTCATCGTTGTCATACTGCCTGTGGCAAATAATCATCTTAATTGTATTATTTCACAAGTTGCCCCTTCTTGCCATTCGTGCTGGTTATCTCTTGGTTTTGTCAGATTTCTTTTAACCGTGGTGCTATCAAGTTGGAGCTGCTAAACCATGAGCGATTGGTTTTAAAGCAGTGACATCAAAGAACTTCTTCTCTAAATAAGTGTTTGAGCCAATGCACAAAAAAAGCCTTACAAGTAAACTACAGATGCAATCAGAGGAAGGGAATGAATTTACCAACTGAGTTTGTCTGAATGGTGGACATCCCTGAAGTCATGGAACCAGTGACGGAAGTCTGGGAAGAGGGTGAACTGGTCCAGCTTGAGGATGCCATGACGGTGCTGGGATTAGTCATCATTGCCGTATTCGCTGTGGAGGAGGCAGAAGTAGTTCCTGCGTTAGTCGTGGTCACAAAGGTTGAGGGTGCAGAATTGACAATGCTTGTGCTGATGCCAGACTGAGTGGTGGTGGGGACTGCCCCTTCTGATGGAGTTAGGTAGGGTATAGTGTTAGTGGTGGTTGCTGTACCACTGGAGATGGAGGATGTTGTGCCTCCTGACATGGTTGTAGATTGTGTTATGGTGGATGCTTGGCCTCCCAACATGGTTGTAGGTTGTGTTGTGGTGGATTCTTGGCCTCCAGATGTAGTTGTCGGTTGTGTTGTGGTGGAGGTTTGGCCTCCTGTCGTGGTCGTATGTTGTGTTGTGATGGATACTTGGCCTCCCAACATGGTAGTAAGTTGTGTCATGGTGGATGCTTGGCCTCCTGATGTGGCTGTAGGTTGTGTCATGGTGGATGCTTGGCCTCCTGACATGGTTGTATGTTGTGTCATGGTGGATGCTTGGCCTCCTGATGTGGCTGTAGGTTCTGTCATGGTGGATGCTTGGCCTCCTGACATGGTTGTATGTTGTGCTGTGATGGATGCTTGGCCTCCTGATGAAGTTGTTGGTTGTGTTGTGATGGATGCTTGGCCTCCTGATGTAGTTGTCGGTTGTGTTGTGGTGGATGCTTGGCCTCCGAAATTAGTTGTAGAATGTGTCATGGTGGATGTTGGGCCTCCTAACGCTGTTGTAGGTTGTATTGTGGTGGATGCTGAAGCTCCAGACATGGTTGTAGGGTGTGTTGTAGTGGCTGCCTGGCCTCCTGACATTGTATATTGTACTGTGGTGGATGCTTGGCCTCCCATCATGGTTGTAGGTTGTGTTGTGGCGGTTGCTTGGCCTCCTGACATGGTTGTCGGTTGTGTTGTGGTGGATGCTTGGCCTCCTGATGTAGTTGTTGGTTGTGTTGTGGCGGTTGCTTGGCCTCCTGACATGGTGGTCGGTTGTGTTGTGGTGGTTGCTTGGCCTCCTGACATGGTTGTCGGTTGTGTTGTGATGGATGCTTGGCTTCCTGACATGGTTGTAGGTTGTGTTGTGGTGGATACTTGGCCTCCTGATGTAGTTGTCGGTTGTGTTGTGGTGGTTGCTTGGCTTCCTGACATGGTTGTCGGTTGTGTTGTGGTGGTTGCTTGGCCTCCTGATGTAGTTGTCGGTTGTGTTGTGGTGGTTGCTTGGCCTCCTGACATGGTTGTCGGTTGTGTTGTGATGGATGATTGGCTTCCTGACATGGTTGTAGGTTGTGTTGTGGTGGTTGCTTGGCCTCCTGACATGGTTGTCGGTTGTGTTGTGATGGATTCTGGAGCGCCTGATGTAGTTGTAGCTTGTGTTGTGATGGATGCTTGGCCTCCTGACGTGGTTGTCGGTTGAGTTGTGATGGATGCTTGGCCTCCTGACATGGTTGTAGGTTGTGTTGTGATGGATGCTTGGCTTCCTAACATGGTTGTAGGTTGTGGTGTGGCGGTTGCTTGGCCTCCTGACATGGTTATCGGTTGTGTTGTGATGGATGCTTGGCCTCCTGATGTAGTTGTCGGTTGTGTTGTGGTGGTTGCTTGGCCTCCTGACATGGTTGTAGGTTGTGTTGTGATGGATGCTGGAGCGCCTGATGTAGTTGTAGGTTGTGTTGTGATGGATGCTTGGCCTCCTGACGTGGTTGTAGATGGTGTTGTGGTGGATGGTTGGCCTCCTGACATGGTTGCAGAAGGTTGCATGCCGGTGGGTTGTGAACCCCCCAGAAGAGTTGTAGAGGACTGGGTGGTGGTTGAAATACCTCCAGTTGCAGAAGTAGCTGCAGCATTTGTCATCGCCTGACTGTTTCCAGGCATGTTTCCAGTGGTGGTTGTGGGCTGCGCATTTGAGCCTCCTTGGGTTGCTGGTGGGGACGTTGTAGGAGGCTGTGTGATGGAGCTTCCAGCTGTCATGGTGGGGTCTCCTGTGGTCAAGATGGCTGCACTGGAAGCGGAGATGGTGCTTGAACCCTGTGCACCAACACCTGACACTAATACTGATGATAGAAGCAGTCCTAATAGAAGGAGACGTGGAGTATCTGTAAAACCAAGGTGTTTTTCAGGAAAGAGGAAACAGTATCAGTGCACAAAGATGGGCAATATCATATCTTGGTACAAATGATCGCTGTTTGGAACAAATATTTAATGTAAAGGATACTACACTCAATAAATGTAATTTAGTGGTTTTATTTGACAAAGCAAATTATTTCCTGTCAGTCAAACAAATTGGTAAATGTTTCAAATTCATTTAAAAAAGAAATTGTAAAGATGTTTTAGGTGATACTCTGAAAAATGGCAACCACTCATTCAACACCTTGTGCGGATGATACCCACACCATGAATGTTAGGTACAGTCACATGTTCCAGTAACAATTGCTGATAATGACGGTGTTTACAAAACATTTTGGCTAAAACTCTTCTTTTGCCTCAGCCAATGCTAATGCTAACAGTTACCTTGGTGAGAAACCTCCAGTAATTCGCTGCATGTTTGTACCCATGACTGAAATAATTGTGGGTTTTTTTTACAATTATGAGCTTGGTAAGAGAAAGTGTTTAGGTACTCTCATTACTGGCTACAATGCAATGCAACATAGTTTATATAGCATTTGTCAGATAATGGGTACATTTGGTAACAATGTGATACATGTCTTTGCGGTCTCCTCTAAATTAACTTTGATAACGTCACCAAACAACTTATTTTGTTGCTTTGAGCATCGACGGGGACTTAAGACTCCTGAGGATCACGAACGAGCAGGTAGAAAGTGAACCTGCATGTGGCTCTGGTGCACAGTAACCAAGCCAACATGTACATGTCATCTTTATATTCATGGGAGAGTAGTTATGACATCTTTGTTTTTGGGACAGCGGCGGTGGAGAAGCCCCAGAGTTTCAGTGGCTCTCCCTGCATGTATTTCCTAACAAACACTTGTCACTGTATGTACTGTGTCTGTAAAGGGCCTAAAGTGTAAAAATATAAATGGAAGATGCTCTGAATATACAGTTTAACACGATACCCTCAATTTTTTAAACTTAAACATGAATCCTAATTAAGGTTGTTTGAAACAACGTAATTTCTCAGACTGCATCAGACATTGAAAACTATAGATAACCAACATTTGCAGTGATTTTAGATCAAGAAAAACATTCAACCTACCTGCGTTCTTCATTACATAAAAGGAGGCCATCATCCCATTCACAGCAATGGAGGAAACTCTTTCTTCTGCCTGTGGGTACATGACATGACATTTTCAGGTTCAAAAACAGAAAAACTTGCACAGTAACAGTCAGTATGTCGAATTTTTCTCTCTACAGCAATGGCAAATTTCAGTCAGCTGCCTGAACACAGGCTGGCATGCACTTGTGAGCCGACACAAAGGCAGTGCAGGCACAGTTCAGCCTGTTTACTGCTGCTGACAGGTCTCTGAATTACAGCCGTGCTCATTCATTGTAACCCACCTGGGCAGGGCTTTTGATCAGCGTGGGCCAAGTCCCCTCTTTTTTTTACAATCATCTAATTGTTCTGGCGAAACTGATCTCATAATTGTCTGGATGAGTCACAATACGAGACATTTAGAGAAGTGAGATTTCAAGAAACAGCCTTTTCCACCAGGTTCTTTGATAGAAGCTAACAAACCATTTTCTTTTTTTAGCTTGAGTAAATTTTAGCTGTGTGTCATGTTTTTGGAGCTCATCCAGTCAAATTTATCAACGTAGAGGTTCACAATCATCTTTTGAGTGTCCCGTTTTGCAGTGATCTAGCGGTGAACACAATTAAAATGTGTTTGTTCCTCGATCAGTCCCCTCGGGAGAGCAGCTTAGCGGCATGACTTGTTTTTTCCCTTCTCCCCTGGATCCCAGCATGACCTCCTGTGGGCTCTACACCCTGGAAACTCAGTGACAACAGTGGCCATGTTGGCGCTGTTCAATTCAAAATGCAGGTTTTGATCAGAAAAATTTGTCTGTTTATTTCTTAAATTAGTGTACAGGAACTACATTTTTTTTGTGGTAAATCCCCTTGTGAATGTTTACTACCCATTTGCCCCAGGAACTCCTAATCCAAATCTTCCTTCTGAGCATTTGCAATTCATTTGTGGGACATTAAAAACATCTTTTCAAGACTGCTTTCATAGTTAAAACTTTGTGATAAGATAGCATCTATCAGACTTTTTCCAAGTCCGACTTAACAAAATTATGGCTGTCGAGGAAACACTTTTGCCACAATATATCACCAAGATGTTTGAGTGTTTTTCTTTGAAAAATCAACAACATTCAAATTAGTTTTAAAATTGTTTCTGGGACAAAACATTTAGTAGTTTATTGTGTAATCACAGAATTTCTTATTGAGGTTTTAAAAAAAAGAGACTTTTTCTTGTTTGCTCATTCCTCTCTGCAGAATTGTGAACATTGATTCCTTTTGTTGTTGTTTTTTTTTAACTAAAAATGTATAAAATTATTTTACATGAGAAAATCCTAAACACAACAGCTTGACACCTGCATTATCCTTGGCACCTGTTTCACCCATTCAAGCTGCCGCTTTTTTTCACTTCCGAGAACTTTGTGAGTGGAGTTTAGCCAAAATTTCAGTTCAACCAAAATCCTAAAATGTATCCTTTGAGAAAAAAGTAAACCTCACTCACCTGTAGCGCTCCGTGCATCTTTCTTTGTCAGCTGTCTGTGAAGTGAATGAGCGTCCTCCCTCTCTCTCTTTCTCTCTCTTTCTCTCTCTCTCTCTTTCTCTCTCTCTCTCTGTTAGGAGTTGCCTTTCTCTCAAACTCTCCGTTACCTCCCCCCTTCGCTTCCTGCTGACAGCACCAGTGGCAATGTGATAAGTGGAAACTCTCATGTGCGCAGCTATACTGGTGTAAGAGGAGGAGACTAGAGGCTGCTTGTTGCTGGGTGGGTCTAAAGATGCCCAGGTCGTGATGTGATAATGATTGCAAGTGGAAACTAATTCAGTTTTTTCTCACATAAAGCCTCACAACCTCCTGTAAAAGGGTTGTTTTGTTTCTATTTATCCTGACCTGAAAAGGCTTTGATGAGGACCTGAGTCTGTTTAATGTCTGTTAAAGGAATTAATTTAGTCTAATCACAAGTTTAACAAACATTTATTTAACAGAAAACCTCCATCAGTCCTAGTTACTCTGTGTCAGTTTGAGAGGCAGAAAAAAATGTTTTGTAGCCTTGGGTTGCTTTAAGGACCAAATACAAGCAGCAATCCTTGATTCACTATAATAACTCAGTGGATTAAACTTTTGCCTGTGTATAAGCGTCCAGGTGAGATTTCACTGGCCTGTGGGCTGATTGTATAGGGTGCCTCTTGGTTTCTGTTCAGCACAATGTGAAATCAGACCTCTCTCTCCCTCAGCCCGCCATAAAGCCCCCTGCGCACTACAATTACCTCTTTGTGGCCTAAAGAACGTAGAATTCTTGGGCAAGACACAAAAGGGGCTTGCGCAATTCAGGTGACAGAAATCCTTGGTTTTTTTCCCATTACAGCTGCATGAATCACAATAAAAATGATGTCACAGGGTTCAGACACAAATGTGTA
>JASSRZ010000007.1:6773472-6794287 GCA_032164315.1 Malacoctenus gilli
CACACACACACACACACACACACACACACACACACACACACACACACACACACACACACACACACACACACTGAACTTTACTCTCAAGTCACTGAAAAAACAAAACGAGTTCCTGATTTGTTCAGACTTGCAACATGAGCCGCAGGGTTGCTTGTGAAATTTGGTTGAAGTGAGGAAGTTGAGTGGGACCCTTTGGAACAGACTGATACACTGTGGTTTCTGATTAACCAGACAAGTTTGTGGTTTCATCCCCCTGCAAGTACCTCCAAACACATGCAACTCATACTTAAAACTTGATCACCCGAAGCATGCGCATTTTCTCTACATATGTACAGCTGACAGATATTTTGCGTCAGTGATTTGTTGCAAGACAAATCGTTCCGTTGCCATAATCCATTTTTATTTTCTACTGTACAACAATCCATATATACATTCAATGCGGCAGGCACAGTGTTTCATGAACCGTTGAACAAAACCGTGGACAGTTTACGAGAAAAGGTGGTGACAGTTGAGAACAAACTCTGGTCCTCAAATTTCAGTTTCTGTTCAGTTTCCTCAATCAAACAGTATTTGCATACAATGCAGCCGTGGCATATTCAAATATACAACAACTGCACCCTACAGAAATAATACTGAACAGCTGGCTGTTCTGGAGAACTACTTTCAAAATAACTTATATTTTATACAGTTGTGACTTTTTGCATGAGAACTTCAAAGAAGATCAAGTTTGATACAATATGCATCAACAGTCAAAACTTTTTATCCAAAACATGGATAGCAGGCTCACATCTGACTACAATGTCATACGAAGGTATTTAAGAGATTATCTGAACTGTTAAATACATCTAAGTTTCCCATCCGCACTTGCACAAGTCACACAATAAAATATATATTTCGATATGCTCATCTTCCAAATCACTCACCCACAGGCACTATATGAGCCTCTCAAGAGGTCTGAGGGACCCTGGGAAATAAATAATCAGATCAATTCTGATTGTTCATTCAGCTCCTGATTTATGCCAACAGGTACCGCTGCAACATTTCCACATCAAGTGCATTGATTTGTTATTTTCCGTCACACAGAATCAGGTCTGAAGATGTTTACTAATTCTGCATACAAGAGAAATGCTAATACAGTTCTGAGAACATCTCTGCAGCATCAACAGCGCCAACATCCCCCCCCACGTGATTGGCTACATAATCAAAAGTAAAAGCACACCTTTAAGACAGTAATTGTCATTGGTGCATCTGTTTGTTGGGACTTTAAGTTGCCTGTTCTATATTTTTTTTGGGATAAGACAGAGGTCCCCCAGATTGATCAAAGAATCCCGCCCTGCGCTTTCAGTTTGAGGATCTCTGCAGCCATTTTCTCCGCATTCATCAGATGTGGGAACATTTCCATGACTGTGTCCACCTGCTGGGGGTTGAAGATAGCGTGCAGTTTCTTGCGGAGCTCCAGCCTTTTTTGGTCAAACGCAGGAGAAGGTGGCTGTGGCTGCTGCTGCTGACCCCACGAATCGTACTGATGACCCTGATAGGAGCCACACGAGCTATTGGAGGAATGCGTTGAACCAGGAAGGCTGCTGTTCGCCCTGGTCTGTGGAAGACCCTGGAAAGGGTCCGACCAGTAACTCTGCTGCAGCTGCGGAGCTCCATTATAAGGGACGTGCCCGGGGAGACTGTGCCTGTTTGGCCCAGAGGGTGGGAACATATGAGGAGGGTAGTGGTCATAGTTGGGGAGACTGTTGGAACCTATGTTTCCGTGATGATGCTGGTGGGACGTCTGGGCCACTGAAGGGGAACAACTCTGGCAGGACGGGCCGGCGTTCTGCACGGAGGCTCGCTTGTGTCCGTTGAGGACGCTGGGATGTTGGTGCCTGAGCATGTGGGAGCTGCTGCTGAGGGAATGTGAAATGTCAGAGTACTGGCTCTCAAACGAGCCCAGGCCTGAATCCAGGTACTCGTGAGACATGTTGCCATAGTAATTATTTGGCATCAAGTGCAGTCCAGGCCACTCTTTCTGATGCTGGTGTCCTGTTACAGAACATGGGACGTGCTTCGGACTGTTTCTGGGATCCTCCCAGTACAGCACTTTGTTTTCAGTAACCTGACCAAGATGAGGGAATCCCAGCTGGTCTCTGATGAGATCTGGGTGCGAGTCTTGAGGCTGGCAGCAGACGCCGCGAGCAGGCGCGAGATCAGATTGATGCGGTCTGGATGAAGCTCGTGCATTTTTCTCCTCTTTTGCCGTGGAAATCTGAGCTTTCTCTCTCAGCTCATCAGCCAATGACTGATAGGACTGGTTCGCTCTCTCGGGATGGTAAAACTTACATTTAATGCCATAAGTGCACTTTTTATCTGAAGGGAAAAAAAACACAAGACGAAAAAGATTATTTCCCCATTTAACTACAGTGTGTTAACTTCCGTCAAGGTTATGTTTTCACCCCGAGTCGGTGGAGGGTTCGTTGGTTTGTCTGCCTTTTCACAGAATAACTTGATAACCCTTGGAGGAGGTATGCACTCTACCAGGTGCCCTTGTTGCTCTTTCATTTGTTTAGGCAGGCTTGTAAGAGAGGACAGATGTTGTGAATTCAAATCGTCTTGAAAAACAGACTTGAACTAAAACACTATGAACTAACTTAGGATATCTTTGGAATGTTCATGTGATTCCTTCACACTGTAATGGAGTTTGGTACATAATTGGTCCAAAAAACCCCAGAAAACATTTAGGTTAAGTCCTTGTTTCAGGTAGTAAATACCTGAATCCATTAAACTTTGTCCTGTCAAAAAATGACACTATCGTAGAAATGGAAATGAGAGAAGTAGTACACGTTTTTTTTCAAACAACCACTGCTGTCTCACCATATGGACACAGTTGCCTTTTCTGCTCCTCAGGTGGTGGATTCTTTCTCAGGAAGTTGTCCAGGCTGGGTCCATGGCGGCCCAGAGGGTCATCTGGAGGCATGAACCTGAACACAAACAAGTGAAACCACTTTATCAGCTGGAAACAACTCAACCGAGGTTGAATATCAATTTTCTTTTCCACATTCGACTCAATAAAATCACATCAAACATCATTAATAGAAGGATATTCAGACTTACTTGTCGTTCACAAACGAGTACATGAGGAGCCTCTCCTCAATGCATTTCTTCCACTCAGGCCTCTCTCCTTGGAGATCTCGATAGGTGTCATTGGATACAATGACGCCGTCTGACTCATATGCCAACTTGACAATGAAGCGGTCATCATAGCAAACCACTCGTTTTCCCCCGACGCGGCGGGATGGAGTAAACACGACTATTTTCTGCCTTTCAAGCTCCAACAGGAAGTGTTGATCTGAAAGAACAAACAATTGGGAATCAGATAAAGATGAAGAGCTGCGGTGCAATCGAGGACAAAGATTGTGTTATCAACATTTGCCAAAAATGAAAGTTCAAAACTTCAAAAAGCAGAAGGCAGCATTAAAAGAACAACAAACTTCAGGATTCAGTGATTAGATACTGAGGACGTGTACACTGCTACTACATCACCTGTACAAACATTATCACGTCTGCATAAACAATGCTTCATATTTGTCAATGTGTAATTTGAGCAAATGAAAACATACTGAACAAATTAGACATTAAATGAACCATTGACTTTGCATTCATGACCGAGCAGCCTGGTTGTGTGATGTTTACCTAAAGGCACTTCTTTGACTAAGTGCTTTAGATTTTCAGGGTGACTGCCTTCACTTAACCTCCTGTAGAAGATGGCTGTGAACGGTTAACTACACTCTACATGTAAACCCACGTGGGTGGAGAAGGAAGAGAGAAAAACGCACCACTACTTCCTGATGGGATTTTCCCTGCAGCGCCTATAACGCAGGTTTTTTTACTTCCTTGTTCGCAGAGGTGAAAATAGAACCTTTGGATCACTCCACCCAGGCCGCGCAGTTACCCAACCGTAACAGCAGCAGGGTGTTGATTCACTGGTTTCAACAGGCCGTCCCAGCCTTTGTCATAATACCCTGGTGCTTTATCCGCGGTACGCACAGCAAGTTTTTAAAAACCACGTTCTGTATGACTTTAAATCTGTTCAGAAAGAGAGCGTAGATACACCCTATGGTTTATGACTCAGCAATCACACATGTACAGGCCTTCATTGTCTGCTGCTTTCCAGGATTATCCGACTGTCCACACCCTGCGACAATTAAAAGTGAAAACTTGAGCTTTGTGTCCTCACATGTCCGCAGTTTGAAAAAAAGCCTTGCTCTTTGATATATCCTGATGTTCAGAGTTGCAGAAGGAAGTAGGAAGCAAAAAGCCTCCACAAAGGGCACAGTAATTATTTCCTCTGACACAAAAACTGATAGACATTTGACATGTCCAACAGCAACAAACGCTCACACGTTTACTGCAGACTGAATTGAAAAGTCACATGTTTTCATTTGTGACAGGTTGTTTCATTTGTATAAATGCCATTGAACAAATACACACACTTCTTGTTGTATCGACGTTAAGTCAGTGTCCTTCACAGCTATGAAAATATTTTATCAGCGGTTGGACTATTCAAGACTGGCAGGATCTCAAACGGTTTGACAGTCACACATTTTGGCAGCTGGTCGAGCTCCCTTGGTACTACACCACAACAGATATATTATGTGAGGTAAGAGATAAGGATTTATTGTCTTTGTAGTTGTAACGCAGCCTCACTGCAGCTCGTTCCACACGGAAACAAAAACATTGGGTTTTATGAAGTGTTTCCCATAAAGAGGGAGCTGTGCCAGGAAAGTCTTCGGTCCATTCGACAGCGAAACCTTTGGGCCAGCAGATTGGACACGAGAACAAAACTCAGCCGACGATGACAGATAAACAGAGGAGGAAGTGTCAAAATCAGAGCAAAGATGAGATGATGTTATCGAGCACAAGTGGGGAAGAGGACCTGAAAGTGCAGACTGCTGACAATGGGGAACATGTGCTTTCATATGGCCTCAAAGACCCCAAAAAAGGTATAAGAACAGATCACGAAACTGTTAAAAACAAACAAATAAAGAATGGGTAAAATAGGCTTTGAAGCCTCCTGAAAGTCATTGTTCCAAAGGTGAAGGCGAGGAGTTCACCTGTGAGGGGTGCGTCGGCTCTCGGCTGCTCTTTCCGCCACGTGGGAACAAACACAGTAATGCTCTTGTGACCTCTGTCCAGGAAGAAGTTGACTGCGAGCTGTATGCCTCGGCATGAGAACACTTCCTTGTTGCCGTGGCTGCAAAGAGACGTGGCGGGGCAACACATGAATATGAATGATGAGACCGTAAACAATCTGACAGGAAGAAGCACAAGTTCTGTTGATCTGTACAAACATCCCACGCCTTTTGAAAGTTCCCTGCGGCTATCGCTGCCTGTGAATGCTCTGTGTTACATTGCAGGTCTGTCCCAGGGTGGAGACTTTTTTGGGTCTGGTTATGTTGAATTTGCATATTGTGTCTTTGCAACAACATGCACCGGCAGTGAGGTGAACGCCCTTTTCTAAAGTCAGTTGACAAGAGTGGGGAGTGAATTGTATGTTTGAGTGTTCAGGCAGAGTGACAGCATGGAAGTGCGTGATGGCAGAGTCAAGAACACTCTTCCACGCATGCTACTTGGAGGAAAAAGTGTGATTTACCAGAAAAAGTGAAACATGTGGACTCAGTTTCATTTCATTATTTTTGAACTGTATGTGTATATTTATGTCTTTTTAAGGGGTGGCACCATTCACCATTTTTTGAGGTTTTATCCACAAGCACCTATTTGACTGTATGCATCTTGTATCTCTTTGTTTTTAAGGCACTTTTATGAACTGACAGTTTCTGTGACCAGACACTTTTTTTTTGCTGTTCTTGGCCCACGTTTCAATCGAGTCGAGTCTGTGGGCCACCGATTGACCAACCAGCGTTGTCAACGGCAGCGTTTTAACGTCACATTCACATGACGAGTTTCCGTTCACGTTGCGATGGCGAATCCGTCCTCGCTGAGGAGGGGTGCAATCGATATTGGGAAAGACATAAACAATTTACAGTTGGGCTGAGGAGGTGCAAGTGGAGCAGTGTTGTCAGTGAATGACTGTGACAGTGTTTGGCTGAGGAATTTTCCAAAGTAGCAAGCTTCCAAATAACAGGAAGCAGTCATGCTAAAATGTGAATAGAATGTGATGAACAAAACAAAAGCATTGTTTTGAAATACCTCATCGCAACGTTGCTGCCGTCAATAACGATTGGCCTCAGTTCTGTTTCTGGGTTTCGCTCTGCTGGCGGTGGCGTGGTCCTGCTGGATCCAAGAGCCCAGCTGGGGGGCAGCAGAGAGTCTTTTTGGTTGGCGCTGCTCCTGTCATTGCCATCGGTACTGGACACGGCGGTGGCGGTGTTGGTTCTGGTCCTAACCAGCTCTCCCAACACCGAGTTGGTGTCCGTGCAGGTGCCCAGCTTGCGGAAGGCAGCCTTCACCTCTGCCGAGGAGTAGCCCAGTTTCCTGAAGAAGTCCACCCTGAGCTCCTCGCTGTCCACTCCCGCGAGGCCGGCAGCCGCCGAGCTCGCACTGGAAAGTACCTGATTCATCCTGGAGCATCCAGGTGTCGTCGCAGTGACACACAACGTGTTTGACGGTGTCTTCAGGAGGAGACTGTGTGATTCACTGAGAAACAATGAGAAAGGATCAGACCCTGAAAGCGCTTAACATTTGCCATGTTGCATCTCTTTGTGTTAGAAAGAAACTGAGAAGCTGATATCTCAAACTGCCATCTTGCTAATAATAATAGTGCCAGATGCTTGTGTAATGTGTTGTGAAACTTTGGGTTCTCCAAAGAAAGACAATTCAGTGGCTCACCTACAGTGATTTTATAAGCCATTAAAAAGAACATCACCTATCGTTTCTGTTTTCTCCCTCCGGCAAGCTTTAACTTGCGGCAGAAATCGTATGAATAATGACAGAATTAACTTATGAGCAATCGTTGCCAACAAACTAAAACTTGTCTTTCTGAAAGAAATGGTGCTTTTAAGGTGCTACAACATGAGGACTTGCCTCTCTTTTGATCATGTGTGTGGGACAAATTGAACATTTGGACGTTTTGAATGAGGTGCTGTACAAAGACGGGCGATCAAGAGACAATAAGTAAGCCTCTCCCTGTTAAATGAAGCATTTCCATGAATGTAAAACAATCTTACAGGCTGATACACATTCAGTGAAGGGAGGAAATGACTGTATATGTATGTGCATATATGTATGTATTAACACGTGATGTTAGTCATGTTCGTCATCACATTGGATGATCAAGTTGCACAATGAATCAAGAGAAACACAGCTGCCAACCAGTTCCAGGAAAACAGGCTATGAGTGAGAAAGCTGATTCAGCTTCCTTGTCAGAGCTCGGTAGAAGTCACCAAAACTTAAGACGGACTTCGCAAACTGTTTTAACAACAAGAAAGCAACAAAAACAAGTATAACCTCAACAGCAGGCACCCACAGAGGCGGTGTTCACCCGTAGGTGCCACAGGTGATCCACACAGAGACGTGGGCCTGTTCTGACCAGGTGAGCTCTTTTTCCCCCCGCCTCGACACTTGAAGTTACCGCAGACGGGAACCGGCGGCTTACCTGCGCTGCTCGTCCCTGTGGCTTCATGTCGCGTTTTGAGGAGGAAACTCATAACTTCGGTCACAGAGTGTCCCGAGTACACTCACTCTGACACGGCTCCCACTTGTCTGGAGCTCCGCCCCCCTTTTGGAAACGAGCGCTCCCTCCCCGTTCCTCCTGCAAGTGTGAGGCACGCAAGGCCACGGGGAAATTTGCATATATGGTCGATAAGATAAGGCGTTCCCTTTTCTTCCGCCTGTCACTCAGTCTGGCTGTCGCGTTCGAAGCGTTTTCCTTTCTTCCTCTTTGCAGATGAGTTCCTTTGTGGGTCAGTCATTGTCGCCCAGAGTCAAAAAGAAACGCGACATACCTCAGATTGTTCGAGAACTTGTGCACAAGGACGAGAAGTGAAATTCAAGACGTCAAACGGAACGGGTTTTATTTACATCTCTGTCACTCACGTTGATACAGTGAAATATATACGTCCAAACAAATTATCTAAATAAACTGGCATTTTAAAATCACTTTTATTCATAAAACAAACAAACCATGAAGTATCAATCCTTGGTACCCTCTAATTTTGAATTTGATAATAAAATGCCAGCAATGCTGTGGAATGACTTCCCATAATTGTTACTTTAACAACATTGACCACAACAAATATATAATACATTATCTGAACATATGCTAGTTGTACTTCACGTTTGATTTTTTGCCATGTAATGATGAGTTGCGTGAGGTGTCGTCAGTAAATCAACATTTATCTTGCTGATTCACTGTTGTTGTTTACGATTCCAAATCACAACCACAAAACATTTTATCTACATTTTTTTTGGGCGTCGCTGAAGAAGGAAATCCCTGACGTTCAACTCAACGATTTGTAGAAATGTAGAAGACGCCCCCTTGTGGTTTCGAGGGGAAAAAACAAAGCTTCGCCAAACCTGTTCAGTTCTTGCCGGACATAAACAATGTAGATGGGCAGTTATTTGGAGAACAAACAGACAAAAAAGCCACAGTACAACTGAGTGGACATATAATCGTCAACTAATAAAATCAAGTGTCAATTTTTTCCACATTTTATTTAGTCAGGCAGAAATTTGGTCATAATAAAACGATTATAATCATAAAAATAGATGAACAACAACAACAACGAAAAAAAAAGAAAATCTGTTTCATAGCAGCGAATCCAATTAAAGATAATTATGATTTGAAATCTGAAAGTCAGGGTACTTAGCGTGTTTATTTTTATGATAACTTAGATGGAAAATGAAAGAGATACATTAAAACACTCAACGATATGAGTTTTTTGTACATACGAATAATACCAATATCTACTTATTCACTTTGGGGTTTTTTGGTTTTTTTTTTTTTAAATTCGGCACAGTGACTGGACTTCCTTGTGCCATACAGAACATTCAAACAAACATTCACGATCCACAGCAGAAATCTTTTTACTTCATGTTTTGGCCACTAGGAGTCACCTTTGCTTCACTCTGCACCGACGGCGCTGACTGTCCTCAGGGGGCTCAGGGAAAACGTTAGACTGCTGGTGGTTGTGGCTTTACGAGACTGGTTGTTCAGCTGTGTGTTGTGTGTGTGTAGTTGTGCGAGTGTGTGTTTGTAAACAACCCTTTGTACACGGGGTTAATGGCATGGTCGAGTTGGGCTCACACTGCGTGGAGCTGGTTAATGGCATATACGGCGTTGAGTTCCGGAGAGTGAAGAAGGTAATCAGGGCCAGTTGCCAGGCAGTTGCCTCCTCTGAGGGGCCACACCAGTGGTCCCAGGTGTCTGCAAGGCCTGATATTACTGCAGGGCAATGAGCTGCAGCCAGCAACCATGAGCTGGGGAGGCACACACACACATATGCACACATGCCCACGAACACACATAAACCTCGAGATGCATTTCCGTCACTTCAGAAGACATTGCATCGACTTACATTCTTTTTCTGGAGACTTACTCCTTTTGATGATCCCACCTAGCCTGACCACAATTCATTCAACAAGCGTGGACAAAAAAAAAGAACAAAATTAAAAAAAAAACCTGAATCTGCAAGTCATTTTTCATACAGGTGGATTATTTCTGACTTGAGATGTGGGAGAGTTTCCAAGTTCATTGTGAAGCAACATCTGCTGTGTGACACTTGGCAAGAAGGACAGTTATTTAGTGTTTTATTGAATGCAATCTGTAAATGCACCGTTTTGTCCACAGTCGTTCGTGTTTCTGTGCGCATTGTTTTGTAATTTATGGCCGGATTATGTTGGAAGACATCGCTGGCAACCGAGGAAACTATTGTTCAGTCATGCAAATCTCCAACCTCGCCGAGAATCCGAGTGCCCAAGATCGGATGAGCTCCTCGCAGGCTCGGGCGTCGCGAACATCAAACGCTCATTTCCTTAACATCTTGGGGGAGGCACTGCCCTGCTCAAAGGCATATCTTTTTCCTCCAGGCAGGTGTAGTTTGGCAAGGCTTGTTAAACCTGAGACAGTTGATCAAATATTCAGCCAGGCTCATTGTGCTGCTGAGAGCTTTTGGATGTGGTTGGGATATTGCCGTGCAGATAAAAACACACACACACACACACACACACTCACACACACACGCGCGCGCGCGCACACAGAGCTTTGTAGTGCCTGTGTGCTGGGCTCCCTTTGCCTCTCCTTTCACTGACTGCCCGGGTCAGCCGTCTGTCAGAAAAATTAATTTTTGTATGATTCCTTTAAAAAGATCCAAAGTAAAGAAAAGGCAGCCCTTAACTGAAGTAATCCATCTTGCGCCAATGGTGTCAGAGTGATTCACGATTTCCAATTTAGCCACGGTTTGAATCTAAAGTAAATCAGGCAGGACGGCTCTACCCTTTGTGCAGCCGGACGACAAACCCTCAGTGACAAGAGCTTTCAAATGAACATATCCCACACATTCATCTTGTTCATTTATTACCTCAGACACCCGACCACTTGTCCTACATAGATCAGCAAGCAAAGACCTCCTGGCATTGTGTGTGTGAACATCAGGGGAGGTAAGGCATAACCAGGAGCTAGGTGGCTACAGTATTGATGTGAAATTGGACAAAAGAGAGGCGGCATGGAGAGAACCCAGGTTTTGAGTCGCCGTTTAATTAGATTTGCTTTGATTAGTGACAAATGAATTCCCTGAGCAGGAGGTGAGCGGAGAATTGCAATGCAGGGCCTCCCGCAGCCGTGCTGTTCACGGACAGTGGCTCTGTGAGATATGCACGGCAGGCGTTTGCGTTTCATCTTGGCCTCGTGTACACTGATTTGTTTTGATTGCCGGCAATTTAAGTGCTTCGTTTGTTTGGCGAGTGACCAATAAAGAATTGACACATACCTCATTCAAAAGATCTTGTAAGAATGCAACATTCAGCTGTTGTTAGCCTAACAGCAATTAACAGGTAAGTTGCATGATTGTTTTTAAATTTGTACATTTAATGCAATAAAAAACAATCATGCTCAGGGGGGAAGATGAGGCCAGAATGACTCACAGCCCAGTCCTGGAGGAACGGCTCCTGGGTCTCAATTAGAATAAGGTCCCCAAAGTGTACATCTGTCCATTCATCCCTCATCCCCAGGACTTATCAGAGATGCCTGCACTTCTCTCCCCCTGGACCCCAAGGAGTTCCCAAACCAGCCATCAACCCTACAGCAAGTCCCACATCTCCCCCACGGCCTCTCCCCCGCAGCATTTACATGTAACACCTCCCTGAGGAGGCGATCGGGAGTTACCCGAGACAGATACCTGAACAGCCTCAGCTGAACCCTTTGTCAACATGTCACTCGTAGTTCTTAGTAATAAGTGAGTTTTGTACAGAATACAACAGGAAAAAGTCAACATAGATTGTCTTACTCTTTCGGTTACCTCACAACACTGTGAGTCACAAAGAAAGCATGGAGGGGCGGTGGCCTATAGGTGCCCACCACAGTCCTGGCTTGTCTCGCGGGTGCTCACACGCCGAGAAAGTGATTTTCTGACTCTGCAAAAAAAATCTGTACTTTTCCTAAATTGCCAAAAAGATGTTTTGCATTGTCTGGGAAAAAAGAAACTTGGATGAGAAGCAAATTATTGAATGTAAATGAGGAAAAATGTCTTTGGGAACACAAAGTGAAAAGATTCTTTGAATTGAATAAATTACAAGTAAGATGCATCTAATCATGCTGATGTAGCTTCTTTTCATTTAGTACCCTGGAAAAAATACGGAGGCATTTTTTTTGGTTTGTTACGAAAACGTGCACATTTTCAGAGTAAACCAAACAAAGTTTTTAATGCCTCACGATGAATAAATGTGGACGAGGAAGCCATAGATCATTTAAAGATCTTTGTGTGTAGATGCACTCGAGCCCCTCGCAGGTGTAACCTCAGCATGAAATCTCATCCAAGAGCACCAACAACACTCTGATTAATTGTTCCTGTCAGCCCGGGTCATTTAGCCCGAGCTGTTATTCTGCATATTACTCACAGTTTCCTACACGCACAGCAGTGCATGTGGAGGTAGAGGTTACGCGGAGACGCATGCAGAACAAGCGCACGTGGTCACACACAGGAGTGGACACACAAAAGCACTCAAACAAAGGGGAAAAAACACCCACCCTGCCTCCAGTGCCAGAGCTCGTGCGTTACAGCGATTCATGCACAGGCAGTCAGGCAATGCTCCAAGGTATTCATTACTATTGATGTCAGAGTCCACAACAAGAAGTGATGGCTGAACCTCCTGCAGTCTGTACTGTTTAAAGGCGAACTCCTCTCCCCCAGCTGTTGCTCTCTGTCTTTACTGAGGAGGGGGGGGGGGACTGTGATGATTAATGCACTGCTGGGATCTCACAGAACGAGTCTGGACTTTTTTTTCTTTTTTTTTTTTGGTGAAGTCCTTCGCTCAGATTGTGTTTGGACGCGTTCATACAAAAGTCTCTGCCGTGCAGCCCAAAAAAACAAACAGCAACAAAATTGAAAAATCGCAATGGTCTCGCTTTTCTGCCATGTCGGAGCGACTCTGCAGCTCAAGATGAATTAGGCTGATGCCTGTTTGCTCCCAGTGCCGTCGCGAATATACGCCGTTTCTTCGTTTTCAGCTCTCACCCCTCTGAACCCGAACCAGTTTTTATCAATCAAGTGTGTTACAGCTCGTTGGCAGGACTCAGTACACGTGTTGGCTTCCTGATGATCGCGAGGGGGGGGAAATAAATAGCCTCATGGTGTTTGCCGGGTTTTTATTGGGAACACTTTTTCTTTTGTACGAAATGAAAAGGTAACATCGTTTCATAGTGTGACAGCTCCTCTCGCTTCTCCCACTCACTGCTTGATGACTCTGCTGTCTGTTCACCTCAGGGCTCCTGTTCTTGCTCGCGCGACTCACAATCGTGGTATGAACTGTACACTGATAACACAAACTTGATTTGGCTTGGCGGAGGCGCTGAATGCCAGAGATAGTGGCTCATCTCAGCGAGCGCAGCTCCTCACTCATTCCTCTTCTATACTCAGTGCTTGACTCATGACAACCTGCAGGGTTTGTTGAAAGACGCTCTGAAAAAAGTGAGGCCTGATTGAAACTAAACAGCTCAAGCGTCCTAGTAACGATACTGAAAAGTGGTATGAATAAGGATCTAAACTAGAGATGTGGCAAAGTCATCTTTACTCTTGTACTCTTCAGAATACAAATAAAAGCAACATGTATAGAATAGAATCAAACTAAACCAGTTAACAGCAGGGACATTGGAAGTAAATGTATCATAAACATGATTTTATGCTATTTATAATGAGGACAACAAATGAAAGTGTGCTTTTGACATCAGTTTGAGGCGCATTACCAGAGAAAGTGAACCAAACGAAATCAAGTGTGACGTTCATTGGCATTCCTCACCCAATCCAACAGAGTCCCGGGACTATGTTGGAGTGAACGCGTCTCTGAAGGCTTCTGCTTTTTTGTTCATGCGTGTTTCTGAAAGTGTTTGGCAAAACTTTGGCAAACCCGATAGTAGAAAAGGGGGCCTCAGAGTTTCTTTGAAGCAATCTTGACGAGTGTTCGACAGCATTAGAAACTGAAGTTTCAAGATCTTTTGGAGGAACTGTGTCCATCCCCACTGAGGGGCTTCAGATACTTTCAGGGTCTTTAAAACCCCTCCGCTGACGCCTTACGGTCAGCCCCTCTTTTGATTGCTCCTGCTTTGGCATTTTCAACCACACCACTCAAGTGAATTTCAGGTATAATAATCCACTCCTTCCGCCCAATGTATTCATCTTGCGCCAGTGTTGTTGCAAGTGTGACTCAATGGTTTGATTACTTCAAAACAAACACTGGAGAGGAAATTCCACCCTCTGTGGTAAATGGCTAAAATGTGCTTAAGAGGTGTTGGGGAAAAAAAAGAAATAACAGTCATCAGTTTCAACTACAGGGTGATTTTTCTTTCCCTTTCTCTCTTTTTTAGGGCCAGTTTATACCCACAGGGTCATGGTGGGGTGTTGACAGCTCTTGTGCTCCACTCTGTGTGTGTGGGCATTAGTTTTCTGTCAGTAGCGCTCCCATGGGGTGACTGTTGCCATTAGCTGTTAGATTTCTGATTCGCACCCAGTGGGAGTGGACTCTCAGGACCTGAGCTGCCAACTGGCTGGGATAACATACAGTAAGCCCTGTGGCCCTGTTTAGCATTGTCTAAATGAACCCAGTCTGCATCTCTGCCATCCGTAAACAGCAAGGCATTTATTTTACATTTTGTTTTTAATTTTACTCTCGTCTTACGGGGGAAAAAAACAACTTAGGACAAATTTTATACAGTAAGATTTCTCTCTTTCTTTACTTTTTATTCACTCAAATGAATCATGGAAGAAAAATAATCAACCTGTTGATTTGACTGCTGACTTTATTTCAACCTTTTTTCTAGTGTAAAAATAAAATAAAACAAAAAACAAAATATAATAACTTTTTTAAATGTGTGTTAAGATATTAGATTAAAAAAAGACATATTTTACGACACCAGTTCTGGTACAATTAGCACTACTCCATTGAGGGTAACTAACCAAACAGGTGTGTTGACATGTCTCACACTGAGAACACCTCCAGTTCACTGTTTCCCAGACACTCGATGTTCTCCCCACTTACACAGAAACATCAAATGGATGGAGGAACACAGCAAGATCAGCAGAAGGCCTGATGGATCAGCGGTTTGCACAGTCACCTCGCTGCACAAAGCTACTGGTTCAGTTTAGGCGTCTTGAAGTTTAATTCTGATCTGCTTCCACCCAATGAGTCTTTCTTTTTTGTTTTTGCTTTAAGGTCATTCAACCTTAATCACACAGTTGAAAAAAACATATTTGAGACTAAATAATGATGTGAATTTGACAGTTGGTGTTATATTACCTGGGTAAATTTTGTGACGTATAAGCTCCCTGTTCAGGCTACACCTCCTAAAATTACAGCTTCTTTACCCGCTTCATTCAGAGGAAACTCACTCTGAATGAAGCAGGTTAAGAAGGTGTTATTTGAAATGAAGATCAAAGACAACGCATTGTAGAAATGCATTATTGACTTTCAATCACAGTTGTGTTGTTACGTTCATTGATGAATATAAGTCCAAACTCCATGTATCGCTCATGGACATGTTTTGCTGCAGGTCTCGAGTAGCCAGTCGCTCACAGATTCTTGTCTTCACACTTCATCCTCATTAATGTAAGTCACTCCGCACCACGCAGACGACCATTTGGTTGGTTTTATGTCGGAGGAACTGGTGTTTTGTGGCATTGCTCCTATATGATCCACTCATATATTGACAGACCTGAATGTGTGAACGACAGGTTGTAATTATGAGTCGGACTTGGATTGATGGCGGGATGAATGGACAGATGGGGAGGCATCGTATGGCGGTACAGTAAAACACACACACACACACACACACACGCTGTTGCTTTTGGCTGTAAAAAATGAGAAGAATCTGGAAGTTGCCCTGTTAAATGAGAAAGCATTACCTGTCTTGTTATGATTAATGGAGTTCTTTGGATATGACACCCGACTCCATAATAGCTCTATTAGGAAAGCCCCCAAAAGACTGATAACTCTGCCTTTCCCACGCTGCAAACTACTATCACGCCTTCCACTATGTGTGCTTTGGGGGCCATAATATGTGGATTTCATGAGCTCTAAATCACTTACATCTTCCACTGAGGAAAAGGCTTAAACCACTAAGACAAAATGATGCTTCATTTTTTTTCCAGAGTGGGTTATTTTCCCTACAGTTTATGGAGCTTTTAACCCCTCACTAGGCTTTGTTTTTCTCTCCTCAGCGATGTGTAAAAATGTAATTCTTCCTTATCGTGACCCAAACATGCAGCCATTCATCCAGCGGCTGCCAGTTTTTATTTGCTCGGCTTCAGTCTGCTTGTCAGCCTCATGCCATGAATACCTAAAATGGAATTTAAAGTGGTTAAACACAGGTAGTAATTCAGTTTCTCCCCCCCCCCTCCATCCCTCTAATGAAAATTATTACCATACAATACTGGGCACATTATGTTGTTTTTAGCTCTGGGGCTTAATAGGGTGATCACTTCCTATCATTTTATTGCCAAGAACTTTAATGGAATTTCTGGATAATTGCAAAAATGCTAATGGATATCGAAGCTTTTGGGATGTAAAATTGAAAGAAAAAAACAAATCCAGTGGAAGCAGATGAATCCCCAATCGTGATGTCGCACTAATATCTATCATGGAAATACAAAGGAGTTGTATTACGATGCCATCCTACACAGAAGAATCTATTACCCAGCAGATAGACCATAAATCACATGGACATCAAGGTTTGGGATTGGGAAAAAAATAATGCATGTCAAAAATGGAAAATGACGCTATGATGCTCAGTTAAGCAGTGTCAACAATAAGCAACCACAGGGACGCCCCAGACATAAGCAGCCTCAGTCACTTCAGCAGAGGAAGGGGGGGAAATAAGGACTGTTTCAATTACAGTATACACGCAAAGGCCATCTCTGCAGCAGGATTGATATGTCATTCTAACAATGTCCAATTAAAAAGGGAGAATGCCTTCCATTATTCTTTTATTAGAATACCGACGCCTGAAACGGCATCCGAAGACATGCACCTCTCGGTTAAAGGTGAGAGTCCATCAGGCGTGAAATGAGTACAGCGCACATAAAATAATTCATATTTCCCCACGGCTCGCCGTAATTTAGTTTGGCAATTATGCTGGGCGTGTACACGTGTGAGTGTGTGCGTTTTAATGCCAGCTAAACATGCAAAATAATACGTTTATGGTGAGTTCAATTTTTATGATATGAATGAATAGAACTTCACCTTCTTCAACATCTGGTCTCTCAACCGGGTCTCGCATTAGATTCTGAACGTTGCAGTTCAGAGTAGCGAGATCAAATCCCGTTTTTTCTACTGGACCATTCAGTCTTGTTTTTAAAAGCCAGCGCAAGCTTTTGAACTGGAGAAAATCCATCTAAGGGTGAGACGTGGCTTAAAATAAAATACAATTCAATGCATTCAAGGGGATCATTCAGATAAGAAGCCATCAATAAATATGAGCGTTGCAACCAGCAATGTCTCTTGGCACACGCGCTTCTGCTGCATCCTGACAATAAAAACAAATACTGTTCCCTTCAGTTGTTTTAAGGTTTAACTGGAGCCAGTTATATTTTGTACTGCCTTCACACGGCCAAAAGGACAACTTTATATGCAAAAAACCTCCCCACAGTGACACTCCCTCTCTAAGCTATGCACAGTGTATCAATTGACACCAACATCACGATGCATTTATCAGAAAACGGGCAAGAATTTCCATAAACACACTCCTAAAAATTGCCAGTTTCACAAATTATGATCGGGATGTCAATAAACTTCATTTGCAAGTAAACACAGACATCCCATTTGGCAATAGAGTGACGATTTAAAACTGTACTGACATTTATATTTTGACATATGTCAAACATTTGAGAAAAACAGATCCGCAATGAGGAAGAGCAATAAATAGCCTCCAGCTCTACTCCACACATCCTGGAGGAGGCGCTATAAACCAGCAGCTTTGTGGATGTGAGCGCTTTTGTTTTTCCCTAACAGAGGAAAGTAGAAGCTTGTGTAACAGTGACACTGTAAGTGATTGTTAACCAAGTATACACTTCTTAAAGCAGAGAGGAGGAAAAAAAAGAGACCAGCAGTTTACATGAGAATGAACTTTGCATGAGTATCTGCCGTGTAACTGGCATGACATAAAAGGGATGCTTATGCAAAGAGAAACGGCCTGCAGGGTCTTCACCATGACCCAGTTCAAACTTTGCGGGAGGCAACTAAGCTCTTCACAGCTTCTCCTCATCTCCAGCGCTGTGGAAATGAGGAATACATTAATGCCAGTGGAGGACTATGACCTGACACATAAATCAGTGGCAATAAATATGTGCCTGACAAATCTCAAAGAGATGGGTGAAGCATTCTGTTGGTTCCCCTGTGACAGGGCTGGGGAACGAACGGCTCGAGTGCTTAACAATACAGTTAAGATATACAGGCTGATTGAATCCCTGCACTCCCACTCCACCAGCTTCCTCCTCCAGCTACTTCGCTGGACCTAATTATCCCGTGTAAGCAGCAGCCTGGGGATAAGCCGCATCTGAATACTCCAAACTGTCTGTTATACTTCACCGTTTAAACCCGCGTAACACCGGTTATCAGCATTTTTTACTCCCCCCGCTTCAAGCCCCCCTCTTCCCCTTTTTTTCCCGAGGAGCGTAATTGTCTTGATATGCTCATCACGTTCACAATGAAATGTTGATTCCACCTTAATTATCTTCCCCAGGGGTCATCGCTGTGACTTCTCTGAAGTAAATAAAGCGGCACGGCGCTCGCTCAGATGAGCCTCGCGGTGTTACCTGCTGCGCCGCTTTAAGTCGAGCGGGAACGGATGCCTCGCACGTCGTAATTAAACAAGCCACCCTGACACATTTCGACAATTAACTTTTAATCACCCGGATCTCCTCGCTCCTAAATCTCAGCGGTGACACTTATAAGGGGCTTCTCTGTGGCTGGGGCGAAGGGGTCGCGCTCGTCGGATGAAATCTGAAATAAATCTCGCGGGGTAATTGAGAGAGTGAAAGGGGTCAGTCACATCTGGTGGGCAGATTTGTTGTCTGAGCGGAGTGTGATGTGCAGCCGGGGGGGGTCAGCTTTAACAGCTGTGTCACCTGCTGCCACGTCTCTTTCGGTATCCCTCCAGTTCCTCACATTCATCAATATAACTCACCTCCGGGTCAGGCAGCGGCGGCCTGAAGGTTTAGAGAGGCTAACTTTTGACCTGAAGGTTGCCGGTTTGGAGTCCTGCCGTGGAGAGACAGAGGTGGAGGAAGTGAACGCCACCTCTTCGTCTCTGCCTTCGTGACACCTAATGCCTTTGAGCAAGGCCTTAAGAGCCCTCAATGCTCCCTCGTTAGTGCTCCTTCTATGCCTGGTTAAGGTTAACTATGAATGAGAGAGGTTCAATGCGAAGAGGCATTAACTTGGCTATCTCAGCATGTACATATTGTCAGAGTCCATCCTGCTAACTGTATTGTCTCGTCCTCTTTTGTCCAATAGTGTGTGAGCATCTTTCTTGGCGGCCATCGTCATGTGAGGTTGCGAATCATGAGAGAAGAATCAAGACTGCTCAGGCATTTAATGCACTATATAGGCTAATTAGTTGAGCATTTCCTTGGTGAATCATTTTGTTATTGCAGTTTTGCATCATTTATTCCTATATCACCGTTCAATCATTCAAAGTGCTTCATAGACAACTGACACAGTGAAAAGGGAGAACAAGCACAGGCAAGTAAAACAGTAAACATGAGAATGAAAAAACTAGCAGTTTATTTTGGTCCTAATTCAGGTGCACACGAGGTATTTCACGCACTAAATCATTCAGTTTACCTTTGGTTAATATTGATTTGGTTCACAATGAACTGTCCCCGTGAGCATCTCCAATCAGAAGGCCTACATACAGCAATTTTTGCACCTGTGCTTCTCGATATCAACCTGTTATATTAACTCAGAAGGTATTTGGATTATTGTATCATAAACTGAAGCTTGACTTGCTTAATTGACATCATGATGTATTTTCATGGCTTTTCTACACTGAATTCGATGCATTGTTGCTTTTTCATAACTCTAATTAAAGACAATTGGATCCCACCTCTCAGCCTGACTGCTTGCTCACTTCCAGTAACGTTTGTGAAACAAAGTGCAATGTGAGTGATGTTTCTCCCAGGATTTCTTTCCATGTACAAGGACTTTTCAGCGTGATTTAATCAACACGGAGGGATTCTGACAAAACCTCTCACCGGCTGTTTTCATACATCC
This sequence comes from Malacoctenus gilli, assembly GCA_032164315.1. Classification (NCBI taxonomy): domain Eukaryota; kingdom Metazoa; phylum Chordata; class Actinopteri; order Blenniiformes; family Labrisomidae; genus Malacoctenus; species Malacoctenus gilli. The sequence goes on from JASSRZ010000007.1 coordinate 6,793,396, forward strand.
ATTTCACCTCCCAGCTGAGTCACTTTAACAAAATCAGCGTTGTCATTATGCTTTTAGACAGTGATAAAAGCAACGGGCAAGTTCACACTGATTGCCTCCATTTGCATAGATCTTATTCATTCTTTCCGCTCCTAAAGAAATTAAAGTCGAAGTCAAACTCCGAACATTTTCCTGCGCTCAAACCCAATTACACCTCACTTACTGTAGGCAGCCAGGCACGCTGCTCTCCACATTTCAAAGGCAGATCTCTGCCGTCTGTGTCAGAACTTAAGCATTTTAGCGAGTTTAAGATGATTCACTTTAGGCTGTCTCGCCTTTCGAGAACAATGGCAGAGAAAAACACAGCGATTCAGACTTTCTCTCAGGGGCACGCTACGTCACACTTGTTCATCATATCTGTGCTGATTTTAGTCTGGGAGGAGATGGCAGCCATCACCGAGGCCTCCGCAAGTTCTAGTGTTTACCAACCTTTTACACGCAAGAGCTGCCACACTGTCTCTGAGACAGTCTGTCAATTCCATCTTTTTTTTGCCAGAACATTATAATGAAGCAAAACACTGGTAAAAACATACACCCATCAATATACACCAGCCAAAGGCTTGAAAATGGGAGCAAAGAGCAGTTTCTTAGGTCTGCTTTGAATTGGAGATGTGTCATCTCAGTTAGTTTAAAAAAAATTCTATTTCATTTCTCAGAGAAGTCAAAACATCAAGTCCCCGTGTGATGTCAGCTGCCTCCCTAAAGGAAGAGTTTAAACTGGACGTGATGTTAGCCGGCAGAGAGCGGTGCAGCGGTCAGGAGAGGAGTCCGGAGATGGCGAGTGCTGTAAAATAACTGATATTTTAAATACATCTACAAATACTGACGGCTCCAGACATCAGATCTGCCTAAA
>JASSRZ010000007.1:6794387-6811698 GCA_032164315.1 Malacoctenus gilli
TCACAGTGTGTGGGCTATAATTAACGTGGCACTGAAAATCTGCTTACAAGTCATGGATCGATAAGACAACTGCTTCACTGCCTTGAACCCAGGACCCTCGACATGTGAAGAAAAAGTGAGATCCACTACAATATGGAATCTGTGTGCTGCAGAAGCTATGAATTTACTTAAAATCGGTTCCAATTGCAAATAGGCATGAAGAAGTCTGAACTATGAGTTGGAGACCTATAAGAATGACTTTTTTAGGTAAATTCATAGCACACAGATTCTATTGTGTAGTGGATATCACATCTGCTTCGCATGCAGATACTATTGGGTTCAAGACCCAGTTATTGGTGTCCAACTAAAAAAATCAGACTTCTTTATGCCGAATTGCAATTGGAACAGAGTTTTAGGTCAATTTAAAGCAACTACAGGACACAGGTTCTATAGTTTTGTGGACATCACATCTACTTCCCATGTAGAGGGTCCTGGGTTCAAGTCTCAGTGAAGCCATTCTTGTGTGTCTTGGACTTCTTCAGATGCTGCGCAAACACACTTTATATTGTTTTATAATTAAAAGGACAATGAGCAGGATTTAATCAGCACTATAAAAAGAAAAAATAACTTTTACAACTGATAAAAAAAACCCGGGCAATAATAATATAATAAAATTCCTGTACTTAGTAAATTCTGCCTCGTGTTTGCACTGTAAAACTGGTCATAAATTGCCTCAAATGTGCTATTAAAATGCCTTCAGATGATTTAATCGAATTTACCAAACACCCTGTCGGCACGGTTGCAATTTGCACATGCTTTAATAACACTACGGCACACTGCATAACTTATAAAAGAGAGATAAGTTCAGGAAATGGAGCCAAGAAAAGGAGCAAAAAAGCTTATGCAATGATATTTTCAGACAGGAGGAGCTGCTGATTGCCAGCAACAAGATTTAGTGTCTGTTAATGACTCGGTCAGCTTTATTCTCCTTGCTTTTAAAGGACAAGAGGATATACGGTGGAGACATATGAGGCAAGGATACTCACCCCACCTGCTGACTGGTGCTACTTCCCAAGTGAAGGGAAAGAGCAGGGGGCAAATATGGCCCCAAGACAGAGGGTCTGTCACAGTGTAGCCAATGCCAGGCTGATTTCACGCTTGATGTCCCCCAGAAAAGAGAGAGAGATGTGCTATTACTGCCTGTGAGCATATTCTCCGCCAACAGGGGTCACTCTGTGTTTAGCAAAGAGGCAGCAGGAGACGCGGTGGAGAAGGGTAATCAGGATGCAGCATGAATGGAGTGGAGTTCGGAAGGGAAAATTACACTGGTGAGAGTGGGTGGTCAAGGGGGAAATGACACAGGAGATGAGTGTGGACATTTGGGGTGGACCAGATTGATCCAGGCAAATTAACCAAACAACAGTCAGATGGACAGGTACAGAGGAAGACGAGAAGACAGATGGACGGACAGACAGCAGCGGGGGCATGGGGAAAGATGATGGAAATGGAAAAAATGAGATTGAAAACGGGAGGTGATGCAGCGACTCCAGTGGGCTGGATACCATTTGGCAGGAGCCCATCCGCTGTTTTTTTGCGTCTTGGAAATTGGTCATTGAACAGGCTGAAAAGTTTGTCAGATCCTGGGAGATGGCTATGGTTATATGATCCTCAGGGAGTGAAAAGGATGGATTAGTCCATTTTTATTGCCTGGCAAATGTACCCAACAGCCCTGCCTGCTCATCAATCATTCACAGTATCCTCCTATTCCCCCCTGTAAGCTGGCCCTTCGTAGTTTCTCTTCTCCCTCCAAATTCTCCCCTTTCTTTTTTCTTTCTCCCCATTCTTCTTCCTCCGTTCTGTCTGTTCTCTATTGTGTGTCCTGCGAGCCTTGGAGCACAAGTTGAGATACATTAAAGATGAATGGATCTCCCCATAGGAGCCTGTCTTAAGTTTTTTTTTCTTTTTTTGCAGGGGGGGTGTTCAACTCTCATATCTCACTCCTCTGTACTTAGCCCTAATATGAAGTGAGAGTCGAAGAGTGTTTTCAAGGTAACCCTCCTCCCCGACAATTAGCGGGAGCTTAACAGGAAACCGGCCACAGTATTTTACTCGCAAACTCAGCGGTCAGGAAAACTCCTCATTAGAGAATTGCGCTTTCAAGAAACTGCTCACAATAACAACACTTTCACCTCCGAATAAAACACAACAGAGTCTGAGAGCGAGACTCACCTGGGACGGAAGCGCGCGGCTCTCCTGAGACAGCGCGAACCAGTCGGGGTTCAGGGTTGGCGACAGAACCGTGGCCTCGCAAGGAAATGAAACTTCTCATGTCGCTGCTCAAAAGGTTTGAAATACAAATTCTAAAGAGCTTCGTGAAACTCACCTGCAGACCTCGTCAGCGCCGGCCTGCTTTGACGGGGGTTAATGTGCATGATGTTTTGCACAGCTTCAGTTAATGTCACATCGCGAAAGCGTTCCCCGCTCTGCTTTCCGGCGTCGCCGCTTTTTTTTTTGTTCAGCACCAATTACAATTAGGATTTTGCAATTACACCAATTAATTCCTCGCGAGCAAATGATTAATGAGGGACCAGTGAAGTAAGAAATAATTGCTTGTGGTTTTATGAAATACCCCTCAATGCTCACCGCTAATGCTGCCTTCAACGCCATTTTCGAGACTGTTCAAAAAAAATATAATTATTTTGTTTCCACTCAGAGATTGGAAAGTAATTTACCCCTCACACCCCCCCCCCAATTTATTTGAGGAGGAAATAAATTCTCCACACAAACTGTTGTGCTCTCTCTCTCCACACTAACAGATGTTTGGGTGTCTGCGGCGTATCCTCGGTGATTAACCCTGGATTTTGTTCGACTAAATTTGGATGCTCCACTTTCTCGTCAGCACTGTTGCCGAGATCTGAGGCCTTGTATGTAACGCTGAAGGCGCTGCTTCGTCTGTTTTCCGAAATTCTGCCAACCACAGGAAGTGAGAGAAAAATTGACACGACACAGTCGCCCGAGCGCAATCGCCGCGATCGGCGATCGGCCCGATATTTGATTCAGTGGGTCTCCGTCTGCCTCCTCCGGAGGCTCTCTCATTGTCATTGCAGGACTTTCCCTGCAAACAGTCGTGCTGTGCTCAAGTCTCAAAATCTCTTTGAAAATTTGCATTCCGAAAATGAACTTAAGCGTCCCCTTGCTATCCTTAGCGAACTCGAAAATCAAACACCTCACTGCAGCGATATGTACTTGCTCTCCGTGGCGTAAGACGCCCTCAAAAGAAGTGTCTTTCTGTGCGTTTGTGTATTCAAGTGGCTTTACTCGAGCTCCCTCGTGCGCAGTTAAGCTACGAGAACTCCCAATGTCAATATTAATGTTTACATTCACACTCAACCATGGCTCAGTTGGGTACTTCTGAGGATGGGTGGCTAATCTTGCCTTATGTCGCTCTTAACATCCCTGGCAACCGGTCGGATTTATAGACTAATGACTGTTTGTGTGGCCTGGGATCAGCGATTAATTCAGCACAGTGTCTGTTGAGTGAAATGGTTACTTATGACACATGCGAGGCATCATAGCTGCATCGCTAACACCCCTCAGGATGCACCGCTTCAAGTGGCTGGGATTTTATCTCATCACTCAGCCAAGAAAAGGTGAATAAGTGAGTAAATTAAACATGTAAGTAATAGAGAATCTGTACAATTACCGGATAAAGGAAAAAAAACAAAAATATATCAATGAATATCAAATGTTTTATTAAGTGGCATTAATTCTATCTCCGTCTTTCAGTGTATTATAGATTGACATTGATGTTGTTCAGTGTCTCTGCTGCTATGAAATGACGACAAGCGCTGGGTGTGAGCACAGGAAGGCTAAAATATATCAAACAACCAGAGAGTAATTCTCAGCAGTGGATATCTGTAAATCAAATGTGATGACACTTCTGGGTAAATAAGAAGAGAGAGAAGGAGGGGGGGAGGTATTGTCTGACTTGCTTTATCTGCTTGGTCTTTTTTCTTCTTCTCAAATTTGAGTGTTATTGGAAGTTGAAAGAAAAACTGGAACAATTTAGTGTTTTTAAATTGTTGTCTTTCTTCTTTGAGAAGAATCTGTAACTACACACAAAATCAAGTCATTATTTTAGTTTTTTGCTCTTTTTACTTGATCGAGAAATATAGTAAGGACTTGTTTTGATGTCCCTTCATTTCTCTTATGGAGTTTAGCGGGTTTGTTCTTTTGGATGAAGCTTTTTCACTTTGGTAGGACGAAGAAACTTTCTACAATTCACTTCTCTGCACATTTCACCTATGCCGTCATCACTCGCATGTAGATTTTTTTCAGCTTTTTACTTGAAGCCGACCCGCCTCCTTCATTCTCATTCAAGGTTGGTAGAACCGTACATGATTGTTGTGTGTCTTGCTAATCTGAGGTTTGACGGCGTCGCCTCGCGGAGATGGGTGGAGATACCGCGCACGCCACGTCGCAGCATCAAAGCAGACTGAGATGCAGATGGACTTTGTGTCCCTTCATTACACATGCACTAAACCTCTTGGCTGTGATTTCACTTGCCGCTGGTGAAGGGATCCATGGCCACTTAACCAGCTGTAGCCCGAGCATGATGTGACAAATGGCCAAACACATTTATTCAGCTCAATCACTCTCACTGCATATACCTTCATGTGACTGAACGCTGCACAACGAGGCTCATTTTCTCTCTCTGACAATTCTTCCTCCGTTTGTGTTCCATCCGTTGATATTTCTGTCATTATTTCTCCCCCAACTTGTCTGTCACGTGTGCGCCTACCCTGTCTAAACACACATATATATATATACATGTTCGCGAGGACACGTACACACATATACGGTCATGTGTAAGGTTGGGATCTGGGTGCCATGACAACAGGGCACATCAAAATCCAATTAAATGGAACTTCCTCCCACTTCACCAGACCGACAAATAACTTCCTCCTACCCGCTTCTCCCCTCTGCATGAAAATAACTTCAGAATGTGGAAGTTATTCACATCTGCACTCTCGTCAAGTCGATGAGATTAATTTGCTGAATTAAACTGGTGGTCAAAGTGAGGGCGGGGGGGGGGTGTTGCTCGAATTTCTTCAATATTACAAAGTGGAAAACCTGCAGCACAAATGCTGATTCAATATAAATGGTACGATATTAAATGACGTGTGCACAGAAAGGGTTCAGTCATAGTTTGAATATTCATGAATAAAAGTCACATTTGTGTGCGACAGTCAAGGCATGTATTCATGAGGGTATCAGAATACAGTAATTAGAGGTCTCGTGCTGTATGGGATGATCCGAATGGAAAATATGACACATGTTCCGCTGTCGTAAAAGCCGATGCCGACACACCATTGAGAGGCTTACTTCCGTAAGACCTGGGTTTGTTTAGCTTTGCAGTGAAGCGTACATCTGTAGATGCCCATCTGCTGCAAGGTTTCCACAGTGTGTTAAACGGAGTGGGCATCATCAATCACTGCCACCCCCACATAGACACTGCCAAGCCCCCGGAGAGAGATGCAAGAGCCGGGCAAGACAGAGAACCAGGCTCCCTGCCTCCAAAAGGAAGCAGCTTACATATTATGCCTCTGAGAGGCTGGCCTGGTAATGTCCCTCAAGGGCTGCCTTCGTGCTGTGCTCAGTGGCTGCTGGGGGACAGGCTGCCGCTGCAAGACAAAACGCATGAGCCTGAACATCACATTAACGCTGTGGCAAGCCTTGGGAGGCCTGCCACTGCAGATTGAGAGGCCAGGTCCACCACCACAATTAAAAAGGAAATGATTAACAATTATCCTGCGAGACAGAAATAAACAAGCGCTTTGCTGAGACAACTTTTCCACCGCTGTAAACCCATTTGTGTAATAAGGGGAGCATGTATATTCTGTTCAAGATAGTGAAGTGCACTCCATGTGCTGATGAGTGTTCGTAGCCCACAGGGCTCAGCAGGGTTTGCGCCTCCTACACGGCGCAGCCCGAACCCACGCACTCCACTCGTCTGTGCAGAGTGAGGAGGGAGAGTGAGCTCGTCCGTTTAGCTTGTAGCACACCGTAGGCCTCAGCACCTTTCATGCCTCTCTGCCTCGCATGCATTTGAGGACTCAACAGTTTGCTGTCATGAAAGATTCTCCGAATGGCCCGTTGTAGCGGTCCTCGGGGGTCACCGTTCAGGTGTGGATTCACACCGGGTCATTTTTTCCCCCCTCCGCTTCGCTCTGCATCAGCCGCAATGACACTTGTCGAATGCTGACTCAGAGTGACTTTTACAAATCGTAAAATAAATCAAACGACACGGGAGAAAACACACTTGATAAAATCCTCTGACAATTGAATGATAAATTTGCCGGCCTGTACCCAAGTGTGCTCTGGATTGCCTGGAGGTTATTGCTGTGCACTTTATCCAGTGTTGGTCATTCATCACCTGAGCACAGGATCAGCCGCAGTCTCTCACTCACATATGCAGCAAGAGAGAGGAGGAAGAGGGAGGAGATGTGTGCTAGTGTTGTGTATTTTTGTGCTCTTATGGAGCTGAAGTTTGGGACTGCATCCTGAGGATTAAATGCATAGTTTTGTGTGAATCACTTTATCAAGCATGCTGGTCATTTAAAAAATGTCCCATACAAATGAAGTTTGACATGTTAAGGGGTCTCACTCAGTTGTCCAGCATGCATGACCAGTGAAATGAGACTATCAATATATCTGAAAATACTAGCAACTTCAAGTTTTCCTACAGAAAAACTGTGAATATACTTTTGAAACTATCCCACAATGCTTGTGAACTTAAGAACCATCTGCTGCTCACTTCTGGATCTCAGTGCTACTTGATGACTTCTTTTCTTACTGAAACAGTAAGACCCTTAATGTATGATTCATGAACAACAGCTACTTCATAAATCACAGCTAACAGTGTTTTCAATATTAATCTGTAGTCGTCCTGTGGACCAGGTTGGAGTCTCACATTCCCATTTTTCTGTCCCACAGCTCACATGTTTGACCTCTCTGAACTGAAGTCTTTTTAATGATTAGCTCGTACGAATGTGAATTTAAGGACCGCTAACCCTCTCTTCGTTATTTCTGGTGCTCACTTGAAACCAAGCACCAAGACCTCCGGTTTGGCTCTGTTGTTTTTGGTTAGTTTCTCAATTGTAGCCACCTTCACCTCATCTGACAGGAGCACGCTTAGTGGAGAGGAAACATCTTCTCTCTTAACAACAAAACAAAACCTCCGGCTGAAGGAGGCTCCACCTGCCTCGACTGGTTCCAGTCTGGGAAACTAAAAACAGAAAGGAAAAGGACGGCGATCAACCATCAACTAATAACCACCGCAGTGCAGACTCAGGCTACCAGGGACAAAGACAAAGGAGAGCGAGACACATTGCTAATAACATGGAATATTGAGGTTTAAATGCATGGCGAGAGATCAAACTTTACTTGGAGATTTCACCTTGGCAACATCGCTTGCAGTGGCCAGCCTCTACATGAGGACAGTGACGCAAAACCTCCATGTTAGGAGATACATTGATGGCCGTCAGCAATCAGAGCAGAAGTGCAGAGCTGTGATCAATACAGTAAGTGCGGTAAATGTGCGTTTCTGTCTCGATTCGCTGCCACCTGCCGATGGTGACGCCAGTGCAGGCAGCCAACGTACATCCGAGACAATGTTTTCCTTGTTTGCCTTCGAATACATTAAGAGCGCCTCTCCATCAGTTACCCTGGTGGCATCGACAGTGTGAAGCCTAACACCCTCCGCCTGGAAAAATTCCCAGTGTGAAATTCTCCCAGCTTTAAGTGATGCATATTCATGAGCTGTAATCGTGGTCGAGGCGCCTTAAAACTTCGTTCCATATTCATAAACGGGGATTTTTCTTATATACACAAGTTAAACTACTTGTTAACTCTTCAGTTTGACAGTATTTTGAATTACGGGGAATCGACGGAGACACCCGGCTACACGAGTACTGGGATACTTAAGGTGGTTTGGTCAGAGTGCATTGAGAAAGAGAGATAAGTTATTGCAGTCAAAACAAGGTAAATAACCTGAATAATTGTAATTAAGCCTGGATTTGGTATCTGAGTCCCGCGAAAGCTTCTTACATGTCATTACAACGAGCTTAACAAACGCTGTTGTTGTTGTTCACTTGGCTGACAGAGTGAAGTGTGAAACAAATGGTGGCACAAACCAATGCGCTGCAGTCAGCCAGGACAACAAAACAGAGAGCAAAGCTGCAAATCAACACATGGCTAATAGATATTAAGTTAAGGAAAGAAAGTGACAGACCCCCGACTGTCATTCAGAAACGGTGGACATCTTGTCGAGCGTCTCACTTCAGCTTACCGGGGAAAGTGTTTTCCTTTGAGCTGCTGCCGTTTATTTCTCCTCCATCTGTCAGGAGAGAGCAGCAGCATGTCGGCGGTGCACGCACTGCCTTTGTCTTGTAAATTCGACTTCTGACATCCGCGAGACTGCAGAGGGTTGTCGTTCGACAGAAATAGACTTTTGTTTTTGTTTTTTGGTCTTTCTCTCCCCGTTTCCGAACAACAAAGCGCCTCTGTATGAGAAAACGCAACGGGTGTACCTTGAAGTCAGAGCCATATATAGAAATCATGTAAATCAGGCATGAATTAACACCGAGGTGGCTGCTCACTTGCTACGTTTCAAACGCTCTCGGAAAAATGATGATGCTGGAATTGACAGAGGAAAGGTTTTATTATAAGGAAGTCAAGCAGGCCCAGATTGCTCTTTGTGCCAAAGCAGTACAGGAACAATGTGGTAAAAGCTGGGGAAAACTAATGAAAACAAATACGTTTTTCATTATGAGAGTGGCAATTAATGGCCCAGCGAGTCAGATATTGCTTTTGAGCTGAAAATGAGTCCTCTTCAAACTCGGCTTGTATGTTTTTTGAAGCAAAAATGAAAAGTTTTGCCGGATCAATACGTAATAGCCCCAGATTTAAAAATACTGTGCCGCTACACTGCACAGTCTGATGTGGGATCAATAGAGAAATGCATCTGGTTCACAGCAGGAGAGTTGGTGGTCCGATCGATAATAAGCAAATTTCCAGGAATTGCAAGAGGCATCGACTATTTAATTAGCCATTTCGTTCAAAAGGTGCATCAAAGACTCATGATAAAGAAACACTAATGGGCCTTTGTAAGAAATTGGGGCTACAACACAAGTCACAGGACAGAGAGGAGACGCTACACAGGCACCAAACACAAAGTGGATCACATTTCTGTTGAAATATGTCAGATGCTGGTCGGGTCTACATTACATGGGTCATGTGGAAGAAACTTTGCCAACTTAAAAGCAGCAACAATCCAACTATAAAAACATTTTCGAATATATTTTTTTTATATAAAAACTGCCAAAGAAACAACAGAACAGGAAGGAAGATGTAAAATCATGAAAAACTGTATTTCAGTGTTGCCTTTCAAGAACATAAAAGGCAACTTGTAACAACACTGAAACACTTTGTCTTCTTGGTTGATGGATATTGGAAACCTTTTTTTTAATAAACCGGCTTCACTTTGTGATCTTTTTTCGAAAAACTTCAAGTTTTGGTTGAAGGACGCGAAACCATAAGATACGATGCAACACAATGTGATGTTATTTGGTGCCAACCAACAGAAAATGATGTGATACAAAAGAATATAATATGACTCTACATGATACAATACAGTATGATACTTTATGTTACAAAATAATCAATTTACCAATGATACAATACAGAACAATTGTCTTAGAGATAAAAGATTATTTTCAAACACCTTCACGAAACATAATTCACAGGATAATTAACTAGATGTATGTTGAAACTGACTGCAGGAGCTTTATGCGCTTGGTGCACATGAGCAAATATGGGGATTATTTTGAACATCTTCAGACTGAATGCTACATTCACCACACACATACGCAGCAACATAATCTACATTTTCTGCACAACAAATTTCTTGTGTATTCTGACTCTCATAGATCAACGTGTGCTGGCTCAAACAAAATTGGCAACGAAGCCGAATACGGTCACATGTCCTGTCAAGTGTTGTGCAGGGAAATGTGCTGTTACCATGAATCTACATTTCAGCTTGCAGGCTGCTGGAAGATACGACGGCGCACCTCGGGGCAACTTTCCCATCTGATAAGCTCACATTTCGAGTGAGGACTCGAGTGGGTGTAATTGCCTAATGATCGCGATAAACAGCGAAATCACAAACTGGCACTTAAGAGCTAAAGAACTATCCATCCCAAAATGTATCTCACTTTGATCAAAGTAAGCACATTGCTCCGTTGAGCCGTTTTTTTTCCTTTGTGTGGACCTGTGACTGCTCAGAGAGAGGTGAATATTCACTCGAAGGGGTTTTAATATGGCACCAACACAAAGCCGGGTTGGGAGCATAAAGGCAGTGCTGTGTACACGGACCCACTTTCACGGGACTGCTCGCAACACACATGAAGAAGAAAGAGAGAAACAGATGAATCATGAAAAACAGAGAGAGACGAAGGCGAGAAGAACAATCTGATGGATGCCTTTGTGCGGCGAAAAAATGCTTACACACCGAGGCTGAGTGACGCTTATGGGCATTTGAGTGTTTCTTGTGATGACTCCTCTCATGATTTATGTAGGTATAGGCGTCTCCTCTGACCTTGAGAGCCGCTTCACTTTGTGCTGATGTTCAGGTTAACTGGGGATTGTGGGAATTGAAGGTCCCTCGGAGGGTTTTTTTTCTCTTGACCTCACACAGATTTTTGGTGTGTGCTTGTATCATGATCAATATCCACCTGAGTTCATGTGGGTTTTTCACAGATATAAAGTACTGATGATGGATTGAGGGTTTGATGCGGCTTTGAACCCACCATCCCTGGAAAATTCATTTCTTGATACTTTGCCAGTGTGCAGAACATCGAGTTTATAGCACCAACTGTGGCTGCCTTGGAGATATAAATGTGAAATGAACAATTTCTGGGAACCTCGTAATACTGCGCCATGTCCTTTTTTCCTCGATGAGCATACGGATCACATCAGTGAAAGTTCGGGAAAATCAACACTTGGTTTTGATTTGAATAACGTTTTGATAAAGTCGCTCTCTATTTTTGTTCCCCGACATGAACCGTCCTCATTTTTCCTCACCTCCAACATCCCCTTCCTGTCATTTCAAAGATTAATGATGATCATCCGAAGCTGACTTTCATAAATTCACATTAGCACCCTGAGGGGGACATTCAAACCTACTAAATCAGTGCATTTCGTCCAAAGATTTTAAATATTCAGATGAGTCCCTGAGGCTTTGACACAATAAAAGCTTATTTACCAGGGCATGGCAAACACACCTTGCATCTTAATACACCGGCGGAGTGAGAAGATGAATAGCGTGGCTACATCTGTATCATGTTCACGGTAGATCAATCTGTCACTCTGCCGCGGTTGGTTATTCAATATTGTCCTTGGCCTCAAACTCCACCAAGTGAGATTTATGCTGTCAGCGCGAGCATGGGGAAGCTCGAAAGAAGCTAGACTCAAAGCTCAGTGGAAGCTTTTGATTTTCCTGATTTGAATTCATCACTTGGCTGGTGGAAATCGCTCTCTCTCTCTCTCTCTCTCTCTCTCTCTCTCTCTTTCTCTCTCTCTCTCTCTCTCTCGCCACAATTTCTGTTTCAGAAGTCATTCTTGGAGAAATTCTGTAATTGTGGGCTCGATACGCAGCCGAATACAAATCATGTCATCACACCCAAAAAATGTAAATCCCGAACAGTCGCTTTGTTCTCTGTCATCAGGACTGTCGACGGTTCAATAAAGCTGCGGAGAGAATAATTAACATGGAAGCTGTCCTCTCTGAGGGAAATCACAGCGTGTGGCAACAAGGAAGATACAACATCCTCGGAGACCAAACATGAAACACCAGCATAGATGCAATCGTTGACGACCGACACAACATGGTCGCTTGACTCAGTTTTATTGTTGGAGGTAAAATTCCACTGTTATCACAGTGCACACTGAGTACACACTAGTAAAGTGTTTATTAACATTTTTGGAGTCACAGAAGATTCCTTTACAATACCACCATCCCAGCACAGCACCCATAAACTTTGTAGCCTGTAATTTTCACTGAATCTCCTCATTTTTTGCCGTTTACTCAATATGCATTTCTCTTTTTTTAAATGTCTGGTGCTTTCTTCAACAATTTACATATTTTGAAACATTTCTACTGGAAAAAAACAGTAAGGCGGTTGTTATCGTAACTTGTATTTTTCCTTCAGAAACAAGGCTTTGAAACTTGTTTTTGTGAAAAATCAATGTATAAAGATTTAATGATGTAATGTAGACAAAATAAGATGCAAGACCATGTTGGTTCCTCAGTGGCTGAGACGCAATCCAGCTTAGACTTTTGAAGTTAAAGACATATATTTTGAACATCAACAAATGCCATTTCGTACCCGTGAAACAGCAATTGACAAGCTTTTATTTTGGAAAAAAAAAACCCAACCCCTCGATATTTTACTGCTTGAGTTTATCTGTTTTTTATAGGTCTTTTTTCCTGCTTCCAACTTGCAGGTTGGCAACACCACCAAATCAATTTGTAGGACAACAAGAAAAGAACACGCAAAAATAATTTGGGGGAAAAAAATCCAAGCAAACACCAACGTTACGTTGAGTCATTTTTTTGCGATTACTCATGCAGATCTCTGAAACACCACTTCTGGCTTAATGTCAGCCCAGTTATGGGGCGACTTAGTCAAGTTTAACAATGGAAAACTGGAATTGTGAGTTTATATACAACAGAAATATCAAACCCAATAATTATGAGTCTGATAAATGTCAGAGAGACGTGGAACAGAAAAGGAGCAGGAGGATTAGAGGGAAAATAAACTGTGGTGTGAGAAGCAAGACGTGCGTGTGTGTGTGTGTGCGTGTGCGTGTGTGTGTGTGACATATTACTGAGCAGCATCATCATCTTTTTTTAAACCAAGATTTTATAGTTTTATTTCGCTTCTTGTTCTTGATTAGAAACATTGAAGTTTGCTGTCAAAACATTCCCTCCATCTTTCTTTACATTCAACAGTCACAAATGAAGCACTACTATTTCTACTGCAGTTCCTCCTTGTTGACAATCTATCAATTTAATGTCCTGAGTCGTACAGAGCTGCAGTTGCTGACGTTATTCCACTGCAGCCGGACCTGCTGACTTGCTGCAGCCTCCATCTACTCCGAGTACTCCCCTTTTTTATCCACATGTCTGAATGTACAGACGTATGTCTGTGTGAGTCTGTTTATGAGCACGTCTTGAGTTGTTCTTTTGCTCAGCAGAGCTGCAGACGAGTTACAATCTAACAGCATTTGCAACCAAAAGAACTGTAAAATCAAGAAAATGCAAAAATCAAGACATCACCCACATCATCTGATTGAATGACCAGGGAGGTGAAGCAGTTACATAATACTTCCACTTCTTCACTTTTGTGAACTACAAAGAGCAGTCGAGCGCGCCGCAGCCGAGCGCAGATGTTTTTTCCTGGACGGATGACGCGATGCGACTCCATCTGACCCAACACCACCTGACACCACCCGACCCGACTCGACCAGATCTCAAACAAAATCGATAGGCGTCCTCCTCTGACCGGTGCCAACGTGCATGTGGGGGGGAAAAATGAGGAGGATCGCATGAAAATTGGCAAGAATTGTTCCATCTCAGTGGAGGGAAGATTGTTGCCAAACGTTTAAGAAAATCATCAAGCAGACATGTTGATTGACGTCCTGAACCTACAAGATGTTGTAAATAAATCAAAAAAAGAAATACACAAGAATTGACAAAAACTGGAACAACATTAATAAAAGTGTGGCAAAATGGGAACAAGGTGGGAACGATGCTTTCAGGAAAACACACAAAAAAGGCAGAACACGGAAGGAGAGAGAAACATGATGATCATAAGAGAACGGTCAGGATTCCTCTGAGCACAACAAACCTAAAAAGACTACAAACACAATTAAAAAATGTTATCAAAGCATGACCAGGCCCAATTATGTACAGCGTGTTGTTTATGTAATGTTGCTGAGATGCTATCGTTTTGTGGAATCCGCCGTTAATCAGTCCATACCAATTTTTTGCTCCGTGTTTCCGAACTTCTGTTAACTCCTTAGAATCACTGTCACTGTCTGCGCTAATGGGGCTCAATTTGGGCACGAACATTAAGTAATTTGTGTCACCCATCTGAGCTCATCATCAGCTGGTCCTGCTACGTGCCAACTGCACACTCATTATAATAAAGCAGCATAAGCATTGCTGCATACATCTGTTACTGCTGCTGCTAACTGCTATTGGCTAACGAAGCTTGCAACGCAGGCGAGGTTGCAGAAGCGCTCCAGCCTCCGTCAACATGTTGTTTTATTTTAGCGAATTAATTAAGTGTTGAATTGATTAACAAAGCGTTTGACTTATACAAATGCCAGCCGCCGCACTAAATTCAGCCGTAACCACTCTATGATCGGCATGTTGTTGTTCTTTTTCATTTGAATAAACAGGAATAACAACACCGTGGTGTCCAGCTCAAACTGGACCCTGAGCATCGGTCAGCAGATCCTGTTGGAAGACACAAAGTGGAGCAGGCTCCCCAGTTAATGAGGTCTCAGAGGGTGCATAACCTCCAAACAGCTTGTCTCCGTGTCTCTCTCGTTGCTGCTTCACACACACACATGTACTCAAGCACACACCGACCATTCACACACACACACACACACACACACACACACACACACACACACACACACACACACACACACGCACGCACGCACGCACGCACGCACGCACACACACACACACACACACACACACACACACTACCTGCATTTTTTTTCTTTTTCCTATGTGTGCAGCTGAAAGCTGCAGGCGCAAAGCTGGAGTTCATTCACTGGGTCATGGTGCGGGTCAAAGGTGGCTGCAAGGTGTCCAGGCATCATGGAAAATCCTATTGTTCATTCATTCCGATCTAAAACTAAAATGTTGCTAGCGGAAAACCAGAGTGGACTTCTCATCACATCAATAATATTAACAATGGTTTTACTGACTTTCTTGGTTTTTAAAACTGCCTCTTTGGACACATTATTAGAGACTTGTGGCCTTTTTCAACATTGTGAATAATTGAAATACCTTCTGCATTTGTCATTTGAGTTTTCCTATTTACATTTTCTGTATTTTTCTATATTGTTACTCATTTTCTTTTGTGTGTTTGGTTTTTTTTCAGGTTGTTTCGATTGATAAATTTCTTGGG
Organism: Malacoctenus gilli; assembly: GCA_032164315.1. Classification (NCBI taxonomy): domain Eukaryota; kingdom Metazoa; phylum Chordata; class Actinopteri; order Blenniiformes; family Labrisomidae; genus Malacoctenus; species Malacoctenus gilli. The sequence goes on from JASSRZ010000007.1 coordinate 6,809,639, forward strand.
CAGCAACAGTTCTGACATTTCGGGTTTCTATCGGTACGTTTCGACACGTTCGGCACATTAAGCGAATGCGCTTGTTAATTTAGCAGTCTAGCATCATCGAGCTGCAGCTGATCGTCGAGGAGCTGTTCCAGCGATGTGGCCCATGGGTTCTGTCATTTTCAGCCAGAAGTAAACACAAAGAAAGGGGGGGAAAAAAGTGTGGTAATATATTTTGGATATAATTACAGCTTGTGCATTATAAAGTCTGAAGCCCCAATTCCCAGATTAGTTATTGAAATAAAATGAAAGGAGCCCTAATTGACTGGGCTGCTTGTGATTAAAGGAGACAAATTATCGCCCAACCCTGCGCAGCAACTGGAAATAAATGGGGGATCTCCAGCGCTCGGTGCGCTCCCCTCGGTGCGGCCAAGGCCATCCCATGCTCACTTCAAATGCACGGGAGTCATTTCTGTATTTGTCAAGCAAATGAGCATTTTAGATTTACTGAGCCGTAATGTGACATAATCAAGTTATAATTTATCAATTAGAATAATTAGGAGGCAGATCCAATTTAATTAAAGTGTTGAAAAGGCTCAGAGGAAGCCAGCCACACATAAATGAGCCTGCGCGCGTGTGCTTTCCTTTTTCCTGGTTGTGGTTTCGGATGCTCGTGTGCATTTACTGTCATTCTCATTCCTTCTCCACCTAATTGATTTAGGTTCCCGATGCGAAAGGAGAAACCGCAACGCTTTTAATCGCTCCGTCCTGCAGACCGAAGAAAGACAGATCTTGGGGAGGGGGGGGAGTAAAATGTAATGCATTGTGGCATTATGACTTGGAATTTGGCTGTGCGTCAGTGGACACTAATGAATTGGCACTGTCAGCAGTGTGAACTCTGGACCCAACAGTGGGGATGTGCTTAGTGGTCGTGCTGAAGCATGTCAGCAGCCTGGGCCCAGTGAGCTTGTAAGACAGAAAGGAGAGAGTGAACGAAAGAGAAGGGAGAGAGAGAAGGGGGGGGGGGGGCGGCTTCCTCTGCCTTGTTGGAGAATTTCAGCTGGCTCCACTTGTTGTCTCAAGTTTGTCAGGTTTCACTTCCCTCGTCCCAGTTATCGCTGTATCTCACACTAGAGATCACTTGTCATGATCTGATGCTATATCATGCACAACTTTAACTCCCTTATGACTACAATAATTCAGGCTGCCTGCTTTTATTCAGAATTTGCTGCTGCAGGAGTGAGAAAGAAATGTGCAATATGTGAGTGCCGCTGCCCTTTTTCTCCCCCAAACTAACACGGGGTGGTTCAACATTACTGTGTGTTTCGGAGTGAAATGTGTGGCACCCTGGTGGATCCTGGCTGTGATTGGACCATTGCATTGCAGAGTTTTTGGACTTTTCTAGATAGCACAAACTGTCTTTGCGTTATGATGAGGGAGATATGCTGTTAACGGAGATAGGATGGGAATACAAAACGAAACCAGAGGTTTCACACGTGCAGCGCTGGAGCCCAAACAGGCCTGCCAGAGGGTCCAATCAGTGAGATGACCTTGAATGGCGAGATAAGTAACAGCAATTTTTCAGTCATCAGAATCAGAATATCAGTAAATTAACTGCTGCCCTTTAAATCCATCCTCCCCCAAAACTCCCCCACCTGCCTTCTTCCCTCCGTATCTCCCTTTTGCCTCCCTCTGCTTCTTCCTTCTCCCTCCCTTTGTCCCTCTTGCCTCATACTTGAGAACAAACAGCTCACCAAAGAAACCTGACGCCTCCTCTCAATGACAAACGGTCGTTTAAAAAAGGCCAAGCTGTCAGGCAGACGGCACGGCGGAAGGCTTTGGGGAGACGAATGGAGGAAAAACGTACTCGAGGTAAAAGGAGACAAACGACCGCAGTGAGTGGAACGCGGAGGGACGAAGGTGAGGCGAGAGATGATGAAGACTACTTGGAGGGAGGAGATTGAAAGGTCTTGACTTCCTGTCCGACGATGAAGGCTCTCTCTTTATTTCCACTCCGTCCGTTTGACTGAATCCGCGCAAACTGCAGGGCTCATATTAGCAGGTCTGCATGTTTCTCCTATATA